>OY755209.1:2234773-2687273 GCA_963576765.1 Draba incana | reverse complement strand
ATGATCCTCATTTATTTCAAGTGCTACTTTGTATGAAAATGTTTCGTCGACGTCGACTTCTTTTCGGTTCCATTTTATCCCAGACATGATATAGTTTATTGAGATCTCATTATTATCAACTCCATCAAGACCTTGAAATATTATTTCTCAAATGAGACTTATTTTCTAAAACCTTAATTTTCCCGAAACCTGATAAATCGAACCGAACCGAACTATAATTTAATCTCAAATAGAACTTTTCTGTAGAACCCGAAAAACCAAAAACTGAATGGTTCGAACCGAATCCGAAGTTAAACCGAACGCCCAGCCCAACAAACCATTATTCCTTGAAGATTTAGTGTATGACAAAATGGCAAAATATAAACATAGATAAACCATAGTTCCTATGTAAACCAAGACGCTGCAGCGCAAATTGTTGCAGGCTCGCGACATGCATTATTGTCGCAAAGTCAGATTGTCTATATGCTCCTCGAGGACAACACAATGGAAATTACTCCACAACAAGTGCATCGTCCCATTTATGGACTCTACTTATATCCAATAGACCGTGTAAGGCGATGGGACTTCCATCGCTATAATGGTGATCACACCTACTACCGACCATATGTGATGATTCAGGTATCTTATCTTCTTTTTTTTTTTTTTTTTTGGTCACAAAGCTTCATTCATTAACTAAATAGAAATAACACAAAGTTGTGTATGGCAGCAAGTGCCTTTTTTACGAACGAATCAACATTAACATTAGCTGAACAAGAAATTTCGGATCCCCAACAAGTGAAGGGGTACATGTCTATATATAGGTAAAATTGGGCGGTATGAACAGTTCCAGTCGAGGTGACCTGAGCAGTTCCGGTCGCTCTGAGTCGGGCCGGTCTAGAAGGATCGAACAGCGCTGGAATGAACAGTGATGGGCCTTTGACGGGCCTGCGTTTTCTGGGTTCGACCGCTGAACCGCTTTAATACGTGTTAAGCCGTTTGGTTTATCGATTCTTCTAGGGGAGATTTGACCCCTACAGTGATCACACCTACTACCGACCATATGTGATGATTCAGGTATCTTATCTTCTATTTAAAATAATCTCTTCATACTTAAATGAAAGATTTTGCATATAATAAGTTAACACTTGTTTTTTTTTTCATAGCGTAATGGGTTGAATGTCGAAGTTGAATACCGACATTCAATCGCCGATCATCCCGCAAATGAAGCCAACCGTGTCATTGTGGCGAGGAGATACGTCGTCCAAGGTCTTCAGAGGTTCATCATCCATTATCTGGAAGAAGACATTGAAATGGCTCATGAAGATGAGGGAAATCAACCCATTCCAGTAGATCCGATAGTTTAGCATATGAACATGCGGAAAAACAATATTAATTTGTAGTATCTGTTTGTGTGAATTTTCAGTCTACCTGTCTAAGAATATTAAAAATATTTAGGGAAATTTGGAAGGCCAAATTTTGCTAACAATTGTCCCACTAAGATTTTCTTACTAAAACTTGTCTCCATAAGATTTATTTTAGAGAAATTCCTCGTAACTAGTTTTGTTTCCTAATCTACCACACAAGTTCAAAACTTCCATTCAGAACATTTCTCATTAATGGGAATTACCTTTTGTCCTCATTTAATTAAGAAACAAAATTTGAGAGCTTCACCATCGTCGAGATTTTGGAATCTCCGATCAAATCTCTGCTCGGCATCATCTCCGGTCAAGTATCTGTTCATCATCAATCAAGTCTCCGATCAAGTCTCTGTTCATCTTCTTATCATTTCCGAACATCTCGAATCGAATTCGGTAAAATCGTTCGAGCCGCTCTTCTCCGATCAGCTTCCGGTGCCGTCGGTTTCGACTGCGATCTCCACCACCGGTAAGCTTCTGTAATTCGAATCTAGATCAGGTTTATAAATTTGATTGAAGAACAAATATGAAACTCATTTGTCTCGTCATTCCGATCTTGAAGCTTTATTCGTGATTCCAATTGTGAAGCTTCTGTTCACGATTTCAATGGCGAAGCTTCCGTTCGTGATTTCGATTGCAAAGCTTCATATTCACGATTCCAATTGCAAAATCTTTCGTTCATGATTCCAACGGCGAAGCTTCCGTTCGTGATTCAGATTGTAAAGCTTCCGTTTGTGATTCAGATTGTGAAGCTTCCGTTTGTGATTCGGATCTCCTAGCTCTCTTTCGCTAATCACGTTCACCTACAACTAAAATCACGATCACCATCCTCAGTGGATGGAGTCGTCACTCTTCAGTAGCTTTCTACTTCCACTATGTTCATCGGCTGAATCAATAGGCAATGGATGCCCAGATAAACAATAGAACTTTGGGCTTTGCAGGTTGCATTTGGAATTCTCTTGTTTGTGCATTTCCCTAATTTAGATCTTCTTATTTAAACACCAGTGCTGACTAAAACTTTGGAGGATTACGAGTATGAAGAGCTTCCTGGAGGAGAACAAATATTTCCTGAGAGGCATGCAAAATTATTTGACATTATGTCACTCTACACTTCATATTCCCGGCGTTTGGATTTGGTTATGTATATGTATTTCTATTTTATCATGAGAATCACCACAACATTCTGCTTGAACCTATTGAATGAGCGAATAGCTGATCGGTAACCGATCATTAAAATTGTTTACCCATTTAAAACAGAGTGAGTTTTCTATAGTCTCTTCAATTTTTCCCGACTTATCCTCCCGTTCTCCCTAAAAATGAACTAAAGAAACTGGATTGTGAATGTGAGACCGAAGTTTTTGTTTAGTGATCATCACTTTAACTAAGCTGCAATCTTTTTCTATTGTAGATTCTTCGACATTTGTTGAACTTTGACTATTATCTACCTTCTTACCAATATCTTTTTACCCTGCAGGAATCTTCTTCTCATGGTTGAATCCATTGATGACTCTGGGATCGAAACGGCCTCTCACGGAGAAGGATGTATGGCATCTAGACACTTGGGGTAAAACTGAAACTCTCATAACAAGGTGTTTTTTTTTTTTTTTTTTTTTTGATAATTAATAACTATTCGCTTACTGTCTATGACTGGCATGGTTGTGTGATATATTTTTATCTCCTTTTTTAGCTTCCAGAGGTCCTGGAATAAGGAACTAGAAAAGCCCAAACCGTGCCTCTTGAGAGCACTAAACAACAGCCTTGGGGGAAGGTAAAGAGAAACATCTGTTTGGGCTTTGACATGATGTGTGATTTTTAAAAGGAAGCATTTGGCTGTAATAGTATATATATGCATTCTGAATAACTAGAAGCTAAGAAACCTGTAATGGCATGTCGAGCTGAAAATCAGATGTGTTACTTTTCTGGTCATAATCTGCCATAAATATTATCCATCCTTATGGCCTTAATTTCTTATGGAAACCTGTTTCTGCATTTTTGTAGGTTTTGGTGGGGTGGGTTCTGGAAGGTACTTTTGTTTCTTTTGTGTTTTTATTTCCTCTATTCTGCAACAATCTTTTCCTTTTCAATTTGATAATATTCATGGCTTTGTAGGTCTTATATTTCCTAAATGCTGTGTTTTGTAACTGGTCAATCAAGTGGTTTGACCTTTTAATCTAAATTGTATAATAGATTGGGAATGACTGTTCACAATTCGTGGGGCCTCTTCTACTGAATGAGCTCTTAAACGGTTACTGAAATAATACATTTGGATAGCATATAAGACAGCGAGCACAAACAAAAGAAGCCAGGCCCATGCTCATTATCAGGAAAAGATCTGAGACCATAATTACCTGAGCAAGTATGTTATGATGTGGATCATGGTGTAAAGGAGTAACTGTCCCAGCCGGGCCAAACCACGCATTAAGTGATTGGAGTTCACAAAACAGTAATCAGGAATACATATTCAATCTCTCAGTTCATTTATCTGCCATTCGTGTTAAACCAAATAGCCATAGGTTCAGTATGAATGCGCAACACGAGTACAAACAAAATGTATACATCAAACATCCTGGTACAAGCATACATACCTGATCAAACAATGGATGCTGAGCAAGATAAGTAGGTTCCACCAAAGAAGATTTATTGGTCCGAATCCGTTCAAGGACTTAGAAAATGTCACAAGCTCTTGCTTCCAGTCAGAGCACAAATAGTTTTTCCCCACCTGAATAGCATTTTAAACTTTACCAGCTTTCAAGTTAACTTCTGATCCAACCAATCCTCTTAGTAAAAAAAAGACTCACAACTCTAAATCAACATTCACAAACTAAGTAAAGTATGTTTTTACAGATATACTACGTGAAGAAATTCACCTCGACGGGAACTGTTCGATTACCAGCAACAGCATTGAGATAGCCCAAGTGGTTCCACTTGGTCCTGGCTGGCCAATGAGCCATAGAATTGGTTATTACAACAGGTGTGCCTGACTGAACATAATCACACATAAACCCCTCCAAAGATAAAGCATACCTCTTCTCTACTCTTCGAGAAGTTAAGGACCTGCAAGGTAGAATCTTAAGCACCTGCAGTTTCACCAACCAAACAACACAAAAACAAAAATAAAAATCAACCAACTCAAACACAAATTCATAAGTCTGTTTCTTCTTCAGAACAAATCAAACAAGACTGGTTTGTAAATCTTGCCAAATGTTAACGAGATGACAATTTAGTTTTTTTTTTTTTTTTGGTAAAAAAAAGTAAAATTGTTTTTGTCACAATGGTAAATTAAATACATGTGTAAGGTATATTTTTGGTAGAAGAAATATAATTTGAACTGTAAAGTTTTTGTTACAATGCTACAGTATATAAGAGTATAATATATATATATATAGATCTATTGATAACAAACCCTTAACCAGACACACAAGTTTAGAACTAATCTATTGATAACAAATTAGTTTAGTCGATAAAAAAAAGATGACAAATTAGTTTTTGTTTTTGGTTTTTGGGTGTTAAAAGTAAATTAATTTTTGTCACGATGATAAAGTACATACATGATAAGCTATATTTTTGATAAAAGAAATATTTGTTTGTTAATTATATATATATATATATATATATATATATATATATATATATATAAGGGTACCCTCTATATAATTATAGGAATAATTGCATAAATTGTACGATTTTGGAGGTTCCCGTCGACGTCAATGAGGTTAATACTAATCGAAGATTACTCCCTCCTAAGTTTACAAACATGTGAATCGTATCGAAAAGGTTGCGCAGATCTTGCATGATACTATATTACTATTAATGATATTTTATATTTATATGAGCTTATAATACCTCTTTTTACTATATTTATCTTCTCTATTTTTTTTTATATATATTTGTCTTCTCTATATGAGTCAGATTTTATTTAATCACATTTAATCTGGATTTAAGATCTCTACATTATCATCACTGACTTCTTCCTTTGTTTTTTTTGAACAATTCCTTTTTTTTATCTTGAGCGGTTGGAACGAGATCTTCTCTGCATATATAAACCCCTGATATTCTATGATTCTCCAGGTATTCAGAGAAAAAAAAAAACTCTGATCCATCTTTGAGAATGGCTAACCCTAAGGTGTTCTTTGATATGGCCGTGGATGGCAAACCAGCTGGTCGGATCGTGATGGAACTCTTCGCCGACACGACCCCTCGGACGGCGGAGAACTTCCGGGCCCTCTGTACCGGCGAGAAAGGCATGGGGAAGCTTGGTAAGCCACTCCATTACAAGGGATCAATCATCCACCACATGTGCCGCAATTATATTTTCCATGGAGGAGATTTCACTGCCGGGAACGGAACCGGAGGCGAATCGATTTACGAAGATAGATTCTTTGATGATGAGAACTTCATCTTGAAGCATACCGGTCCAGGTGTCCTTTCCATGTCCAACCGTGGTCCGAACACCAACGGATCTCAGTTCTTGATCAGCATGACGAAGAACTGGTCACTGGACATCGACGGGCACGTCGTGTTCGGCCAAGTTGTTGAAGGATTGGATGTGATCACGAGCATTATGGATGATGTCAGCACTGTGAGACGCATGACGTCTTGCAGGCCCGTGGTGACCATCGCCGACTGCGGTCAGATTTCATAGATTCGAAAGACTAGTCGTTTTGATGTTTGGTGTTCTTATTCTTTAGGATTTGAGTTTGGTGTGTTTCCCTCCGGTTTAGATTGGCTACCATTGAATAATGAATGATAAACCATAAATCTTAGCTATTCTTGCTACTGCGAATAAAATCCGAAAATCTGTTTAAACGTACGTTATTATCATCGCAAGTGTAAAATGATTCTTATTAGAGTTGCATATCTTACGTTAAGGCCGAAATGAAAATTCCGGCGGCTTTAAGCCTAATAATTACACTAGTTGTTTGTCTAAAATAAGGTCTTGCTTATAAGTTATAACTAATAGATGAACCCCTTGTTGTAAAATGAGTGTTTCCGCCATTTGGATGAGAGAAGAAGGGATGATCACTTCCCTAATCAATGTGAAGGTTTTTGCAAATTGAGCATTAGAGTTAAACGAATGACCTTTTTTTGGTCAAATAGGATCATTATATTTTACTATCATTTTATGACATCGTCTTTGAATGGGTTCTCTATATGATTTTTAAAGGGTTTGTGGAAATTTGTTATCTTCTTTAACCAGGTTTGTTTTTTTTTTAGTGTACACATTTGAGCATATAATATTCTGCTTGGTGTTGTGCTTTGAGAGCTCTTCACTAACTGGACTATTTAGTATATATAAAAGGTAGCCAAGTATTTATTGCATAAATAAATCGAATAAAAAAGTAACAAAAAGACAAAAAAAACCCAAAAAAAAAAAACTTCACGTTATCACAAAAAGATGGTTCTATTCATAAAACTTCATGTATCTGTGGATGATGATTGATCTTAATTCCATTAACCTAAAACGTTAATTAAATTCGTACAAAAAGATGGTTCTATTCATAAGAAACAAAAAGTCTTAAACAAATGCATCTGTTGAAGGAAGTAATTGCTTCAAGTCTAGGGTAGATGTCTCAAGTAGACTGCTCTCATCGAAGTTAATAACATAGCTTGAAGACATATCTTGAGAGAAGCTAGTGTTACCGACCATATTACCAGTCTTGAAAATCACAAACAAACTCATCTGAAACTGTGTTTGAGAGATAAGGATCCAGAACATTGCTGTTGGTAATATCACTCGTACACATGTTCTGATCATAACCGTAAAGTTCATGCTGCATCAACTGATTCAACCCGGAGTTATTCACAGATTCTTGTCCCGCAATTAAACCAGAGTAATTCTGTGTGTTTGAGAGACAAGGATGTTGAAAGTTGATGCTGTGGATGTTACCCATATTACACGTGTTCTGATCATATCCATAAAGCTCCGTCTGCATCAACTGATTCTTCAACCCAGAATCTTGAAGCAACGCTGACATATCTTGATTGAAATTTGATGCAGAGAATGGGATCTGAGAGAGTGTAGCATCTTCATGGTTATACATAAATAGCGAGAACTGGCTAGGGTTCAAGGATTGGGTCTGTTGTTGATGATCTTGATGATGAAGGTTCAGAGAGATTGGAGTTGAACTCTGATGATCCAGTTTTGTCTCCTTCTGTTTCTGGGACTCAACAAATCGAAGCCTTTCTTGCAAAGCAGAGTAATTTTGTTCTAAGGACTGAACCAGTTGGGAGACTTGGTCGGGAGAGTAATGATCAGAGATTGGATACTTTAAAGCATTCTTCCTCAAATTCGTCTTGTCCTTTTTCTTGTTCAGGAACCCATAAAGATTATCATTCTTCTTCGCTTTCTTCTTCAAATTCGTCTCGTCCTTATTCTTCTTGTTCAGGAGGAACTCATGAAGATTAACTTTTTTCTTGCGTCTCACGGCTTCGTCTAGTTGATTATACCTCAAAGCCATGTCTTTTACTTTCGATCTCTCCTCAGGCCATGTCTTAAGTTCTCCGTCTGGTCCGTAATGGATGACGCAAATCTCAATATCACAGAGAATGGATAGCTCCCAAGCTTTCTTGAAGATGGTGTCAAGTCTGTCGCTCAAACTTGTGGAAGCAAGTGAGTAAGAAGAAGACGAAGAAGAAGAAGATGAATTGGAACAAGAGGAAGAAGGAAAAGATGGCATTGTGATTTGTTTTTCTCGTTCTCGGGTCTACGAAAGAAGATGTAGAATGAAGTTTAGAGAGAAACTGTGTGATATATTTATAGATTTTTGGTTCCTCCGATTAGAGCTGTCAGATGGGCCAACCCAATCCATTTGACCCAACCCGCCACGGGTTCATTTTTCTTTTTGCCTACGGTGGGCCGACCCATGAGACCCGCGGGTTAATACCTATAGACCCAAACCCAACCCATTAAATACCATGGGTTTTTTGGGCGGCCCATGGGTTTTAGTATTTACTGTAAAATAAAAATAAAAATTGGTTTGTTTAAAGAAAAAACACCAACAAATTCCAATAAATTCAAAGAAACATAGAAAAATTAAAATCGGACATTATAAATTCATAATGTATAACTGAAAACCAAAAAACCAAATGAAAAAACTGAAATAAGAAATAATACTAAAAATGATAGAAGTCCATAATTTGAAAAAAAAACATCTGGCTTTCTTGACACGAATCAAGGTCATTCTTGCCTACGTTCTTGGGGAGGTGTGGTAGGTTCTTTTTCAGGTTCACCATTATCCTCTACATAGATCAAACAAATAGTACAAATAATAAACAAAATATAGTATATGATTTTGCAAGTTTGAAAAATAAATAAATCTTTACCTTCATAAGCTTCAAATTCGCGCAACCAGTTTCGATTGCATATTAATGCTGGAACATTTTTTGGAAGAAGAAAAGTTCTGCATTTATTCAAAACTCGAGCTCCAATACTGAATGACGACTCCAAAACTACCGTAGTGATATGAATACTAAGAAGATCAGCAACCATATAAGCTAATTCTCCAAAGCGTTCAGAATTATCTTTCCAATATTTTAAAATGTCCAAACTCCCAAAGTTCCTCATGTCCAATGGTGGCTCTTCTAGACAATTCTATTATATATAATACTTTTGTTAAACTATTATTATATTTTAGATATACATTAGCTTATATAATTATATATATATATAAACTTAAAACTATATATAAATATATAATGTATATAAAAATTGGTGGGTAACCCATTAACCCGTGGTTTTTTATGGGTTTTACCCGCGAAACCCGTGACCCGTCATGGGTAAACCCATGAGACCCTTTTTTTTTTGGGTTTACATTATCGAACCCATACCCATCCCATGGTGGGATGGGTTGGGTCGGACCCGTGAGTTTTGACCCACTCTGACAGCTCTACCTCCGATTTTGTTTTTTTAAAAAACTTGTTTTAACATTGTTTATTGTGAATCGCGTAAAAATGTGTGTGTGCGACTGTGCGATTTTTTTATTCGTTTTCCATATTTTGCATAGATTATGTAATTAATTATAATATTATATATTAGCCGTTGGGGATTTTGTTAAAATGGAAACTTGCTTGAGAAAACTATAAACTTTCTAGTTCTCTTCATTAATTAAGAACAATTAATGACGGTAATGTCATGATGAGTATTAATAAGATTTGTTTTGTATTTTGTTAGATTTTCTTATGCTGACAAAAACAAAATAATTTGCCAAAAAAAAAAACAAGAGAATTCTCGAGAAATTAATAGTTTATATTATAGCAAAACTTATGTTGAACTTAGATATTTTAACTTATGCTATCTTCATGAAGCAACTCTTGTACATCTAGTTTATATATGTTTGTAGCTCTAAGCTATTGAAGATAAGCACTCGAAGACACAATTTTTTGTTTCTTGTCTAACCAACTCGCTCAGGTGTGCAAATTCTCTTTTCTAACTTTTTTTTTTTTTTTTGAACAACCAAAGATTCCATTAATCTTAATCAAACGATTCGGTTACAAGGGCATACAATGCCAAAATGAAACTAACAAAGATAGATTCTAATCTTTTGGAAAGAAAAGAAGTGTCATGGGATAAACCATGAGGTTTGGAAACCATCGAACCTAAAGTTAAGGCTCGAACCATTTGTAAGGCTTCGGATTCTACCGAGATAAACCTTTTACATTCTTTTACAACCGCTCGGACTTTAGATCGAGTCACCAAGGAAACCTTCATCCTGGATTTACACTCATCTATTTTTTCTAACGATGTCGATAAAACGGGAAAAGTAGCTAACATATTGACCCTTCCTGAACTAAAAGTGAACACTAATCCAACTAATAAACAAGATGAATCAACTAAATCATGAGCCACAATCTCTATCCATTCATTAGCCTGACCCAATAACCCAAAGCTAGTGGGAAAGGAGCTTACGAGGGGATGTCGAGGAAGAAAACTTGGTCTGGTAGACAAGCTTCGAGACCACCGCTTAATAGGCGGATTTAAATCTGGGTTTGCTCCAATTGTGCTTGTACTATAAGATTTCGACCAACGAGAGAGAGATGAGATCAACACTCGTTGGTGTTGGATGTGAGCCGATGTGCGTGGTGAGTAACACCGCGGATAACGCACCGGCGGTGAGGAAGTTTGACAAAGAGGAGAAGGACACGACTGAAATTGAGATCTTGGTTTTATGGATTTACCGAAGCAAGGTTCATCACCGGCTACGGAACTGATGGATGAGACGGGGTTGACACCAATAGATCTCGACGAAGATGTAGAATTTGTAGGAGTTAAACCCGGATCTAAGACCAAATCTGGAGGATCGGGAGGTTCAGGCGGTTCTGGTGGTCGACAACCGATCCACTTCACCGAAGGGAACAAGATCGAGCTATGAGTCGCCGTCGCAGCGGATTGAAGGTGGAGAGAAACCATCTCTACAAACAATGGTGAAGAAGCCAAACGGAGAAACATAGGCAAAGAGACAAAGAGAGAGACTCGCTGGTGAAATCTAGCCAACAGAGAAGAAAGAGAAGAACAAGATTAGTCGGCCCCGTTGGATCGCCGGTGGTCGAAACTCATCTCGGAGGCGTTGCGGCTGTCTCGGGTCTTGGGCCTGGGAGCGTCTACATTAGGGCGAACCGAGACCACCGCCGATAACTTTCTCTTTTCTAACTAAAACTAAAAAAAAATTACATCTGAAATCTGAGATTTGATCAGTCAAGCAGGAATCTTTCTTTGTTATCAAGTGACCATTTGTGATTATTCATGTATCTTATCTTCTATTTAAAATAACGTCATCCTATTTAAATGGAAGATTTTGCATATAATATGGAGCATATATATTCGGTTTGCTTGGTGTTGTGCTTTGAAAGCTCTTCACTAACTAGACTATTTAGTATATATAAAAGGTAGCCAAGTATTTATTGCATAAATAAATCGAATAAAAAAGTAACAAAAAGACAAAAAAAGCAAAAAAAACTTCACGTTATCACAAAAGACATAAACGTTTCATATATATGTTTTCTATTTGTAGTTTGCAGCGCTATTGATTCTCATCTTCATCATAGCCATTCTTCCACAAGTACGTAGACCACTTTTTCCCATCTTTAAGGATTCACTTTCGAAATTTCTCAAGAGTTTTTTTTTTTTTTTAATTTTCATCCTCAATATGGATAATTCAGCCATAGGAATTACAATCCTCTGGACTAGTTTATTTATGTCCTGCAAATAAGATCATGTCTCATAGTTTTGAGGAACATGATTGTCACTTTCCACTTTCTTGTTATTTGCTTCATAGTACTTTAATTGCTTCTATAAATATCAATGGAAACCAAAGAAAGAGGTAGTCTCAACTACCCAAAGAAAAACATTGTGTTCTTGTTCTAATCACTAATAGTAATTGCTCTGTTTCTGTTCTGGTTACGACATTTTGTAAACCAATCTTGCTATTTTATGGTCATCTCGTGCAGGAAGCTAACCTGATCAGTGTTGATAGCCATCATAGGTGGACTATGACAGGAAAATGAATCATGTATAGCATAATAGGAAGAAGAATGTTTTGTGTGTGTCTTTGTCTTAATTATGTTTAGAGTGAAATCAGAAATCAATGAGATTGGTTTTTAAGATATGTATCTGTACTGAACGATGATTGAGCTAAATATAGATCAACAACAACACATCAATTCTTACAATAAAATGTTTCTATTCATAAAAAAGAAAAATTCTTAAACAAATGCATCAATGTTTGCAATTGAACTCATACTAAATATACTAAAATAAAAAACAATGCAAGAATCTAGAAGCAGAAGCAACTCTCATCAAAGTTAAAGACGTAGCTTGAAGACAAATTTGATAAATCTTGAGAGAAGCTAGTGTTACCGACCATATTACCATTAGGGTCCTGGAAATCAGAACAGAACTCATCTGAAACTGTGTTTGAGAGACAAGGATCCAGAACGTTTGTGTTGGTAATATCACTCGTACACATGTTCTGATCATAACCGTAAAGTTCATGCTGCATCAACTGATTAAACCCGGAGTTATTCACAGATTCTTGTACCGCAAGTAAACCAGAGTAATCTTGTGTGTTTGAGACGCAAGGATGTTGAAAGTTGATGCTGTGGATGTTACCCATATTACACGTGTTCTGATCATAACCACAAAGCTCCTGCGTCATCAAGTGATTCTTCAAGCCAGATTCTTGAAGCAACGCTGAGAAATCTTGATTGAAATTTGTTGCAGAGAGTGGGATCTGAGAGAGAGTAGCATCTTCATGGTTATACATAAATAGCGAGAACTGGCTAGGGTTCAAGGATTGGGTCTGTTGTAGATGATCTTGATGATGAAGGTTCAGAGAGATTGGAGTTGAACTCTGAGGAGGAACCAAAAATCTATAAATATATCTATGGTGCCAACTCGCTCAGGTGTGCAAATTCTATGGTGCCATATCGGAGGAACCAAAAATCTATAAATATATCTATGGTGCCATAGATCTAATTCACACAGTTTCTCTCTTTAACTTCATTCTCCTTCTTCTTTCGTAGACCCGAGAACGAGAAAAACAAATCACAATGCCATCTTTTCCTTCTTCCTCGTGTTCCAATTCTTCTTCTTCTTCTTCTTCTTACTCACTGGCTTCCACAAGTTTGAGCGACAGACTTGACACCATCTTCAAGAAAGCTTGGGAGCTATCCATTCTCTGTGATATTGAGATTTGCGTCATCCATTACGGACCAGACGGAGAACTTAAGACATGGCCTGAGGAGAGATCGAAAGTAAAAGACATGGCTTTGAGGTATAATCAACTAGACGAAGCCGTGAGACGCAAGAAAAAAGTTAATCTTCATGAGTTCCTCCTGAACAAGAAGAATAAGGACGAGACGAATTTGAAGAAGAAAGCGAAGAAGAATGATAATCTTTATGGGTTCCTGAACAAGAAAAAGGACAAGACGAATTTGAGGAAGAATGCTTTAAAGTATCCAATCTCTGATCATTACTCTCCCGACCAAGTCTCCCAACTGGTTCAGTCCTTAGAACAAAATTACTCTGCTTTGCAAGAAAGGCTTCGATTTGTTGAGTCCCAGAAACAGAAGGAGACAAAACTGGATCATCAGAGTTCAACTCCAATCTCTCTGAACCTTCATCATCAAGATCATCAACAACAGACCCAATCCTTGAACCCTAGCCAGTTCTCGCTATTTATGTATAACCATGAAGATGCTACACTCTCTCAGATCCCATTCTCTGCATCAAATTTCAATCAAGATATGTCAGCGTTGCTTCAAGATTCTGGGTTGAAGAATCAGTTGATGCAGACGGAGCTTTATGGATATGATCAGAACACGTGTAATATGGGTAACATCCACAGCATCAACTTTCAACATCCTTGTCTCTCAAACACACAGAATTACTCTGGTTTAATTGCGGGACAAGAATCTGTGAATAACTCCGGGTTGAATCAGTTGATGCAGCATGAACTTTACGGTTATGATCAGAACATGTGTACGAGTGATATTACCAACAGCAATGTTCTGGATCCTTATCTCTCAAACACAGTTTCAGATGAGTTTGTTTGTGATTTTCAAGACTGGTAATATGGTCGGTAACACTAGCTTCTCTCAAGATATGTCTTCAAGCTATGTTATTAACTTCGATGAGAGCAGTCTACTTGAGACATCTACCCTAGACTTGAAGCAATTACTTCCTTCAACAGATGCATTTGTTTAAGACTTTTTGTTTCTTATGAATAGAACCATCTTTTTGTACGAATTTAATTAACGTTTTAGGTTAATGGAATTAAGATCAATCATCATCCACAGATACATGAAGTTTTATGAATAGAACCATCTTTTTGTGATAACGTGAAGTTTTTTTTTTTTGGGTTTTTTTTGTCTTTTTGTTACTTTTTTATTCGATTTATTTATGCAATAAATACTTGGCTACCTTTTATATATACTAAATAGTCCAGTTAGTGAAGAGCTCTCAAAGCACAACACCAAGCAGAATATTATATGCTCAAATGTGTACACTAAAAAAAAAACAAACCTGGTTAAAGAAGATAACAAATTTCCACAAACCCTTTAAAAATCATATAGAGAACCCATTCAAAGACGATGTCATAAAATGATAGTAAAATATAATGATCCTATTTGACCAAAAAAAGGTCATTCGTTTAACTCTAATGCTCAATTTGCAAAAACCTTCACATTGATTAGGGAAGTGATCATCCCTTCTTCTCTCATCCAAATGGCGGAAACACTCATTTTACAACAAGGGGTTCATCTATTAGTTATAACTTATAAGCAAGACCTTATTTTAGACAAACAACTAGTGTAATTATTAGGCTTAAAGCCGCCGGAATTTTCATTTCGGCCTTAACGTAAGATATGCAACTCTAATAAGAATCATTTTACACTTGCGATGATAATAACGTACGTTTAAACAGATTTTCGGATTTTATTCGCAGTAGCAAGAATAGCTAAGATTTATGGTTTATCATTCATTATTCAATGGTAGCCAATCTAAACCGGAGGGAAACACACCAAACTCAAATCCTAAAGAATAAGAACACCAAACATCAAAACGACTAGTCTTTCGAATCTATGAAATCTGACCGCAGTCGGCGATGGTCACCACGGGCCTGCAAGACGTCATGCGTCTCACAGTGCTGACATCATCCATAATGCTCGTGATCACATCCAATCCTTCAACAACTTGGCCGAACACGACGTGCCCGTCGATGTCCAGTGACCAGTTCTTCGTCATGCTGATCAAGAACTGAGATCCGTTGGTGTTCGGACCACGGTTGGACATGGAAAGGACACCTGGACCGGTATGCTTCAAGATGAAGTTCTCATCATCAAAGAATCTATCTTCGTAAATCGATTCGCCTCCGGTTCCGTTCCCGGCAGTGAAATCTCCTCCATGGAAAATATAATTGCGGCACATGTGGTGGATGATTGATCCCTTGTAATGGAGTGGCTTACCAAGCTTCCCCATGCCTTTCTCGCCGGTACAGAGGGCCCGGAAGTTCTCCGCCGTCCGAGGGGTCGTGTCGGCGAAGAGTTCCATCACGATCCGACCAGCTGGTTTGCCATCCACGGCCATATCAAAGAACACCTTAGGGTTAGCCATTCTCAAAGATGGATCAGAGTTTTTTTTTTTCTCTGAATACCTGGAGAATCATAGAATATCAGGGGTTTATATATGCAGAGAAGATCTCGTTCCAACCGCTCAAGATAAAAAAAAGGAATTGTTCAAAAAAAACAAAGGAAGAAGTCAGTGATGATAATGTAGAGATCTTAAATCCAGATTAAATGTGATTAAATAAAATCTGACTCATATAGAGAAGACAAATATATATAAAAAAAAATAGAGAAGATAAATATAGTAAAAAGAGGTATTATAAGCTCATATAAATATAAAATATCATTAATAGTAATATAGTATCATGCAAGATCTGCGCAACCTTTTCGATACGATTCACATGTTTGTAAACTTAGGAGGGAGTAATCTTCGATTAGTATTAACCTCATTGACGTCGACGGGAACCTCCAAAATCGTACAATTTATGCAATTATTCCTATAATTATATAGAGGGTACCCTTATATATATATATATATATATATATCATATATAATTAACAAACAAATATTTCTTTTATCAAAAATATAGCTTATCATGTATGTACTTTATCATCGTGACAAAAATTAATTTACTTTTAACACCCAAAAAACAAAAACAAAAACTAATTTGTCATCTTTTTTTTATCGACTAAACTAATTTGTTATCAATAGATTAGTTCTAAACTTGTGTGTCTGGTTAAGGTTTTGTTATCAATAGATCTATATATATATATATATATATATATATATATATATTATACTCTTATATACTGTAGCATTGTAACAAAAACTTTACAGTTCAAATTATATTTCTTCTACCAAAAATATACCTTACACATGTATTTAATTTACCATTGTGACAAAAACAATTTTACTTTTTTTTACCAAAAAAAAAAAAAAAACTAAATTGTCATCTCGTTAACATTTGGCAAGATTTACAAACCAGTCTTGTTTGATTTGTTCTGAAGAAGAAACAGACTTATGAATTTGTGTTTGAGTTGGTTGATTTTTATTTTTGTTTTTGTGTTGTTTGGTTGGTGAAACTGCAGGTGCTTAAGATTCTACCTTGCAGGTCCTTAACTTCTCGAAGAGTAGAGAAGAGGTATGCTTTATCTTTGGAGGGGTTTATGTGTGATTATGTTCAGTCAGGCACACCTGTTGTAATAACCAATTCTATGGCTCATTGGCCAGCCAGGACCAAGTGGAACCACTTGGGCTATCTCAATGCTGTTGCTGGTAATCGAACAGTTCCCGTCGAGGTGAATTTCTTCACGTAGTATATCTGTAAAAACATACTTTACTTAGTTTGTGAATGTTGATTTAGAGTTGTGAGTCTTTTTTTTACTAAGAGGATTGGTTGGATCAGAAGTTAACTTGAAAGCTGGTAAAGTTTAAAATGCTATTCAGGTGGGGAAAAACTATTTGTGCTCTGACTGGAAGCAAGAGCTTGTGACATTTTCTAAGTCCTTGAACGGATTCGGACCAATAAATCTTCTTTGGTGGAACCTACTTATCTTGCTCAGCATCCATTGTTTGATCAGGTATGTATGCTTGTACCAGGATGTTTGATGTATACATTTTGTTTGTACTCGTGTTGCGCATTCATACTGAACCTATGGCTATTTGGTTTAACACGAATGGCAGATAAATGAACTGAGAGATTGAATATGTATTCCTGATTACTGTTTTGTGAACTCCAATCACTTAATGCGTGGTTTGGCCCGGCTGGGACAGTTACTCCTTTACACCATGATCCACATCATAACATACTTGCTCAGGTAATTATGGTCTCAGATCTTTTCCTGATAATGAGCATGGGCCTGGCTTCTTTTGTTTGTGCTCGCTGTCTTATATGCTATCCAAATGTATTATTTCAGTAACCGTTTAAGAGCTCATTCAGTAGAAGAGGCCCCACGAATTGTGAACAGTCATTCCCAATCTATTATACAATTTAGATTAAAAGGTCAAACCACTTGATTGACCAGTTACAAAACACAGCATTTAGGAAATATAAGACCTACAAAGCCATGAATATTATCAAATTGAAAAGGAAAAGATTGTTGCAGAATAGAGGAAATAAAAACACAAAAGAAACAAAAGTACCTTCCAGAACCCACCCCACCAAAACCTACAAAAATGCAGAAACAGGTTTCCATAAGAAATTAAGGCCATAAGGATGGATAATATTTATGGCAGATTATGACCAGAAAAGTAACACATCTGATTTTCAGCTCGACATGCCATTACAGGTTTCTTAGCTTCTAGTTATTCAGAATGCATATATATACTATTACAGCCAAATGCTTCCTTTTAAAAATCACACATCATGTCAAAGCCCAAACAGATGTTTCTCTTTACCTTCCCCCAAGGCTGTTGTTTAGTGCTCTCAAGAGGCACGGTTTGGGCTTTTCTAGTTCCTTATTCCAGGACCTCTGGAAGCTAAAAAAGGAGATAAAAATATATCACACAACCATGCCAGTCATAGACAGTAAGCGAATAGTTATTAATTATCAAAAAAAAAAAAAAAAAAAAAACACCTTGTTATGAGAGTTTCAGTTTTACCCCAAGTGTCTAGATGCCATACATCCTTCTCCGTGAGAGGCCGTTTCGATCCCAGAGTCATCAATGGATTCAACCATGAGAAGAAGATTCCTGCAGGGTAAAAAGATATTGGTAAGAAGGTAGATAATAGTCAAAGTTCAACAAATGTCGAAGAATCTACAATAGAAAAAGATTGCAGCTTAGTTAAAGTGATGATCACTAAACAAAAACTTCGGTCTCACATTCACAATCCAGTTTCTTTAGTTCATTTTTAGGGAGAACGGGAGGATAAGTCGGGAAAAATTGAAGAGACTATAGAAAACTCACTCTGTTTTAAATGGGTAAACAATTTTAATGATCGGTTACCGATCAGCTATTCGCTCATTCAATAGGTTCAAGCAGAATGTTGTGGTGATTCTCATGATAAAATAGAAATACATATACATAACCAAATCCAAACGCCGGGAATATGAAGTGTAGAGTGACATAATGTCAAATAATTTTGCATGCCTCTCAGGAAATATTTGTTCTCCTCCAGGAAGCTCTTCATACTCGTAATCCTCCAAAGTTTTAGTCAGCACTGGTGTTTAAATAAGAAGATCTAAATTAGGGAAATGCACAAACAAGAGAATTCCAAATGCAACCTGCAAAGCCCAAAGTTCTATTGTTTATCTGGGCATCCATTGCCTATTGATTCAGCCGATGAACATAGTGGAAGTAGAAAGCTACTGAAGAGTGACGACTCCATCCACTGAGGATGGTGATCGTGATTTTAGTTGTAGGTGAACGTGATTAGCGAAAGAGAGCTAGGAGATCCGAATCACAAACGGAAGCTTCACAATCTGAATCACAAACGGAAGCTTTACAATCTGAATCACGAACGGAAGCTTCGCCGTTGGAATCATGAACGAAAGATTTTGCAATTGGAATCGTGAATATGAAGCTTTGCAATCGAAATCACGAACGGAAGCTTCGCCATTGAAATCGTGAACAGAAGCTTCACAATTGGAATCACGAATAAAGCTTCAAGATCGGAATGACGAGACAAATGAGTTTCATATTTGTTCTTCAATCAAATTTATAAACCTGATCTAGATTCGAATTACAGAAGCTTACCGGTGGTGGAGATCGCAGTCGAAACCGACGGCACCGGAAGCTGATCGGAGAAGAGCGGCTCGAACGATTTTACCGAATTCGATTCGAGATGTTCGGAAATGATAAGAAGATGAACAGAGACTTGATCGGAGACTTGATTGATGATGAACAGATACTTGACCGGAGATGATGCCGAGCAGAGATTTGATCGGAGATTCCAAAATCTCGACGATGGTGAAGCTCTCAAATTTTGTTTCTTAATTAAATGAGGACAAAAGGTAATTCCCATTAATGAGAAATGTTCTGAATGGAAGTTTTGAACTTGTGTGGTAGATTAGGAAACAAAACTAGTTACGAGGAATTTCTCTAAAATAAATCTTATGGAGACAAGTTTTAGTAAGAAAATCTTAGTGGGACAATTGTTAGCAAAATTTGGCCTTCCAAATTTCCCTAAATATTTTTAATATTCTTAGACAGGTAGACTGAAAATTCACACAAACAGATACTACAAATTAATATTGTTTTTCCGCATGTTCATATGCTAAACTATCGGATCTACTGGAATGGGTTGATTTCCCTCATCTTCATGAGCCATTTCAATGTCTTCTTCCAGATAATGGATGATGAACCTCTGAAGACCTTGGACGACGTATCTCCTCGCCACAATGACACGGTTGGCTTCATTTGCGGGATGATCGGCGATTGAATGTCGGTATTCAACTTCGACATTCAACCCATTACGCTATGAAAAAAAAAACAAGTGTTAACTTATTATATGCAAAATCTTTCATTTAAGTATGAAGAGATTATTTTAAATAGAAGATAAGATACCTGAATCATCACATATGGTCGGTAGTAGGTGTGATCACTGTAGGGGTCAAATCTCCCCTAGAAGAATCGATAAACCAAACGGCTTAACACGTATTAAAGCGGTTCAGCGGTCGAACCCAGAAAACGCAGGCCCGTCAAAGGCCCATCACTGTTCATTCCAGCGCTGTTCGATCCTTCTAGACCGGCCCGACTCAGAGCGACCGGAACTGCTCAGGTCACCTCGACTGGAACTGTTCATACCGCCCAATTTTACCTATATATAGACATGTACCCCTTCACTTGTTGGGGATCCGAAATTTCTTGTTCAGCTAATGTTAATGTTGATTCGTTCGTAAAAAAGGCACTTGCTGCCATACACAACTTTGTGTTATTTCTATTTAGTTAATGAATGAAGCTTTGTGACCAAAAAAAAAAAAAAAAAAGAAGATAAGATACCTGAATCATCACATATGGTCGGTAGTAGGTGTGATCACCATTATAGCGATGGAAGTCCCATCGCCTTACACGGTCTATTGGATATAAGTAGAGTCCATAAATGGGACGATGCACTTGTTGTGGAGTAATTTCCATTGTGTTGTCCTCGAGGAGCATATAGACAATCTGACTTTGCGACAATAATGCATGTCGCGAGCCTGCAACAATTTGCGCTGCAGCGTCTTGGTTTACATAGGAACTATGGTTTATCTATGTTTATATTTTGCCATTTTGTCATACACTAAATCTTCAAGGAATAATGGTTTGTTGGGCTGGGCGTTCGGTTTAACTTCGGATTCGGTTCGAACCATTCAGTTTTTGGTTTTTCGGGTTCTACAGAAAAGTTCTATTTGAGATTAAATTATAGTTCGGTTCGGTTCGATTTATCAGGTTTCGGGAAAATTAAGGTTTTAGAAAATAAGTCTCATTTGAGAAATAATATTTCAATTCGGTTTTGACAAAAAAAAATATATTCTAATAAAAACAAAATAATTAACTTATTAATTAGAATATTTTAATTAGAATAAAAATCTATAATCTTAATAAAAATAAGTTAATAGTGGACGCCGATCCTTCCAGGTTTGTATTTGTAACCTTTATTTGTAACCTTTCCTACTTGTTGCTTGTTGTGTATTTTTTGGATTTCATCAATTTCAAAGACAGACAAACAGTTAACAAGTATGAGCTAGAGTCTAGAGACATCAAGAGTTAGTTGTAGTGCATCGTGCTGTGGTCCATAAACCCATAATGTTACTGAAATTAAAACACGCTTTTATACAGATTGTTTCAGCAATCTTGATGTTTATTTGCAGAGATTGCTTTCTAGAATTTAGACCCATTTCCACAGATTAGATATTTACAATAGTTTCAAGTTGATTTAGGAATAACTAGCTAGGTACAAAGTTATTGAACTAGTTAGATGCACTTTTAGATAGCTTATCTTCCATTGGTTGCAATCTCACATCAAATTATGTCTCTCAACTTGTTGCTCATACAACTTTTAAAGAGATGCGTTTTTCTCAAGGTGAGCTGTGGTGGGAACATAGCAGATTATGTAGCTCGAAAAGCAGTTGAAGCTCGGAAACTTCTAGACCTAGTGAAAGGTGTTGCACGGGTTCGAATGTATGAGGGGATTCACCCAAAGACTTGCAACATTCAGCTAGATTTAGAGATTTTCTGGGTTAAAACTGTTTTTAATAAAGTCACTTTTTTTTTTTGGCACGATTCAGTTAATTATCTAACGTTGACCTTCTTTTAGGCCAAATTTGTTAAGTCAACAAAAAGTTGGGGAATTAATGTATGCACATGATAGTTGGAGAATTAATCTGTCAATTGCAAATACTTTGAGGAATTATATGAGCTTTTTCCCTCTTTTTTACTTATATTTTTTTAAAAGTTTTGGTTTGGGCCCTAGGCATGTGGCCATGGGCTAAAAACGGGCTTGTTGATATCTAACTTGTGTAAAAATCGATGTCTTTTTCTTAATTTTTGGTAAATTGTTAAATTCAAAAAAAAAAAAAAAAAAAGTCGATGATACCTGTGAGAGGAGCCAGATTAGGAGGCAGTTCTGCACCAAGACCTGGAGCACCACGACCTCCACCTCCGCGACCTCCACCACCGCGACCTCCACCACGACCTGCCACTCCACCACCACGGCCAAGAGCTCCTCCACGACCAGCTCCACCACGACCCGCCACTCCACCACCACGGCCAAGAGCTCCACCACGACCACCACCACGACCAGCCACTCCTGTAATGGTGAATCCTTGTCCTTCTGGAATGACAATGTGAAACCCTCCACCAGCCAAGGGAAAGACTTGCCCATCAAACTGCAGATTGATCTCCATCAAGAATGAAGATGAATATTCTGAATAAACGAAGAGAAGGATTTGGACTGAAAATTTTTGTTATTATTTCACACACACATCTCGATTACAAAGAGAATCCATTTATAATACCTAGTGAACATTCTAGATCTAAATCGTTGATATGAGGATCAGATTACATGTGTCGTTCATCTAGGTCTCTTCTAACGATAACAAAGAATCAAATTTGTTAGGGAGTACGGAGTACGGTCGCAGCTCTCTCCAGCTGATTTCGTCGATATCTGCAACCTCCTTTTTTGTCTTTGTCGTTTTTCGAAGGAGGAAGAAAGTTGTTGATCATTGGGCTCGATTAAATTTATTTCTTGTGGGCCTGAAGTAATGTTATTGTGGCCCAAAACCTCATCTTCGTTCTTCGTTCGTTTACAAATATTTATTTCTTATTGATTCAACTTAAGGTTTTACAGTCCATTGCAATTGTATTTATACACAGACATAAAACCCTAAGAGTTTCGCACACTTGTCATCATCAGCAGTCATCAAGAGAATCGAGGGCTCTAAATTGATTTGACAGATCGATTGGATTGACCGTTGTTGCTGAATTGCTCTTATCTACGAACGCTCTGCGCTTGTCATCTTGTGCAACGGAACCAGCTCCTTTTCCGTACACGGTCATTGAAGAAAATCAGTGTGGTGTGGGCTTTGTCTTCTTCTCTTGTCTGGGCCCAATGTTTTCTTTATGGTCCAGTGACGATGTCATTTTCTTTTGGTAATACTGCATCGTTTCGTTTTGAGCTGTTTCAACTTTTGTGTTAATAATAGGATACAAAGTGTACATTTAACATAAATGCTTCAAAATTGTATCTTCACATTTAGACAATTTCCTCCAATGCAATACAAAACAATACAACACTTGATCTTTACTCTAGCTCTAAACGGTAATTCTAAAATGTACATTTAACATAAATACTTCAAAATTGTATCTTCACATTTTCCTTTATTAGTTTTGACATTATTATTTCAAAGTTGTGAAGTGTGAACAGAATGAGTTTCTATTTCCTTATTTCTTTTATTGGCGAAAACTGGCACAGAGAATCTAACTTTAGGAAAAGGCAGAAAAGGTAAGCAAAAATTGAAATAAACAGTCTAGCTATAAGTCTATAACCACTCTTCAAAGTCTAAAGATTGTGTCTTCCTCATCATTCATTATATTTATACATATATGTAAATACAAAATACATACAGTAGCTATATATACATAGAAGGTCGTGAAGTTTTCCAGTCTTGATCAGGTCCTTTGTATCTTCAGGAATGTTGCTGTCGAAATCGTAGAGAGACTTTGGTGAAGAACTGGATCCTTGGCAACTCATGATGGCGAAAATGGGTATTACTGGTTTACGACTTAACATATCGGCTAGGATATTCTCCTTGCCCTTTAAATAGGTAGAGTCGAAGTCATATTTCGAAAACCATTCACTCCAACGAAGTAGCTGCTGATGTGGCACCATCTTCTGGTTGAATTGTAACATCTTCGGAAAAGATGACATATCCATCTCAATCTTGAATCTATGTCCTATCAAGTAGAACTCGAATCTCTCAATAGCCTTTTTGACCGCTAGGATTTCTTTGAACGTAGAGTGATAATGCGTTTCTGACTCCTTGAAACGTCCACTCTTGTAGGCACAGATATGTCTTTTCCCATCAATCTCTTCGAACAGTATTGCTCCCCAGTATTTGTCGCTTGCGTCGGTTTGAACTATTCTTTTGCCGACAGAGGGAATCTGCAGGGGTGGTAGCTTTTGAATTTCTTGCTTTAACTTTTTCACTGCTTCAGTTTGTCGTGTACTCCACTGTGGAGGATTCTTTTGCAACAGCTTTCTCAGTGGTTGTGTCAGCTGGGACAGCTTTGGAATAAATTCGCCGACATAATTGATTACGCCAAGAAATTGTTGCACCTGTCTTCTTGTGAGATTTTCGTCGGGGAAGGCGAGTAGTTCTGTAGCCAGATGTGGTTGTGGTGTGAACTTTCCTTCTGCGATCTTGACTCCAAGGAACTCGATTTCTGGTTTTGCTATGGTCATCTTCTTTGCTGCGAGCATGATTCCATACTGTTGGACTAAGTCATAGAACTGTTTCAAAACCTTGACATGGTCTTCATTACTCTTGGAAAATAGTAGAATGTCATCGATGTAGATTAGTGCTGTATTGACCAATGGTTGAAATATCCTTAGCATTGCTTGTTGAAATAAGGACGGAGCTGTCTTCAGACCAAATGGTAGGACTTTCCATTCCAGATGACAATCTGGTAAACAAAATGCTGTCTTGTGCCTTTCTTCTGGTTTGACTCCGATTTGCCAAAATCCTGATTTTAAATCGAATTTTGAGAAAATGGTTGCTCCGGAAATGTGTTGCAATAGTGCTTTTCTCGTCGGGAGTGGGAACTTGATATCTTGAAGGAATCGATTCAGTGGTTTGTAATCAATCACCAGCCTTAATTTGCCTCTAGTTTGTTCTGCTCTTTTGTTGACGTAGAAGGCTTTGCATGCCCATGGTGAGTTTGTTGTGGAGACTATTCCTTGCTTTATTAGTTGCTCACACTCTTCATGCGCCTGTTGTAGAAGTGCCGGGGGCATTCCCGCATGACTTGCTTTGGTTGGCGTAGTAATAATATTCTCCTTGAACGGAAGAGACACGAAAAACGCCGGGTTTAGCCATAGAGGATTCTTGCATTTTTGCAGGAATTCACTATGCGAATCTGCACATGATCTCTTCGTTATTTCTTCTTTTATGTTGTCGAATTCTGCCGACATGATGTCTTGGACAGAGAAAAGCCTTGGAATTGTTGTATAAGGCTTAAACAGATTCTTCCATCTGACTCCTCGAGGTTCGATGGAGATATCAAACTTCTTCTTTAATGACTGGTAACAATCCCATCCTAGGATAATGTCTTTGCCTGGTGCTGTCGATCCAAGCACTTGAGTCGTGATTTGGCATCTTGGGAAGATCTCGATCGTGATTGGCTTAGATTTGGTTTTAATGAACAACGATCCTGCATTTGCGACTCTGAACTCTTGATTATATGGAAGCCACATTGATGCCGATAAAACGTTAGGATTCATGATTGATGCATGGGCTCCAGTGTCTATGAAGGCAATGATATGAACTGGTCGCATCTTCTTTTCTGGATCAAAGATGGTTACTGGAAGATGAGGTGTCTGAATATCTTCTTGTTTAGGAATCTCTGTGATTTTGTAACATCCTTCCTCTTCTTCGGATGAGTCGTCTTCCTCAGTATCAGAATATCCACATATTGCATCTTGTTCGTCACTATCATATGATAGGACTGACTCGAGATCGTGTTTGTCAAGGTCGAGGTCAGGAGCAATGTTGGATATCGAGTTGATGAGATACTGCTTCTTCTTCTTGGATTTGCTAGGACAGTTTTTCGCAAAATGCCCTTCTTTGTGACAAAGAAAGCATTTCGTCGTTTTCCTGAAGCTCTTTTTTCTTCTGAAGAATTTTTTTCTCCGAAATGGGTATTTGTTTGGAAACCTCATGTTCTCACGATGTTTCTTCTTCCGATCGCACGAACATGATTTCTTTTTCTTCGAACACTTGATGAACAAGTCGGATTTTGAACACACTTTTGTTAGATGTTTTGAATTATCCATGAATTCTGTCCAGAATTCTTTCTGCTTGCAGAGTTTATCAAGCGTCCGGAAAACATATTGTTGGATTTGACCAATAGTAATTTCTTCAACCGTCTGGTTTTGATCTCTGATATAGGTCTTCGTTTGTTGACTGAGATAACCGTCGATTGATGA
Organism: Draba incana; assembly: GCA_963576765.1. NCBI lineage: Eukaryota > Viridiplantae > Streptophyta > Magnoliopsida > Brassicales > Brassicaceae > Draba > Draba incana. Next base: position 2,661,193 of record OY755209.1, on the reverse strand, counting down.
AAGGTAGACATGCTTAAGACTTGGATTGTTGAGGCCATCCAGTGCATAATATCTTTTCGATTGTCTTTCAAAGTGTTTCGCAAGATCTTTCTTCTGGAGAGAACAACACTTCGCTGTAAAATATTCTTCTTGCAGTTGATCCTTGATGTGATTGGGAGTACCGATAAATTCTTTATGAATTTGTTCAAGTACTATCGGAATAGTAGACTGGTAAGCTTGCAGGTGTACGTAATCTCCAAGAGAATTCCACCATTCTTTTAATGAGCCAGAGAATCGAGCGGCGAACTGTTCTATGACCGTGTATGTCGGGGAGGTGAGAGCCTCAGAAGTCATCCATGCTCGAAACTCATCAAGTCTTTCACCCCATTTGTGAAATGGAATATCATCAAATGTGAATGTGACGACTTTTGAAGCAAATTGTCTTGCTTGGCCAGTGTCTTCGTGAAATTGTCGGAATTGATTGTAGGGCATCTCCTCATCACTGGGCATTTCGTCTACTACTGGTTCTTCTTTAGGACCACTGCTTTCTCCTATGACAAATTGCCTTGGGAGTGACTTCTCATCCTCTGTAGTTGTATTACCATCGCATGAGCTTGTATCAGACATGTGTCTGATTATCGGAAGATGAGTGGCTCCTTTTATCTGATAGGCTTGGGATACCTCTTCTTCGTGGTGGCTGACCGGTTCTTGAACTTTGTTGGCCATAGAATTAAGTAAATCGGACATTGAGAAATCTATCATTCCAATGTCTTCAACCTTGCCTTTGCCTTTGTCTTCCTCATGAGATGATCCTTGACTAGATTGTGAAGGAGAAAAGCTTGGTTTTTTAGTTGATTGATGTGCTTCCTCTTTATATTTTCTTGTTTTCTCCTTGTAAGGATTTGTCTTGAATATCGGATGGATCGGCGTCTTGAAACTGGATGTATATTGTTCATCCGATGGTAGAAAATTGATTGATTGCGAAGTCGGTCTGGAATATTCTTGCGGAAGGAAGTTTGGGAGGTGTGATCCTTGATATGAGGGTTCTGGATATACACTTCCAAACGAAGGAAAGGAACTGTTAGTCGATCTTTTGTTCCCCTTCATTTCTTCAAAACTCCCTTGAAGAGTCTTTAATTGGTTTTTGAGACTCGACATCTCTTTTTCCTTGAGTCGGAATTGAGAGGTGTTGACCGACACATGTTGCGCCATACTTAGCATTTCCCTGTGAAGTTGCTCTAGGCGAGCCTTAATTTCCGATATCGAATCTTGCAAAGTAACCATCCTTTTGTTCTGGCTGCTTGCCATCTGATCCATCTTGTGGTTGATTGTATGAAGAAGTTTGTTCTGAACCATCGCGTTCTCCGATTGCCAATTGAGGACTTTTTCCGCTTGGGATAAGGGATCAAGGCCAGAAGAAGAGTTAACCGTGGTTGGTCTAATCTTCGGACTGTGCATGATGCCGTCCTTGGTAAAGTCTTCAAAAGGTGGAAAATCATTTGGACTGAACATCATTATCTCAGGAGGATCTGGTTCCTTTGGCTGGGAATATTGAACTATGAACTCGTATCTTCCGTTGTCATCTCCAAGTGTACCCACCGATGGATCTCCTTCCAAATATCTTTTGTAGAGAGGGTCTTTCTTTGATCTTCGTCTTCTGCGTTTATCTTCGTCAGACTCGTAGTTGAGATAGTCATCTGTGCATGCCGTGCAGTTGCAGACGTCGAAGAAACAGTGTCCATTTTCGTCTTTGAACGGATACATGACTGTTCCATCTTTCTCAAAAGATATGGGTTTCGGATATTGATCTTTGTAAGGACCATGGAACTCGCTCTCATCGATTTGAATGGAGAATTGTGTGAACATCGGTCTTCGGAAGGATGATGATCTTGCTTTCTCAAACTTGATTTCCGTGAGGCCATCATTCCTTGAGTGGAAAGTTGCTTCAGATGTTTGGATCGGGCCTTGCGGTGCTTGATGAAGCTTCTCATAGCTTGTCACCCATGTTTCAGGAAGCTTCTGTATTAATTCTTCAGGAGATATCTGCCTAGGGATCTGGGTCGCATTTGGTGCCTGAGAGGCTGAATTAACTTCTAGGAATAACGCTTCATCTGATGAAGGAAGTGCTAGATCCAGGGCATGATCTTGAACGCGGTAGACCATTTGATGATGTAGTGTAGCAATGAAACTATTCTCTTGCATTGGTGCTCCAACGATCTGTAGTTGAACCTTAAGTGCCTTTAAAAGATTGGGATCTTTCAAAGATACATTAAAGTTAGGGAACAACGTCACAAAAATTGTTCCTGCGTTCAAGGTGGTCTGTACAGTGCCTATACACGCCTGTTGATAAGTCTTTAGTCTAGAGTCGACCAAAGCTACTCTCGCCGTAACCGGTAGTCCTTTTCGGGCATGTAAGGTGAGTCCGATTCGCACAACCCCAAAATGGAGATGTGTAAATCCTTGTTGCTGCCAGAGCCTCGGAAGTTGTTCCGGAATATTCAACGTGATGAACTGTTCCTCTTCGGTAGCCGGGACCTGGCATGATGAGAACTTGCTTGCTTGAACATATTCCTTGACTCTTTGAGTTGAAGATGATCGTATGAGTTGAGTAACTCCACGAACAGAAAAGAAGTTAGGTTTTTTAGCAAAGATCTCATACGGGTTGACAAGAGGAAGAGTAGTTTCAGGCATTTGATCACCTGGAACATATTCTACCTCATAAAGAGAATCTATATTAGAAGATGACGGACGATTTTTTTTTGACTTTTGTTTTTAGGTAAAGTAGAAAATTGAAAATTTGAAGGGATGATTTGAGATTCAGACATGATTATGAGAATTAAGTTCTCTAGATACCCGAACGATCAACATAAACAATGATTCTCTCAAACAAAACACAAGTCCTGCGCTCTGATACCACAAGGTTAAGGATAGGCGGAGGAGAGACTTCACAGATCTAAACGTGTTGACTAAGCCGTGTTGATTGCCGCGAAAGGATCTCAGGTAAAGGAGAGCATCGTAGGCACTAACTCATCAGCCATGGCTCAATCCACTGTTAGAGATACCCCTTCACGACCACCGTATTGGCAGAGCCGTGTTGTTTAGACCGGAAACTCTTCTGGGTCTATCCCAAAATCTCGAGTACTTCGATCGCTACTTGTGTTTATGAAAGAAAGAATACAAAGCTTATGAAGATGTTGAGATCTAGAAAACTTAGAGAGAATTTAGAGAGACATGTTTTAGAGAGAGAAACTTTTTATTAGAAATGAAAACTTGTTCCTTACATGGATGGGTACATCCTTTATTTATAGGAGGGGCATTTAAGATACTTGCCTAACTCCTTACACACTTATAGATTATTCTACACACTTAGATATTTCTTACACATTTATTTTAATTAAACATAATACTTATTGGGCTTCTCTCTTATAAGGCTTCTTAGTGGACTCCTTAGTGGGCTTCTTAGATGACTTGGGCTTTAAGATGGCTTTCTAGTGATCCATCTCAAATTCAAGCATGTGATCTTCACAACATCCATAGCCATCGTCTGGACACACGTACTTTGGCTCTGGTTCTGATTCTTCATTTGTCTCCATGATCGTGTCACTGGTGCAAAACTTTTCTATCTCTTCAAGGTCTGGATCCTCAGGTTCTTGTGAGTCTTGCCAATATACTTCTGCTGATGGTGTTTTTCCTTTTCCGCTGTCTTCTTCATCGATCTTCACTTCAGTAAATTTGCCGCTTCTGAGTTGCTCCTGCTTCATCATATAGAACTGAAGGTCTTCATCAAGGTCCATCTGGTAGTCAACTTCGTAGAAGGACCAATTAAGCTTGTATGGAATAGCGAACTTTTGGATCGTGTTGTTGAGTCGAAACGCATGATTCTGAAAGGCTTCAAAAGTCTCATTATCGGCCATGTTGAAATCTGGACGAACTCCTCTGTTAAGATCTTTATGATGGATGAGTGTAGGCATTGCATGGATCTTTTTTGATTTTGTGTTGACGCTGATAGGTCGGTGGAAGAAGTAGATGGTGTGTGGGTTGAAGAACGGATTGGATGTTGTTCTCCGTAGCTTCTTGAAAGGATAGTTAAGTGCCTTGGCTGAAGCACGAAGTTTGCTGCTCCAAACGTTCATTGGTTCGAACCATCTCAGAAAGGTCGATATACCATTAGTGAAACACTTCTGGGAATTAATGTGTTGATATAACCATGGTATCTCAAAAATAATACCAACAGTGTATACCGCACAAAAATACCATAGAAAGCAGATGACTTCTTCTGGGAGGTCGCTCTGTCGGATACTGAACAGATGAGCGAACGGATACCTTGGATGGATACCAAGCGGTGTGATGAAGTTGTTGGTAACTCCGTGGTTGGACAGGATTATGGACTGGTAGCGAAAGATCTTCTGTCAAAGGTGGTTGTGAAGTTTTCCAGTCTTGATCAGGTCCTTTGTATCTTCAGGAATGTTACTGTCGAAATCGTAGAGAGACTTTGGTGAAGAACTGGATCCTTGGCAACTCATGATGGCGAAAATGGGTATTACTGGTTTACGACTTAACATATCGGCTAGGATATTCTCCTTGCCCTTTAAATAGGTAGAGTCGAAGTCATATTTCGAAAACCATTCACTCCAACGAAGTAGCTGCTGATGTGGCACCATCTTCTGGTTGAATTGTAACATCTTCGGAAAAGATGACATATCCATCTCAATCTTGAATCTATGTCCTATCAAGTAGAACTCGAATCTCTCAATAGCCTTTTTGACCGCTAGGATTTCTTTGAACGTAGAGTGATAATGCGTTTCTGACTCCTTGAAACGTCCACTCTTGTAGGCACAGATATGTCTTTTCCCATCAATCTCTTCGAACAGTATTGCTCCCCAGTATTTGTCGCTTGCGTCGGTTTGAACTATTCTTTTGCCGACAGAGGGAATCTGCAGGGGTGGTAGCTTTTGAATTTCTTGCTTTAACTTTCTCACTGCTTCAGTTTGTCATGTACTCCACTGTGGAGGATTCTTTTGCAACAGCTTTCTCAGTGGCTGTGTCAGCTGGGACAGCTTTGGAATAAATTCGCCGACATAATTGATTACGCCAAGAAATTGTTGCACCTGTCTTCTTGTGAGATTTTTGTCGGGGAAGGCGAGTAGTTCTGTAGCCAGATGTGGTTGTGGTGTGAACTTTCCTTCTGCGATCTTGACTCAAAGGAACTCGATTTCTGGTTTTGCTATGGTCATCTTCTTTGCTGTGAGCATGATTCCATACTGTTGGACTAAGTCATAGAACCGTTTCAAAACCTTGACATGGTCTTCATTACTCTTGGAAAATAGTAGAATGTCATCGATGTAGATTAGTGCTGTGTTGACCAATGGTTGAAATATCCTTAGCATTGCTTGTTGAAATAAGGACGGAGCTGTCTTCAGACCAAATGGTAGGACTTTCCATTCCAGATGACGATCTGGTAAACAAAATGATGTCTTGTGCCTTTCTTCCGGTTTGACTCCGATTTGCCAAAATCCTGATTTTAAATCGAATTTTGAGAAAATGGTTGCTCCGGAAAGGTGTTGCAATAGTGCTTTTCTCGTCGGGAGTGGGAACTTGATATCTTAAAGGAATCGATTCAGTGGTTTGTAATCAATCACCAGCCTTAATTTGCCTCTAGTTTGTTCTGCTCTTTTGTTGACGTAGAAGGCTTTGCATGCCCATGGTGAGTTTGTTGTGGAGACTATTCCTTGCTTTATTAGTTGCTCACACTCTTCATGCGCCTGTTGTAGAAGTGTCGGGGGCATTCCCGCATGACTTGCTTTGGTTGGCGTAGTAATAATATTCTCCTTGAACGGAAGAGACACGAAAAACGCCGGGTTTAGCCATAGGGGATTCTTGCATTTCTGCAGGAATTCACTATGCGAATCTGCACATGATCTCTTCGTTATTTCTTCTTTTATGTTGTCGAATTCTGCTGACATGATGTCTTGGACAGAGAAAAGCCTTGGAATTGTTGTATAAGGCTTGAACAGATTCTTCCATCTGACTCCTCGAGGTTCGATGGAAATATCGAACTTCTTCTTTAATGACTGGTAACAATCCCATCCTAGGATAATGTCTTTGCCTGGTGCTGTCGATCCAAGCACTTGAGTCGTGATTTGGCATCCTGGGAAGATCTCGATCGTGATTGGCTTAGATTTGGTTTTAATGAACAACGATCCTGCATTTGCGACTCTGAACTCTTGATTATATGGAAGCCACATTGATGCCGATAAAACGTTAGGATTCATGATTGATGCATGGGCTCCAGTGTCTATGAAGGCAATGATATGAACTGGTCGCATCTTCTTTTCTGGATCAAAGATGGTTACTGGAAGATGAGGTGTCTGAATATCTTCTTGTTTAGGAATCTCTGTGATTTTGTAACATCCTTCCTCTTCTTCGGATGAGTCGTCATCCTCAGTATCAGAATATCCACATATTGCATCTTGTTTGTCACTATCATATGATAGGACTGACTCGAGATCGTGTTTGTCAAGGTCGAGGTCAGGAGCAATGTTGGATATCGAGTTGATGAGATACTGCTTCTTCTTCTTGGATTTGCTAGGACAGTTTTTCGCAAAATGCCCTTCTTTGTGACAAAGAAAGCATTTTGTCGTTTTCCTGAAGCTCTTTTTTCTTCTGAAGAATTTTTTGCTCCGAAATGGGTATTTGTTTGGAAACCTCTTGTTCTCACGATGTTTCTTCTTCCGATCGCACGAACATGATTTCTTTTTCTTCGAACACTTGATGAACAAGTCGGATTTTGAACACACTTTTGTTAGATGTTTTGAATTATCCATGAATTCTGTCCAGAATTCTTTCTGCTTGCAGAGTTTATCAAGCGTCCGGAAAACATATTGTTGGATTTGACCAATAGTAATTTCTTCAACCGTCTGGTTTTGATCTCTGATATAGGTCTTCGTTTGTTGACTGAGATAACCGTCGATTGATGAAAGGTAGACATGCTTGAGACTTGGATTGTTGAGGCCATCCAGTGCATAATATCTTTTCGATTGTCTTTCAAAGTGTTTCGCAAGATCTTTCTTCTGGAGAGAACAACACTTCGCTGTAAAATATTCTTCTTGCAGTTGATCCTTGATGTGATTGGGAGTACCGATAAATTCTTTATGAATTTGTTCAAGTACTATCGGAATAGTAGACTGGTAAGCTTGCAGGTGTACATAATCTCCAAGAGAATTCCACCATTCTTTTAATGAGCCAGAGAATCGAGCGGCGAACTGTTCTATGACCGTGTATGTCGGGGAGGTGAGAGCCTCAGAAGTCATCCATGCTCGAAACTCATCAAGTCTTTCACCCCATTTGTGAAATGGAATATCATCAAATGTGAATGTGACGACTTTTGAAGCAAATTGTTTTGCTTGGCCAGTGTCTTCGTGAAATTGTCGGAATTGATTGTAGGGCATCTCCTCATCACTGGGCATTTCGTCTACTACTGGTTCTTCTTTAGGACCACTGCTTTCTCCTATGACAAATTGCCTTGGGAGTGACTTCTCATCCTCTGTAGTTGTATTACCATCGCATGAGCTTGTATCAGACATGTGTCTGATTATCGGAAGATGAGTGGCTCCTTTTATCTGATAGGCTTGGGATACCTCTTCTTCATGGTGGCTGACCGGTTCTTGAACTTTGTTGGCCATAGAATTAAGTAAATCGGACATTGAGAAATCTATCATTCCAATGTCTTCAACCTTGCCTTTGCCTTTGTCTTCCTCATGAGATGATCCTTGACTAGATTGTGAAGGAGAAAAGCTTGGTTTTTTAGTTGATTGATGTGCTTCCTCTTTATATTTTCTTGTTTTCTCCTTGTAAGGATTTGTCTTGAATATCGGACGGATCGGCGTCTTGAAACTGGATGTATATTGTTCATCCGATGGTAGAAAATTGATTGATTGCGAAGTCGGTCTGGAATATTCTTGCGGAAGGAAGTTTGGGAGGTGTGATCCTTGATATGAGGGTTCTGGATATACACTTCCAAACGAAGGAAAGGAACTGTTAGTCGATCTTTTGTTCCCCTTCATTTCTTCAAAACTCCCTTGAAGAGTCTTTAATTGGTTTTTGAGACTCGACATCTCTTTTTCCTTGAGTCGGAATTGAGAGGTGTTGACCGACACATGTTGCGCCATAGTTAGCATTTCCCTGTGAAGTTGCTCTAGGCGAGCCTTAATGTATAAAATACACAGAGCAAACTTCGCGGTTAGGATCTCTCTCTCTCCCCTTTCCGTGTCGGCGCGTTACAACAAACCAAAACCGAGACAACAAAAACAAAAAAACAACGCTACGTGTCACAGTCTGAGACTAGGTGGTCGTCATGTACATTTCTAATAGTAACGTCAAATATCTATGAACCCTAGATCCTTTGCCTTCCTTCAGAAGGTCCTTCACCAAGAGGCAACTATATAATAAATAAGCTTTCATTTCAGTTTTTATATTTCATGATCTATATTCTCTCACATGTTTCACTGAGCATGTGAAATGTTCAGAATACATATCAAAGTAGACGGTGTATACTATTAGTGACAGGCTAGTGAAAAATATTGGAACTAAAAAATATATATACATATATATATATTGGAACTCATTAGACCATCTCCATTAGAGAACTTTTAATTTGTTTCTTAGAGGTATTTTAAAATAAATTTTGCATAATTAAAATTTAAGAACTTTATTAAGAACTTTTGATTGTGTAATTGTCCATTGGTGCAACTTCATTCGGATTTCTTAATTTTTTTTTAATAAATTATTAATTTAAAATAATTTATTTCCAACATACAATATTATGCAAAATATAAAATACATAACATTTCATTAAAATTTAAACATACATCACATAATTTTTTTATGGCTTATTTTAGTTTTTTATGGTTTATTTTATTATTTTAGGGTAAATAATATCACATCCACTCACGTTCCAGCACGTTTCCGGTTCTTAGATAAGAAAAAGTTTCTTTTTTAAGCAACTTTCTTGTGATTTCTTAGTAATTTTATTCAATTTTGATTTAATTTTTAACCTAAGAACTACCTAAGAGCATGTTTAGCGGTGAGACTTTGAGGGTATCATAAAATATAAAATTATTAAAATTTGAGGAATAGGAAGAAAGAGAGTGTGTTTGAGTAAAAAAATGGGGTGTTTTTAAATATAAAATTAATAAAATTTGAGTAAAAAGAGGAGATTGTTGATATTATTGGAGAGAGGTATCAATGGGTTGATACTTTTGTGGGTATGAATAGGAAGAAGTGGGTGTTTTTAAATATAAAATTAATAAAAGTTGAGTAAAATGAAGGGAATGAGTGTTTTTTAAAGTAAAATAGAGTAAAAATAGGAGATTTATTACTTCACGGGTAAACATGCCCTAAGAAGCACAAAAAGTTCTATAATGAAACCATTCAGTAAAAAAAATACAAGGATGATTATTTGTACCATTTTCAATTATACTGTCGCTTTTTTAAAAATATCAATTTTATTAAAGAAGCGATTACAAAATTGCAACACGTTTCCAGAAAAAAAAATTACACTGTGTGTTTGAAGTAGAAGATCTTGAGATAGAAGGTTATCTAATTTTCTGCTCCGATCGTACAATAAAAGTCTCGCCGATACTAGCCACAACCACCTTTGTTTCCCTGACCGCGATCACCACGTCCACCCTTCACAACTTATGCGGTCACTTTACACTATTTTGTACCATTAAAAAATTTATACAGTTTTGCATGTATGACCTTTGAGGAATGTGTATATACTACATTATATGAATGTCGGCCAATTAATGCCAAGGAAACTAATGTTATATGGGAGTAAAAGTTTTTTTTTCTTTTCATTTGTTAAAATGTCAGATTAACACTTGGTTATAAAATATGATTATAAAAAAAGAAATTTTACAAGTATTATATAAAAATGAGTATATATGTAGGTCATGACCTAGCCATATGAAAACCATTCGTCCAAGTTAAGATCAAAACTCTAGCTATTCACGCATTTGTAATCTCTCTCTCTCTTGAAACACACAACATAGAACTCACCTCTCGTCGGTCTCATTTTGTATATATATATGCATATACCCTTTAATTTTTTTTCCACTCATATCATCATATATCAAGTATTAATAGATCGCGTTTTGATTATTTGCAGTGATCATTTGGATAATATGGGTCGGGTTAAATTGGAGCTAAAGCGGATAGAGAAGAGCACCAACCGGCAAATTACGTTTTCAAAACGTAAAAAAGGGTTGATTAAAAAGGCTTATGAATTGTCAACACTTTGTGATATTGATCTTGCTCTCCTCATGTTCTCCCCCTCCGATCGCCTTTGTCAATTTTCCGGTCAAACGAGGTAATTTCGATTTCTTCTCGAACATATCGGTCATTAATATAGAATTATTCTCGATCGTTAAGGTTATTTCATCAACTTAGTTAAAAGTGTAACCAATTTTGGGGTTGACATATGTATATATTTACCGCCCATATTATTTGAAAGGAAAACGGACAAGCCACCGAATAGTGGTTCTTTGTCTCTTTTTTTAGTAGTGGTAATTTTGAGTTTTTTTTGTTCTTATTTTATTTTACATCGCTTTGTAATTTTGAATCTATTAGAGGTGTAACCGAACGTTGTCACGTTTTTGCATATTACAGAAGCTGTAGTTAGGAGTTGGTAATTAGTATTCTTCTCGTTATCTATTTTTAGGTTTACTGGTTTGTCAGGAGTTATATATTAATCTTCTCGCTTTAAGAAAAAAAGATAATACTTTCGTTTAATGCTCAATATATATGAAACAAATTAAACTTGCAAAATAATTAAATTATGATTTTATTGAATATATAAATTGTTTACATTAAAACAAAACTAATGTTAAACATAGATTTCTCACTATTCATAATACTTTTAACTTTTTTAAATTTTATTATACTTTGCCTATACAGTCAAAAATTTATGAATACTTATTCACGTGTAATATATATAGGGGATCCAAATCAATATAAATATTTACATCAAACCTTTTCTTAAGAGTGATTAGTTAATTTGCATATAGATGATTAGAATACACTGTCATTAAGTTATTTGTTAGTAAAATATGATTCGTTGTCATTTTAGTTTAAAATTAAAGTCAAGTAGAATCATGTATTAGCAAAAAACCAAAATAAATAAATTAAGAATGTTAGAATTAAATTAACATGGTAAAGAAACATAAAAAGTGAAGTGTTAGTCTCACTTCACATGATTGAATTTGTAAGTAAAAAAAAGGTCTCCAACTGATTTAGTGATTCTATATACTAATTAGGATATGAGAAACTCAATTCACCAAAAAAAAGGATATGAGAACTCTCATCATTTTCAAATATTATATAATTTAATATCCAACATGACCATACGCTAGTCACTATAGTAGTAGTATCTAATAGTAAATTAAATACGAAAGCCTCGCAGTATAAGTGGCACTCCATGCAAGAACACACGTCACGTTTCGATGACATCAATGAATTGAACATTACAATGCATGCAATGACTCACTCAGAGTCTTATCTCTTTCACTCGCCCACCGTTTCCTCTTTGCAACTCTGTTCTCTGTCTTTAGAATTTCATTAATAGTTTATACACACACACACATGCATGGTCTTGTATTTCATTTATTATATTGATTTCAGTATCGAGGACGTTTTCGCGAGGTACATCAATCTTCCTGATCAAGAAAGAGAGAAGTATGTATATTTAATCTACTTGATTTATAAGTTTATACCTTCATATGTATAATATTCACATGTTCTTTTTTTGTATATTTTTACATTTTCAGTGCTATAGTTTTCCCCGACCAAAGCAAACGGCAGTGAGTATCATACTTTTGTTTAGTCACCCATATGATATATACTTTCACTATAATTTGTTACTAATTTAACAAATTCTCATGTGTTTTGCAGAAGTATCCAAAACAAAGAGGTGAGACATCAAAAAATAAAACTAGTTTATTGAGTAATTTGTTTCTCTTCACAATTTGTTTGGACAAAAAATATACGATTAGTTAGAGAGTACGGAAAACAAAGAATTTTGACGATGAATAGTTTTTTATTGATAAAAATTAGGTAGCAAAAAAAAAAAAAAGAATCAAGACGTTTAACAATCAAAATTTATAAACTCTAGTTTATGGCGTGAAATTGATTGTTTATAGCCTCTCTAGCTCTTGCTCGTTTTGCTCTAGTTACTTGGATTTATGTTGGATTTGACCACGTCACAACTAGTGATAAAATTATATCTAACACAAGTTACAAATATATGATCATTTTAATCAGAATGATCAAATTTTGAATCTTCTGTATTTATTTTACATATGTATATTAATTTGTTAATAACATTTTTTGTGACAGTATTTGTTAAGAACTCTTGAGCAACTCAAAACTGAGAACGACATGGCCCTCCAAATCGATGAACCTCGGTTTCTTTCTACATTGACCTTATATTTATTTTTTTATCTTATTACTATTTGTAGTTGGATGATATGTTTGAAAAATAAGAAATATATGCAAACTAATCTTTGATCTTATGACTCTGGAATAGGCCTGAAGCTATCCAATCCGATGTCGAGGTTCTTAATTTATTTACTAAAATCATACAAATAATTAACGTAAGAATTTGTCTAATTATATTTTGAATTTTTACAGGAACTTGAGCAAGAAGTTTTTAGATTACAACTACAGATTCAAATGTCAAGAGTAAAAAAAGAGCCAATACCCACGAAACTTTCGTGGGTAAGAGTGAATAATTTTCGTGAGTATAGCGTCGTGGGTAGAGAAATAAGTGGGTGGTCGTGGGTAAAGCTCCCCACGAAAACCCACAAAATTATCCGTGGCAAAATACCCACGATTACCCACGAAATATTTCGTGGGTAGCCTTACCCACGAACATCCACTTATTTTTTCGTGGGTAGTTATCCACGGATTGCCACGAAGGTTTTTGTGGGAAATTACCCACGATTTGCCAAAAAAAATTGTGTGGGTAGCTTTGTACCCACGAAATCCCACTATAAATTTCGTGGGTATGTGCAATGTTTTTTTGTCAAAAATATTTTTTATTTTTAAATTTGTTATTAAAATTTTTAATTAAATTTAATACTAAACTAATAATTCGAATAGAAATAAAATATTTTACATAAAATTAAATTGTTCTAAATTAAAAGTCTTCAAATTAAAAAAAAAGCAGAAACATAAAATAAACGGCTACGGAACATAGTTGAAGCGACCATCAAAGTCGTTGGGCTGACTCGTCCCTTGTGAACCGCTGCGTCCATCTAGCTTATTCAAAATGACATCTATCTTCCTCGTCATGCTACTCATCTCACTCCTCATATCATCGAGCTCACCTCGGAGATCCGCTTGTGTTCCCGACGGATCCTGGACGGAAGGGTGATAGAACTGCGTCCTTGCACTACCGACGCCGTAGGCATGCCCGTATTTTGGTTTCACCCTCTGCATTTTTAAACAATAAGAGAATTAATGTTTAAATATACAATAAATAAAAAATTAGAATATGAAAAAATTTATCCGAAAATATAATTGGTTAATGAATTCCCGAGGAGAACCACTTGTGGAAAAAGCTGTGCCGGTCGAATCTTGGTGCTGAGAAGCCTCCTCTTCAACCTCCCTCACGAGTCCCTCAATCACCGGATCAACGTAAGTGCCATCCGCGCGTGTATGCGTCTTCTTCACCAAATCCAGAATGGATGGTTCCTCGGATCCCTGCCCCTTCTGCATTATCCCAAAAATTTATTTACACAATGTAGTGATCATTAACATTACTAACGATAATGAATAGATTTGTAAATTAATATATGGATCAAACTTACCAATTCATAGTCAATCTTTGAAAAGGATCGGGGCCCGACACTATGTTTGTGCATTCCTTTGCCGAGGATCGGCGTTTTACGGCTTTCAGCAGCCTTCTTACTCTTGCTAATGGCTTTCTCAGTCTGCCACCCTTCCAAAAGAATTGGCCAGTCATCATCGCTGATATATACGGGCTGCACTCCCTCTCGATGTTTCCTATTTATCTCTTCGCCGATTCCTAACTTCGTCTTTTCCTTCCATTCATAAAAGACAATGTCCTCGAACTCGGGATCCCAATAATAGTTTTGCTACAACTCGCAACCACCATTGTTAATATATAATGTTAGTAATGGACACTAAATGTTTACATATCCGAATTTTGTAACTTACCACAAATGTTCCCCACCAACTCTGAATTTTTTCTGGAGCGTATTTTTTCACATCGGTCCAGTTCTTCCAAGGACCCAAAAAATTACCCTACCATGTCCGTTTAATAAAACTGGTGACCGAATCATCGATCCCAATCCTTAAAAAAATATTCAAAAAGTTAGAAATCAATTAGTAAACACGTAGACCTTAAACTGGTTAAATATTTAAGATGTTTACCATAGTCCTCCGTTTTCCTTAAACGGATGGAGGAAAGACTGTGATCTCCTAGTAGGCGCTTTGTATACCGCCTGTAAACGGTAACGATACTCTAAAGAAGCACCTATGGCAGATTTTGGGAGATGGAAACGAGGTCTGCTTCGAACTGAGCCGGTTCCGGTAGACGAAGACATAACTACATGCAAAAAACAATACATCTAATATTTCTTACACAAATAATATTTTCTGATTTTTTGTTAAAAAAAATTAAAGCCATTAATATGTTTTATATTTTAAATTTTAAAAATTATTTTGTCATATATTTTTGTAGAGCCATTAACATTTAATTTTATAACTTATTTTCTCATATATATTTTTCAAGAATTTAGAATTTCAAGCCATTAATATGTTTTCAAATCTTGTTAACAAGTGACACTTTTATACATAAGTTTTGTACAAGTTGTATTAGATATGTTTTTTTCAATTATATAATTTTGGTATTTGTTATCTAATTTTTTTCCGGTTCTATATTTTTTTTTCACACTAAATTATAATACTTAATTTATAAAATATGCTATTTGTATGTAAAAATCCACAAAATTAATATAAAATACCTAAACAAATTTAAAATTTTATTTTAATTATTAATAAACACTAACTACTCAACAATTCTTTTTACAAACATTTTAATTTACGTTTTTCACAAAAAAAAATTATTTGAAAAATTAAAAAACCCTACACAATACAATAACCCCAAATTTTTAACAATCTAAGCAAATCTATGGCATAAACATGTAAGGATTGATTCATATAAACTAGACCAAACTATTAGAATCATGAAGCAATCAAATTTTGAGGAATCCTAAAACCAAATTGAAGAAAACATAAAGGATTAGAGATGAAACGAAAATACCTAAGGAGATGCAGAATATAGGGGTTAACCCCGGAGGTGGTGGTGCGCGGTGTCGGCGGTGGTGCGGGAGACGAAATCGCCGGAGGAGAGAGGTCTGGTTCGATGAAAATGATGAAGTTACCCACGAAAATCCACGATTATTTTCGTGGGTATTTAAAAAAGCCACGTATACCCACGATTATTTTCGTGGGTTTTAAAATAAAGCCACGTATACCCACGATTATTTCGTGGGTACATTCTTTAATTTTTAAAAATATATTCCACAACACCGGATTCGAACACGGGTTTGAATTATTTTTAAAGAAAGCTTAATTAAACATCAAATTATGCTTATGACGAATCTTATAGATCATCAACATTTAATAGTATATAAATGGAAATATTTCCGTTTGCTAAGTAACAAGATAAATTGATTATGCAACTCCAATAAAACATTACATTTAATGAAACATAAAATTTGAAACAACTTTTAAACTGGTAGATTAAAGACTTGAAAATATTAAACATACAATGGTTATGGTACAAGTACATATTAGGCACTAAATTTTGAAAACATTTGTCTCTTTTCCACTCCAAAGTTACCAGAAACTTTTTTTTCCCTTCTGTTTCTTTGGTGAAGAATTTAAAAATCCGTCACAACATTCCCTTTTGATTGCATCAACATCTAGATTTAAGTTTGGGCTTTCTGGTCTTTGGGCAAATTCATCACCACAGTATTGATCCTTGCTTTCATACGAGGAACTTCCACCGTAGGTATCTGAAAATCCGTCACAACATTCCCTTTTGATTGCATCAACATCTAGATTTAAGTTTGGGCTTTCTGGCCTTTGTGCAAACTCAAAATCACTTGCTGGACTTCCACCGTAAGTATCTGACTTTTCAATCAATAGAGATGGTTGTACGTCTTCGATTTGCCTATACAAAACATCATCAACAATCCGCTTCTGGTCATGACCTTATGGATGCTTATCATCGACAATCAAATGAGTTTTAGTTTCCCCCGAGTATTTTGGATTGTGGTGGATGTTTTGGAAGAACTGGCTGTCCGGTACTATCGTTGATGTAGAACCATCAGTTGCATAGATTGGTGATTGCGTATCATATTCCCACGAGTAAGTGGGTATCTCTTGAGTGAATTCGTCGCACAGAGTTTCGGTTTCCCAAGAGAATTTTGGAAGAGGGAAAAAATTTGACACGTTTTTTGATTGAGAGTCTTCATCACTTGAGCTAGAAGACATTATTTTGTTATTGATGGGTGTAAAAGATATACACTCCATCATATTTATTTATAGTATCAAATCACGTTGGTCTGTAACGATTGTATCCACATGTTATGTGCTTAACCAAATCAACCATTAGATTTGTACTACATGAATATGTGGTCCATCAAAGTTTCAAGTTATAACATAAAAACAAATAATTTGTGAATCACACATTAATAGAAAATAAGATAATTGAAACTTTGATACAATATTTTTGTTATAAAAGCCTTACATATAATAGCCTTACATAAATAACAACACATGTAATATTTTTGGAGCACGCGAAGTAGAACCGGGACTGGGGTTGTAACGGTTGGTTGGGTTATTGAGACGAATCGTACCCGTTCATGTTTACGGGAGAATCATCTACTGGAACACAATTTGATGGAAGTGCCAACCAAGAGCGTTATCATCATCCTCATGTTGCTGTACAAGAAACATTTCATGAAGGATTCGTAGATGTTGCTGATATTTCAGAGATGCAAGATCAACAATATAGTGAAGAAGTCGAAGTTCCGGCGTTCGTGGACAAGTTATATGAGGCCTTCATGGAAGTTAATCAATCTTTATACGAAGGGTGCAATGCAGAGAATACCAAATTATATTTGTCATCATGTATTTTACGTTGGAAGACGGAGCACAATATAGCAGAGGGTGTTGTAGACGACATCGCTAGTACTATCAAAAGGATTCTACCAGGCCCGAATACTGCTCCGGAGTCGTACTACGAAACCAAAAAGATTACAAAGACCATTGGCTTACCCGTTCATAAAATTGATGTATGCGAGAACAATTGTATGTTATTTTGGCGGGGAGAAGATGCCACGCTCGAGCAATGTCGCTTCTGTCAAACAGATCGATATCATCCGTGGAATGGGCAAGGTAAAAAGATTCCAAAACAACGAATGTTTTATCTTCCCATTACCGATCGTTTGAAAAGACTATACCAATGTCAATCAACTGTGGGACATATGCGTTGGCATGCCGATCATATTAATGTTGGAGGCGAAATGAATCATCCATCAGATAGGGCCGCTTGGAAACATTTCCAGAGCGTTTATCCGGGGTTTGCTTTTGAACCAAGAAACATCTACCTTGGATTGCCAACAGATGGTTTTAATCCACTAGGCATGAGTGGCCAGGCACACTCAATCTGGCCGGTGATAGTCACACCATACAATCTACCTCCTGGTATGTGTATGAACCGAGAATTTTTATTCTTCTCGATTTTGGTTCCTGGTCCAACACACCCGAAGAAAAGTCTGGACGTGTACCTTCAACCTTTAATCGACGAACTACAACTATGGACACATGGCGCTGATGTATATGATATATCAACACACAATTCTTTTAAGATGAAAGCGGCGCTTATGTGGACGATCAGTGACTTCCCAGCTTATGGGATGTTATCAGGGTGGATGACTCACGGACGCCTCGCATGTCCATACTGTATGGATTCAACCAATTCTTGAACGTGCCGGGGAAAACAAAAGATAACATAAAATCTAGGCTAGATATGGCGATAATATGCAACCGTAGAGCGTTGGAGCTTACATCACCAAATATTGCTCCAGTTCCAATATTTCGAATGTTAAAGGAAGCGAAAAATAAATTTCTAAGTTGGTTGAAGAAAGAAATTCGTTTTCCAGACGGGTATGCTTCCAACTTTGGTAGATGTGTCAATGAAATTAATGCGACTCTTTCTGGTCTCAAAAGCCATGATTGTCATGTCATTATGGAAAGGCTTCTACCTTTTGCTTTGATGGAACTACTCCCCAAGTCTGTACACGTAGCGATTTCAGGTATTCATTTTTTAATTTTTTTTTATACACAAATATGACTGACTAATTTTGGTTGTTACTTTTATTACACAGAAATCGCTTTGTTTTTCCGAGACATTGGTGCCCCATCATTAAAAGAACAAGATGTTCTAACAATGAAGGAAAATATAGCAGTAAAATTATGCAACTTGGAGAAGATATTTCCTCCTTCGTTTTTTGATGTCATGGAACATCTACCGGTACACCTTCCGGACGAGGCAATCTTAGGTGTACTGGTACAATATAGGTGGATGTATCCATTTGAGCGGTACATGTACCACTTAAAAAAAAGGTTAGGAACAAGGCACAAATCGGAGGGTCTATCGTCGAGCACTGTGTACAAGAAGAAATATCAGCGCTAGCTACCCATTGGCTTGGAAAACCGATCGCTCAAGGTAATGAAGGATGGCATGGTGAAAACATTTACTTCTACGCATTCGACGATGTTCCAACAATTTTCAAACAGAAAGGAAGGTTCATTGGTAAACATTCAAAGGGATGGATAACAGACGAAGAGTACAACGTTTTGCAAACGTTTCTCATGAATAACTGTCCCGAGTTAGCACCATATGAAAGGTATGAGTAACCGTCGCAAAACATTATATTCAATAGTTAAATACTTTTTAATTACATAATTTGTATACATAGGATGTTTGAAGATTTCATGCGAACTACAAATCCGGCATTGTCTACTACTGACCTACAGTCATTCAAAGACAATAACTTCGCACGATGGTGCAAAGATTATGTAAGTATTTTTGTACTGAGCCGTTTTTAATATAATGTTCAACTTATGTATTTATTTTACTACAGGTTAATAATCAAAGGATGGTAGCAACTTTGCCACAATGGCTCATTGATTTTGTACAAGGTCCACGTCGTGCTTATACATCCTGGCCCTCGTATGCAACAAGAGGGTTCTTATTCCGCACATTGAATAGAAGTGCAAACAAAAAGACACAAAATTTTGGTGTTTGCGTGAGGGAAACTACTGATACGGAATATTATGGCGTTGTGGACGACATCAGATTGGTTGAGTACGATGGCGGTGTCGGGTTGAAGGTGGTTATCTTCAAATGCTTTTGGTACGACATCACTAGTGGAAGTGGAATGTGTAGAAGTCGTTCAGGACTGGTGGATGTTGCTGCAAACAAGCAGTATCGACAATATGATCCGTTTATTACTCCTGAACAGTGTGATCAGGTTTGTTACATACCATACCCAAAGGTAAGTAGGAGGCATGGGACGGAATGGTTAGCATGTGTAAAAGTGGTACCCAGAGGTGTTCGAAATGTTACAGATGCTTTACAATAAGCCTTTCAAGAGGATTCTAGGAATATTATTGTTGCACCTTCAGGGCTCCTAAGGGTCGAGGCACTCAATGTTGAAGACATGGACAATTATGATGATTTACCCGACCAACATACAAACGACATGTACACATCCGATCATGAGCTAACTGATAACGAATGTTCTCAAGCTGATTCCTCTTCTGAAGATGAATGAAAATTGTGCATCAATGCGATCCTTAATTTTTAGTATTTTATGTAATATTATTTTTGTCTGTGTTAAATTTTTAACGTCTTATAAAAGTAGTGGATTATTATCCGTCGAGTGGTTTGTAATAAAATATGTTGTGGATTCATGTATAATATTATGTGGAATAGAATTTGTATCTTTCTAAACAGTTATAACAGCTAGCCCTATTTACAACACCCGTGATTGTTTACATGAGTAGAATACTTTCACGCCATTCATTTAATTGTCGAAATGTCAATTCACCGTCTAGTGGCCGACAGTGTCATTCACAGTGTTATTTATGATTCAGTGGCAGACAATGTCATTCACGGACTTGATTTTTTTATTGCACACTGATATGTAATGTCAAATTATTTTTTCATACTTTCTTATATCCACATATACATCGACACGTTAAGCCTAAAAAATTACTCTGTTTTGCCTATATAAGTCCGAGTAATTCAACACAAAATCATAACACAAAAAACAATTTGCAAATGGCAAACAGAGATCTATGGAATTACTATATGCAAAACCGAGCTTCCGTTCAAAACCCTCGAGAAACAACTCGTGTTCCTTCAAGCCCTCCATACGATAACTTATATGTTATTGATGCTCAACCGACAGTTTCACTCCAACCAACACAACGATCTGAAATCCAAACGCCGGTAATTTCGGGACCTGCCCAACTCATACAGCGAGGAATATTTCGCAAGAGGGCTCACAATAGGAAGGTGTTGAGAGGTGAAAGTTCTCAAATACGCCCAACACAAGATTTCATTCGTGAGGTCATCAATGAGCCACAACAGGGCGACCAGGATTTTAGTAGCCCTCGCTGGACTTCTACTATCGATTACATAATCCGCGAAGGTATAGACATATAATGTACTCGTTTACCATTACAATAATGATTGTAGATGACAAATACTAACTCTATCATTCATAAATATAGGTACTTATAACAATAGGACCACACCATTCTGGACCCAGGTTGTAGAAATACAATGCTCGCATTCACAGTTTGTGAAAGTGAAAAAGGTTTACGTTGTCGAGCAATATTATAGGAATTTAGATATACAATGTATCTGACAAGTTAATTTTATCTTATTTTCAGCTTGTCGCTATGTTATCCAGTGCGACCCCCAACGGCCAGGGAGACCTTCTAGTAAACTTAAAGGATCCGTCTGGAATAATCGAGGGAACCATGCAGCATAACATCTTCAACAATGACAAGAACAGAGTCAACACTGGCGTAGGTGCGGCTGTCATTCTACAGAATGTGATAGTAGGCCGTTTTAACCGGAACTCTAAGTACCTCAACATCACTGAGCGGAACATTGTTAAGGTAGATTTTCCATAAGTTTGTAAATATTACTGATAATTATAAACTAAAATCATTTTTCAAACAGATAATTGGGGCTAATTCGATGATTGCTGAATACGAACCAACCGTAGCATCTACTATCAATGAGGAAGCTGAAGGAAGTACTGGCTACGAAAATGAAATAGTCCCAGACTCAGATGGTGAATAAACATCCGACCCGTCCATGTTTACGAATAAGTTGGTTAAACACCAGACTCTTTATGTTACTTTAATGTTTACTATTTTCCTACCATCTATTGTACGCGTTTATAATAATGTTGTTATGTAATGTAATATTTTTATATGTTTAATGAAATAAACCAATATTATAACAAATGTTTTGTTTCTTATTGAGCTTCCATTCGAATTAACCAAAAACCTATTAATAAGTTTTTAACACATTATAAGGTTAATATATTTGTGAATGTTAAAAACAGTGAGGTTTACATCAGTCGAGGAGGTTGAAGCTTGTGAAACTAATCTCCTCAATACACTGACACGTGTCGTTCAGAGACGGGTGACACCTACTGCACATGACATCTTCTGCTACTTAATTACATCGTGATAGGAAAAATATAGTAATTAAGTAATTGATATTCGCAGGAACATTTGTTGAGCAAGTCTTGCGTAGCACCAAATACACAAGAAAACATGGGAGGTCTAAACGACGTCGTGAAAGGTTGGCGGCCTGAGCCCGAGCCTGAGCCCAAACAAGCCCATATGATCGCCAATTCGGCCCATCATTTCAATCAGTAATTAGGTCTCTCTCTACTTCAACACAATTTGTTCTTTATATTCATTTATCTTCTAAATTGATTTTCATAACACAATTTTCTTCACACTGTGCAGTTAGTAACTTTCCCGAGACAATCGACGAATAAAAAATAAGAGTATGGGCTGCGATATGATACTACATTAGCTCGAAGATGAGATCGGAAATCAAAGGAGATAAAATTTTAAGAAAGGTAAACAAATCTTGCTTCAATGTATAAGATAAAGTTACATTACACATTGTAAAATTTTAAGAAAGGTAAACAAATCTTGCTTCAATGTATAAGATAAAGTTACATTACACATTGTATACATAAAAATGTAAAACAATGTATAAACTTATCGATACCGCAAGAGATACAACGAAGGACCATAGAAAAAAAAGAAGAAGATCATGTTCGAGATAAAACTAAGGTTAATAGAGAAACAACAAACAAAGATAGACCATGACCATATGCTCCATTGCACCATTAAGCATAAAAGCCCTTTCACTTATTCAACATTCGATGGGGATAGATCAGCGACGAAGACGATCCTATAGATTAAAAAGAACAAATTACGAAATCAATAAGATGGTGTATGTGAATATATGAATTATTGTCACAATTCATAAATATAATTCGAAATTCGTAGATTAACAAAATAAAAACAAAAGTATGAAAAAGAACGAATTACCGAATTGCATTTGGGAAAATTCGCTCAATTGGGGATCAATAAGTAGACCGAGGCTTTCGTATATCGGATTGTATATTTTATTTTCCACCCTAAAAAAAACAATTACATTGTAGGGGTCAAATCTCCCCTAGAAGAATCGATAGTCTAAACCGACTAAATATACGTTAAACCGGCAATTCCGAGGATTCGGTTAACCGGTGGCAGAACCGGAGGTTTACTATAAACCGGCCCAATGGTGAAGCCCAGAAGACAGAGGCCCATTAAAGGCCCAATACTATTTCCTATTTTTACTATAAATAAGCATGTACCCCCTCACTTGTGAGGGATCCAAAAATTCTGAGCTTAATAAGACAAAACAGCTCTCAGCTAATAAGAACAGTTCAAGAACCCTAATTCGAAATCTATTTGAGTGTTTGAAACCCTAAAGAAGCTCTTTTTCATCTGAATCTTCACAAATTCTATTGTGTGAAATTCCAGCTCGCACAATTTGGCGCTAGAAGGAGGGGAACTACTCGCAGCACTAGCTTCATACACGAAACAAACACTTAGACGAACTCGCAAGATGTCAATAACGAACCCGTAGTCTCCAGCGACCGAAGGTGGTTCAGATCTGAGGGAGTCCGCAGTGGATGGACAAACCAACGTGAAAGGCCAGTCCGCTCTGGATGCGGAAAAAGGCGGATCTATCCCGACAGGAAACCAGACAACCACCAATACCAGTTCGGCCGACCCGGCCACACCGGAAGCTTACAGTCAGCCTAAATCAATGCTCGAGCAGTTGCTGAAGCAGTCCCAGAACTAGGAAACCATCAATAGTAACATGACCGCCGAAATCAGAGCCTTGTCGGTAGCCCGTCAGTCTCGAGGACATCCTCAACGTGCCGCGCTTCACATCACCCCGACCACACTCATCTTCACCCTTGTAGCCTCGCCTTCAGCTTGCGGGGCTCGCGGGGATCATACACCAACGCCTCTCAGAGATGGGGTCGTCGCCGTCGCAGGTGCGACTGACGACATCGTTGAGATCGCAGACGATCTGGAGGAACGTGAATTCGGAGCCGCACGACCCAATCGACCGACCAGTCATATCCAATGTCAGGATGAGGGCGAAATCGCGGAGAATATGCGATGGACGGAGCAGGCCGAAGCCCCGACCAATCGCAGAACTATTACTGCACAGCAAAGAGAGATGGACGAGCTCAAAGCCATCATGCAGCAGACTGCCCGCGATCTCAAAGATATGCGATCACAAGAGCATCGCGCAACATGCAAGGCACCGGAAATCGAACGCGTTCTTGAAGAAGCTCGCACTACTCCTTTTACCGAGCGAATAACCAAGGCGCGTCTATCCGATCCGGGGAAGATTAGGGTCCCTATTTACGAGGGAAAGGGCGACCCCACGGAGCATATTAGAGCATTCTCAATCGCAATGGGGCGAGCTAATTTCCGACTCGAAGAAAGGGACATGGGTCACTGCCTCCTCTTCGTGGAGTACTTCAAAGGGGAAGCTCTCTACTGGTTTACAAGAATGAAGAGGAATTCGATCGACAGCTTCGCGCAGCTCTCCGAAGCATTCTTGAAGCAATATGCCATCTTAATCAAGCACAGGTCGTCGGAGGCAGATCTTTACACCATGTCGCAGGCAGCCAGCGAACCCTAGGGAGTTTTCATCGAACGCTTCAAGGCGATGCTTACTCAGGTGAAGGGGATCGACGACCAGTCCGCACTGAGCGCGTTGCGGAAAGCCATGTGGTACAATTTGGATTTCCGAAATGAAATGACAATTAACGACCCTCGTCGATTTAAGACGCACTTCATCGCGCTAATGGTTTCGCAAAGAGCGAGGATGAAACCAGAATTCTGGGCCAGAAGTATGGGAAGGACAGAAATCCTAATCCGCAGGAAGTCCCGACTACAAGAAAGAAGAAGCAGGGCAACTTTGTGCAGCACGAGGGAGGTTTTAAAGGTGCCCATAACTATCAAGTAGACTCACCCGGCTATAGTCGAGGAAGAGGGCGAGGCCACGGAAGTGGCACTCCGGGCCCCAGTAATGGCAACGCGTGGACGAGGAACTCGCAGTATGATGAATCCGCATATTGCACAAAATGGGCAGACATTCAACGGTTAATTACAGAGTGCTTGGTATGCGACTCGCAGCGAAGCTGGCCGCCGACGAACTCAGAGAAAACATAAGTGTTAACGATTTCCAACTTGAGCAATTCGACGATGCAAGAGAAGGGGACAACCCGTCTTGGGACAATAACAAGAGTAACAAACGAGACAGGCAGAACGATAACGAGGCCCACCTCGGCAGGCAAAACGGTAATGAGGACGAAGGCGGCTCGAAGCAATAGGTCTGCAACATGATCATGGGCAGCTCGCGGTATTCCTCAAACACCATCTCGTCAATCAAAGCTTATCAGAGACGAGCTGAGATAGGGGCGAACAAACCAAACCCGTCCAAGTTTACAAACAATGTCATCCAGTTTGAGGAGCAGGAGGTCGACGAAATTGACAAACCTCACGACGACCCGCTTGTCATCCGACTCTTCGTCGCAGGTTGGGACACGGGTCGCGTTCTGATTGATACTGGAAGCACAGTGGACATCATTTTCATAGATGCTCTTAAGCGTATAGAAATCGACCTCGCTCAAGTTGAATCCTATCCTAAGCCTTTGACCAGGTTCAATGGCGAGACGAAAATGATACTTGGGACGATCAAACTTCCGGTATGTGCAGAAGGGGTAACTAAAATAGTAGAGTTCGCAGTATCTGACAACCCGGCGATTTACAACGTGATAATGGGAACCCCTTGGCTCAATTCGATGTGTGTCGTCGCCTCGACATACCATCTCTGCCTTAAGTTTCCAACTAAAATCGGAATCAAAACAATAAGAGGAAGTCAGGCGGCGTCACGATCTTACTTCATGGTCGCGCACAAACTAAGGAATTAGGCAGCAACCCCAATCCCGAGCGAGAAACAAAAAAAGATTAAGACTGACAGGGAGCCCGTCAAGGAGCTGTTGAACGTTTTATAACAATTACAGGTCGCGGAATCCCGCAAAGAGGAAAGAGCGGGTCCGACCTGCGAACCTGTCATGTTGGTTTGCATAGATGACGAGTCCCCAGAGAAGGCGCATGGCTAGACAAAGTAGTCAAGCTTAACCTCATCGAATTCCTTAAGAAGAACGTTGATACTTTTGCGTGGGCAGCCGAGGATATGCCTGGGATTGATATCGGTATCATCAGTCACGAGTTAAATGTTGATGCGACCGTCAAACCTATAAAACAAAAGCGAAGGCGACTCGGTCCAGAAAGGGCTCAAGCGGTAAATGATGAAGTAGACTGACTCTTGCGGGCCGGTTCAATTTCTGAAGTCAGATATCCAGATTGGCTTGCTAATCCAGTCATCGTAAAGAAGAAAAATGGCAAATGGCGAGTCTCTGTGAATTTCACGGATTTGAACAAGGCGTGTCCAAAGGATAGTTTTCCTCTTCCATATATCGTCCGCCTAGTCGAGGCTACCTCGGGGAACAGACTGTTGTCGTTTATGGATGTGTTTTCTGGCTACAATCAAATCATCATGCATCCTGGCGATCGCGACAAAACATCTTTCATTATAGATCGCGGGATTTATTGCTACAAGGTGATGCCTTTTGGCCTTAAGAATGTTGGGGCTACTTATCAACGGTTGATGAACAAGATGTTTGCGGACCTCCTCGGCAAGACAATGGAGGTCTACATAGACGATATGCTCGTCAAATCGCTCGAAGAGAAGGGTCATGTCGGTCATCTCGCGGAATGTTTTACGTTGTTAAACAAGTATAACATGAAGCTCAATCCGGCCAGATGCCGTTTCGGCGTAACATCAGGTGAATTCCTTGGCTATATGGTAACTCATCGCGGGATCGAGGCAAACCCGAAGCAAATCCATGCGCTCATCCAGATGGCCTCGCCGAAGGCGAAAAGAGAGGTCCAGCAATTGACAGCGTTGAATAGATTCATCTCGCGTTCTACCGACAAATGCTTGCCTTTTTATGGCACACTCAAAGACAAAAAGGGCGCAGCTCGTCAGGCATTTGAATGGACAGATAAGTGTGAAGCGGCCTTCCAAGAGTTGAAACAATATCTCGCGACTCCACAAGTTTAGACAAAGCCCATTGCTGGCGAACCGCTTTATCTTTACATCGCGGTTTCCTTATCGGCAGTCAGTGGAGTTCTAGTTCGCGAAGACGGCACAGAGCAGAAGCTCGTTTTCTACAGTTGTAAGTCGCTAACCGATACGGAAACAAGATATCCTCTAATGGAGAAATTAGCACTCGCGGTTATTACGTCGGCTCGCAACCTTTGACCTTATTTCTAATCCCACTCGATCGTAGTTCTCAGTACTTTTCTGCTACGAGCTGTTCTCCACAGTCCAACTCAATCCGGGCGACTCGCCAAGTGGGCTATTGAATTAAGCGAGTTCGATATCGAGTATCGCAGTTGGACGACAATCAAAGCACAAGTGTTGGCCGACTTTCTAATCGAACTGCCAGAGGTGGCAGCCTCGTCAGAAAATGAAAACCCATCCCAAATCTGGCAATTACATGTGGACGACTCGTCATCTAAACACGGATCGGGAGTAGGCATTCGACTGTCGTCACCAGACGGAGAATCGCTGGAATAGTCATTCCGCCTTGGTTTCATAGCATCGAACAATGAGGCAGAGTACGAAGCCTTACTCGCGGGTCTTCGATTGGCTAAAGCATTTAAAATGACAAGGATAGAAGCTTTTTGCGACTCTCAACTCGTCGTGAATCAGTTCAATGGCGAATACGCAACAAAAGATGAACGTATGGAAGCATACCTCGCCCTCGTCAAGACTTTAACGGCAGAATTCGAATTTTTTACCTTGACAAGAATTCCAAGGGCAGAGAACTCGCAGGCAGATGCCCTCGCTTCACCCGGCTCGTCGGCATAGCCAGACAAAGCTCTTCAAAGAATTCTCCGGGTTGAGTTCATCGAAAAACCAAGTATCGCGGTCAACAAAGAAGTCAACATGCTGACAAGATCTCAAGCAACGGCTCGCCTACTCGTCCAATGGCAGATATGATGGACCTTGACTAAGCCAACGATATTGTCGAGCCGGTTCCGATGGATCTCGACCAATTCGACGAAGATGAAACGACGGATGTGATGGCAGAAAACAACGAGCTCGATCCGGATAATATAACTTTTTACCGAGGTCTTCTCCCCGAGCAACTCAAAGAATTACCAGAGGATGCTTACCCGTGTAGCGAGGAACCGCCACCAGCGCACGAAATCGTTGATATTCCCATTGACGACGAGACCACAGTCTATGGTTGTGACACTAAGTGGATGGCTGACATTCGCAGATATCTCGCAGACGGCAAGGTGCCAGTCGACAAATGCGCGGCTCGCAAATTAAAGGCGCAGTCATCACGCTTCATTCTTTTTCACAGGGAAGTCTTCAAATGGCGACTTTCCGGGCCGCTCCTCGTCTGCGTCGAGGGCGAAGCAGGTCACCAGGTAATGCATGAAGTTCATGGTAGATCATGCGGTAACCATTCAGGAGGTCGCTCACTCGCCATTCGAATTAAACGACATGGATATTTCTGGCCAATGATGATAAAAGACTGCGAGTTGTTCGCGGCGAAGTGCGAGAAGTGTCAACGTCATGGTCCTTTCATCCATCAACCAACAGAGTTTTTAAGTTCGGTCACTTTGCCTTATCCATTCATGCGATGGGCGATGGATATCGTCGGACCTCTCCATTCGTCTCGGTAGAAAAAGTATCTTTTGGTCCTAACGGACTATTTTTCCAAGTGGATCGAGGCAGAAGCATTTGGATCAATCAAGGACAAGCACGTCGAAAACTTTGTCTGGAAGAATATCATTTGCCGACACGGCGTGCCCTACGAAATAGTAACAGATAACGGTTCGCAGTTCATTTCCAAGCAGTTCAAACTTTTCTGCGACAAATGGAAGATCAGAGTCAGCAAGTCGACACCTCGCTGCCCACAGGGCAATGGTCAGGCGGAGGCGTCGAACAAGCCACTTATTCACGGATTAAAGACTCGACTTGATGCCAAGAAGGGCCCTCAGGCAGATAAACTCGAAGGCGTATTATGGTCCTATCGAACCACACCTCGTCACGCTACGGGCGAGACACCATTCGTCCTTGTCTACGGAACAAAGTGTGTAATTCCTCCCGAGGTCTTCTTTCCAGGAGTTCGCAAACGATTACTTCCAGAACAGGAAGGTCTCAATCATCTCCTCATGCTCGACAAGCTCGACCTCATCAACGAAAGGCGCGATCAAGCTCTTATCAAGATGACTGAATATCAAAGAGCGGCCGCCAAGTATTACAAGTCCAAAGTGCGAGTTCGGCGTTTTTACGAAGGAGACCTCGTCCTTCGCGCAGTTTTTCAGAATACGGCCGAGTCTAATACCGGCAAACTCGGCGTCCACTGGGAAGGACCTTACCAAATCACAAAAGTGGTTCGTCTAGGCGTCTACGAAATCGCTAACATGAAAAGAGAAATGATCCCGCGTTCCTGGAATGCGCGACATCTGAAAAAGTAATACTGCTAAAATTACTAAGTCACTTGACTTGAACTACGGCGCGACTTGATCCCTTCACAGGGTACGTAAGCAACTCATTTTTGGACGAGTTCAGTTGCCCCTCCTATTCAAAAAAGGGGGGAGTGGGTCTGTATATTCATACTCCCAAACGCAATATATAATAAATTAAGATTTATTATGAAATCAATCCGCAAACGACTTAACTGTCTAAATGCGACAATCCGCAAATGACTTAACTGTCTAAACGCAACAATCGACAAACGACTTAATTGTCTAAACAGCGACATCAATGTCGACTCGTTGTCATTACTCACCATAATGGCGATCTATAACATTTCATCGCGAAGTTTATCTGTACATCCATAACAGAAAAAGCGCGCTATATAAATTTAGAGTCCATCACTGGAATTTATGTATTCACGGGAATATGTCTGTAAACCAGGATGTTCGTCTCGCAAAACCCAGTTATACTTAACACTGGTTGAACTTGGCAAATATAATCGGGTCAGAGATTATAATCGGGTCAAAGGTTCTGTGGAACTCGTCGGCACTGAAATTTGTTTTAAGTAACGAACTCTAACAGGCCTCGCCAAAAACAGCGAATCCTAAAGCGATAAAAACTTGCTTGAAATACAAATTTGTGAAGGCATTCATTAAAATTTGGTTTCGACCAACCAGGCAATTAAAATGTCACTGGTTGGATAAAGCCGTCCAGGCAGCAATACAAAAAACAAGTCTTAAAATCTTAAACAAAAAACAAGTCTTAAAACCTTAAACAAAAACAAGTCCTAAACAAGATTTGGATCAGGCGACCAGCTCGCCTTCTTCAACTCTTTTGTCTTCGGCAGAAGCAACAATGCTAGCCAAACCCGCCACCTCGCCATCTTCCTTTGGTTTTTCCCTGTCAGCTGGTACGGAAGGTCCGGCCGAACTCGCGACCTCGCCTGTTGATTTCCCAACAATCGGTTTACCAGCTTTGGGATCCTGTTCAGAAGGAGCCGGCTCGCGCTGAATTTCAGTCGGAACAACTGTGTCAAGATCAGCAGTATTGTTAGTCTCACCCGACTCGCCATCACTCAGCTCTTCACTCGCACTTCGCAGACGCATTCCCAGAGAACCATCGTTGGACCCAGAAGCTACATTAATACCAACAGACTTAGCAATGGTCTCGACTCACGGAGAAACAACTATATCCCTTACATTAATGGGAACCACATAATTCATACCTAGTGTCTTCCTCAACTCGGCGGCTATCTCATCAATGACATCATAGGCAGAGCCCAGCTTTGCCTTGCTCTTCACAATGTCGGCACGCTCGGCTACGGGATCGAAAGGGTCCTCAGGGCCAGCTTTCTCCATATCGTCAAGAAGTTTGAGATTTGCGTCTGCTTGCGAAAGGTAGACCATATGCTTAATCGGCTTTTTCATCATTCGACAAAACAACTCGTTAGCATGGTTCAGTTTGGCTTGCACCTCGGCAGCCGCAGTTCGCCTCGCAGAAGAAACAGCTGCCTCGAGATCTTTCTCGCGGTCCAACTTCAGAGCCGATAGCTCTTTCTCCAGTTCGGCGACTCTCTCCTCATCCTTCTTCTTCTCGAGACCGACTCTTTGAAAGTGCATGCCCAAGTCGTCGGAACTCTTTTTATACGCGTTGGTTCGGCAGCGAGGTGGTTCATCTGAGCCGCGACTTATTTCTTTTCGACCTCTTCCTTCTTCCTGGCCTCGTCGATAAAGGCCTGCCTTGACCTCGCTTCCTGATCATACGCTATGATCATTCTGTTGCAATGAGCGACAGCCTGCAGAATGGTTGAAGTATGATAAAGGAAGCAAGACAGAACATAGAGAATAACGAGAATTTACCTTGGCCTGGCGAGACGCGAATTCCTTGTAGAGCTCGCTCTTTATCAGCATTTCCGGGATCGGAATATTGTCGCCAGGGTATGTGATCTTTGCCATTAAGGCGGCCGCGGTAGACGGATCATCATAAAGTTCGACGTATTTTTCGGATCTTGGACCTGGAGGAATGGGCTCGCCCACGCGCAGAGTCAGAGTGCAGAGGCAGAGTGTTTTTGCTTTCGAATCAGTTGGTGCTCGTCTGTAATGGTGATTGTCTACGAAGAAACGACAGCGAGAGCACCACTTGCGCCTACAGCTGCCGCCTCGTCATTCTTTGCAACAGGAGTATTTTCCTTGGCCACACTCCGTTCTGACATCTCGGCGACAGGAACAGCTGCCTTCGGATCGGCCTTTTTCTTCGCCTTCTCAGCTTTCTGCTTGGCGATATCACGGAAAGTAGGTCAATTCGGCATGACGTCAAGGTCTTCGGACTCGCTTCGATAAAGAAAATCTTCCTCGTCGATTAGGGCGGACTCGCGAGCTCGAATGACTCTCTGAAGATGGAAGTGGCGATTCCAAAAACACTTGTGAGCCTTTAACTTGTTGAACAGATCGTCGATTCCAGGGGCGGGAGTGCCTAGCGGTCTGCGAGCTGTAAAAACAAGTGTATAGCAAGTTAAGATAAAGCGTATAAAGTAAGCAGTTCGCGCGATAAACTTTCAAGGAATTCTACCAAGAGTTCCCCACTTCGCAACCGCCGGGTGTTCTTTTTCAACAGACGCGGCCGATATCAGCACAAAGAAATAGGACTTTCGCCAATTATGGCTTTGTTTGGGAAGTCGTCTATAATCTTATACTGGGGTCGGCTCGCCAGATTATATAACTTCTTGCCGCTCGGGTAGGCGTTCTTACGAAATTCAAGAAAATTATGAAGATGACGGACTCCGATGGGTTTGCCACATTCAGCAGCTCGCGTCACAAGTCCGACCAGTTGACGAATCCCTCTCGTGTTGATCTACGCGAGCGCGATGTGATGAACCCACATATACCACAAAATCGTCACAGAAATGGGGAATGTAAGATAACAATTCCTAAACCAACATTCATACGCAGTGAATATGCCGGCATGCGGGTCGTCTTCTCGCTGCTCAGCGGATGGCGCAATCATCTCGACCGCGTTGGGGATCCCGCATTCTACGCGAAGGGTTGCCAGGGAATCCTCGTCGCACCATTAAGAGCCTGGAGGTGGGCGTTGTTTTCGCCTCGACTTCGTTTTCTTGACTTTAGCCACTTCGGATCCAATCCATGCTTCCAATCTTTCTGCTTCTACGAGAGGGTTATATGCCCAGTTGCATTCTTCAATCTTTACTTGGAAAGGCGGCTCGGCAGGACTAAGCGACTCGTCACGAAGGTGCGGAATTTCGACGACTAACCTTTGCTCGTTAGCAGCAGGCGTCTCGCCAATCTGCGAAGGACGCGAGGTCCCAACTCCCTCTTGGAAATCCGTTCTTGGAGCTCGCGTCGGGGAAACAGTCTCCCTCGTCTCGCGACTTCGCCTTAAGACGGGAGTGGGATAGGAGAACAAGTCGGCAAGGGGAGAATTATCTCTAGCTCAATCCCCTCGACCAGAAGTACTCGCTTCCTGTCGACCACGGAACTGACCGCAACTTGAACTCGCGTCAGCTAGCGACTCGCTATTGTCAGAATACACCCAGATCAACCTTTCCTTCTCGGGGAGCTCGGCAGATCTCGCAGATACAAATGAATTCGTTGACGACATGATTTCTTAGATCAAAAAGGGGGATTTTCAGATTTCCTCAAAGAACACGATGGTGGCGATGAAGAACACGGCGGCGGCGAAGTGATGGGACGGCTAAAACTTAAAAAAAAAACTTGAAAGGAAAAACGAGAGAAAAGGGAGAGAAAGGAATACCTGTTTTCGGAGAATTGGAAATTATGAGAGATATCTGAGGAACATCGCACCTTTTATAGACGTATTGCGGATCAATTTTTGAGGTGGGCCGAAGATCTGGGCTTAGAAGATCACAGTTTCAAACGGATTTAAACCAACTTATGATTCTGCGGCCTCGCGACCCTCTTCATCAAATCAACTCGCGGACTCGCGACTCTCTTCATCAAATCAGCTCACGGCATCGTGACTCTCTTCATCAAATCAGCTCGCGGCCTCGCGACTCTTTTCATCAAATCAGCTCGCGGCCTCGCGACCCTCTTCATCAAATCAGCTCGCGGCCTCGCGACCCTCTTCATCAAATCAACTCGCGGCCTCGCGACTCTTCAACAAATCAGCTCGCGGCCTCGCGACCCTCTTCATCAAATAAACTCGCGGCCTCGCGACTCTCTTCGTCAAATCAGCTCGCGGCCTCGCGACTCTCTTCGTCAAATCAGCTCGCGGCCTCGTAGCTCTCCTCGTCAAATCAACTCGCGGCCTCGCAGCTCTCTTCATCAAATCAGCTCGCGGACTCGCGACTCACTTTATCAAATGGGTTGGCTCGCGACCTCGTCTCATATTCGTCTCGTCGTCTCGCATCTTCAAGCAGCTCGCGAATTACGAGCGCGATCAGCTCGCGACATCGCGAGTTCGAGATCGACTCGCAGATAACGCCGCATCGGTCAGCTCGCCGAATTGGGTATAACCATGTCATCTGGGCTCGGCATCATCTCTCGATATCAATCTTCACCAACACGGGTTTCATCGCAATAATCGGACCGTCGCCAACACGTTAGCAGTCTAACGGAAATCGATTCTTCGGACACCCTTACTTCAACATTTTTATTTATAAAACTGTTGAACTGGGGGCTAACTGTAGGGGTCAAATCTTCCCTAGAAGAATCGATAGCCTAAACCGACTAAATATACGTTAAACCGGCAATTCCGAGGATTCGGTTAACCGGTGGCAGAACCGGAGGTTTACTACAAACCGGCCCAATGGTAAGCCCAGAAGACAGAGGCCCATTAAAGGCCCAATACTATTTCCTACTTTTCCTATAAATAAGCATATACCCCCTCACTTGTGAGGGATCCGAAAATTCTAAGCTTAATAAGACAAAACAGCTCTCAGCTAATAAGAACAGTTCAAGAACCCTAATTCGAAATCTATCTGAGTGTTTGAAACCCTAAAGAAGCTCTTTTTCATCTGAATCTTCACAAATTCTATTGTGTGAAATTCCAGCTCGCACATACATTTTTTTTTTAAAAAAAATTCCTAAAAAATCTTTTGTTTCTAGATAATATATGATTAAATATTTCTTTGAGAATGAAATACATATATAACTTTATAATTAGTAATGTGGTTAGTCAATGGGGAAAAACAAACCTTTCTTCAGCCGTTGAACCAAAATTTTCGTTCCCTGGTGTAATTCTCTGCATTATTTCATTAAGTTATATTATCTTTCTATTTTATTAGTTGTTTCTTACTTAAATAATGAATTTTATATGTGTTCAAGAACTTGTACCCTGCGTTGAGCTGGAGAGGATGATTCTCCAACGTCAAACTCACTTTGGTAACTTCCACGCCATGATCCTAAACCACTGGTCTGTAATAATGTTCATGTCATCAATAATGTTTTATTAGTAAAATGTGTACTCATTTGTAAAATATTGATGAAGATTGATGATATATACATAGTACTATCATTCCAGCAACATTTTGAAACCAAATAAAGTTTTAAAAATTTATTCCTGTACCTGTGGAGGTATGATTGAGTTTGCGTTTGGACCTGTACGCGTCGGAGTGGAGAACCTAACCCTGGGAGAAGGCTGATGCACCGATACCTGATTGCCACCATAATGCCTATAAAAAAATGAGGTCCAGAAAAGTTACGTAAATCGACTAAGTCAAGTAGTCGAAAAATCGACTAGGTCATGAATTGTTTACCTAGTAGAATACAAAGACATTTGAGGACTTGGTATGAATGACATGTTACGTTGTAGAACATTATTCGGGGTAGGGATCATAGTGATTTGATTTGGCTGAGGAATGTTACGTTGTAGAACACTATTCGGAGTAGGGATCATAGTGATTTGATTTGGCTGAGGAATGTTACGTTGTAGAACATTATTCGGGGTAGGGGTCATAGTGATTTGATTTGGTTGTGGAATGTTATGTTGTATAACATTATTAGGGGTAGGGATCGTAGTAGTCTGATCTGGTAGAAGAATGTTATGTTGAAGAGCTTCATTTGGGGTAGGGATCATACTACTTTGATTCGGTTGTGGATATGTCCTGTATGAATCCAACAAATTTTACATGTAAAACTGATGGAGGCAGACCATGCATGTTCGAAGACTGATGGAGGCAGACCATGCATGTTCGAAGAAGAATTGAATGGGACATGTCGATACGACTGGTTCGGCAGATAGTTTTGTGACCTATATCTCATCAAAATAATACTCTGTTATAAATCGATATTGTTTTACTATACAAAGTGTTACATTTGAGTAATATAGTACCCATTTGGAACGAGATTGTTGGGGACGATGAGACTAGATGGCTCTGGATTCGGCACCATAAGTGAAGTCAAATCATAAGAATTAAGGTATTGACTGTTTAACCATTGAGACAGAAGATGATTAGTAAATTTAGCTATCAAATAATTAACATGGAATAAAAATATTTAAAAAAACGTACCTATTTGGAAGAGTATGAGCAGGTAGTTGCATAGGAACCTATATATTTATTTTAAAAATAATAAGAATTTAAAGACATTTATATAAGTCTATCGATAGTCAAAGAAAAATAGTTAATGTGACTTACACTTGTGGTGGTGGTAACAGGGAGATTATAAGTTGGGAAACAACCCAAAAGTTGAGACAAAAGTGGCCAGTATCCATTAGAATGCTCCTCTTGTAGGCTGCATTGATTAATAACTTATTATTATTAGTTTACTTAAGAAGTTAAGAGTTTTATATTATATGCAAAAGAAAATTTTATTTTTGAGGTTCATACACAGGTAAAGGAGGAGGAGGTTGCTCCTGAAGATGATTTGGAGACTCATGAGGATTAGACATGGTTGGATATGCAAATCCATTGTTTTCTAGCTCAACTTGTTGACCAGTCTCTAATTGATTCTGGAAAACAAAAATGATTCAACAAAAAATTTAGAATATAATTTAGTTAAGAAAATAAAACATGCTCCAAGGAATGGTTTGTACCATTGTAAAAACACTTGACTCCTGAAAAGAATTCAGTATGGATTGCCTTAAAAAACATTGTTCGTTTAGTAAGTTTTCTTGAAACCAAGTCTCATATGAATTGCCTAATTGTTGTTGCCGGACTTGGTGTTGGTATTGTTGCTACCATAAAATATAAGAAATTGAATTAATAGGGTTCGACGATATATATATATGTTAGTTTTGTTTTCATCTATTATTCATTTTGATTTGATTCATAAATATAAAAATTAATATTTGCTAATAACAAAGTAAATAAAAAATACTAAAATTCGAAGAGAGAAAATCAAAATTATCTATGAATACTGCACTTTTTTTTGTTGTTGAAAATTTGGCTTTTAATATATTTATAAAATAATTTTTTGCACTAAGCATATTCTCAATAGTCAGTCATATATCCATATCCAAAGGATACCGGAATACCGCATATGGTTAATTGCAGAACAAATACGAATCAATTTTTATTCATATGAACGAAATAAATAATAAATATTACAAAAATTCAAAATATCTACCCGGCACGGCACCTATCCTTCATAGTTAGGTTTATACTTTATTTCTTTCTTCTAAGGTAAAGTGTAAGTAATATACCATTTCAAGCGAATTTTGCGATAGTGTTGATGTCTCTTGATAGGTGATTAGAGTCGATTTTTGATCTGACATCAATAAATTAGTTTCGCTTATTGCAGAGAAAGGGATCAATCTAGTAGATTCGTCATACGTTGTTTTAGTTTCTATCATCAATGTATTCTGCAGCAGCGGATCCTGTATATCAAACATATACAATAATTTATTATGAAATAATTATATAAAAAATATAATTGTGACGGGCACAAAAGGTATACCGTTAACGGAATATGTGATTCCGGTGATTCAGGCAAATGTAAAGAACCCCTCACTGGTGTTTCTTCATCGAACATATCGCCATGAGAAGACATAATTATTGACCACAAAACTCATATCTTCTTTTTTATTTTGATAAGTATGTGAATTTCATTAAAATGAGAATGTTTGTAAAATTACAAAATGTTAAACTGATAGGAAAAGTCTTGCCAAAAAAGATTAAAAAACAAGAAGAATCCTAGAAATAAGAAACGAACAGAATGATGAACCTAATCATTCAAAAGCCAAACTTGCATTAGGTTGCCGAAAGAATTCCTTGTTCTCTTGGCAAAGATTGTGTCACGGATAAGACGATCAATTATCTTGAAAATTGCCTGGGGGGTTGAAGAGCTGTTATTGTGTAGTCTTTTGTTTCTTTCCGACCAAATGCCGTAGATTGTAGCCTGAGCAACGAGACGACGCAGTGTCCTAGAAACATTGGTGCCTCTTTGACCAAGCCAACAGAAAAAGTTCACATCTGAGAAAAAGGTGGTCTCGGCTCTCTGGAAAGACGGAGCAGAGGCAACATTCGGGACTGATTTGCATGCCCCAACTAGCTAGACGATTTCTTACGGGAAGCCGGTCTTGATGAGCCACCCAAAAAGTGAAAGCATGTCTCGGGATTGCTCCCTTGAACCACACGTTTGATGTCCAAGGCTGAAGAGCGTTCCTTGGTCTCAGAGCTTCCCAAGTGTGCTTAGTTGAGAAAGAGTTCAGCTCCAAGTCATTTACAAACCAAAAGTAAGAATCGGATTCCGCTGATGCAGACGGAAGAGGCACAGAAGCTAGATGGATGTGAAGCTGTTCGGCGGTGGGAGATCTTGCACCTCTAAGTCTCCATCCTGTTAAGGTACAAGCTGCTGCAACAGAGGCATGAAGAGGGATAACTAGTTCTCGCGGCCCACATGGGCCAAAAAGATTTATAAGGGGACCAAGAGGTGTCCAATGATCGTACCAAAAACTTATGTGTCGTCCATTTCCGAGTCTGGGCCTTAAAAACTGTGGTGCAAGTGGACGAAGAGCCAATAATGATTTCCAAGTTCAAGAAGACTGCTTAGAATCATCTATTGCCCATAAACTCTTTCCCTTTAACCTGTGAGACTTCATCCATTGTGCCCAAAGAGAGGAGTTGTTTGAGAACAACAACCAGAGTAACTTGAGGCATAAAGTTTTGTTCCAAATCAGAAAGTTCCTCAGCCCTAGCCCGCCTTCCGTCTTTGGTAAACACACTGTTTTCCAAGAAACTTTGGCTGCACATTTCTTTGTTATATCACTACTCCACAAAAATCTTACACACATGCTTTCAATTTTCTTTAGACAGCCTTTTGGAAGAGTAAAAGCCGAAGTCCAGAAGTTTATAGTACCATAAATGACAGACGAGATTAGTTGCCCCCTGCCTGCAAAAGACAGAGCACGAGAGCTCCACGAGTTGAATCTGCTGGAGATCTTTTCGAGAAGGGGACTGAAGTCTGAGATTGTTAGCTTCATGTGCATCAAGGGCAGCCCCAAGTAGCGGATGGGCAGAGAGCCGAGACGGAAGCCCAGACCAGAGATGTCAGCGATTTTGTCTTGAGTCGAGCCAGCCATAAAAAGTTCTGTTTTGGAACGGTTCATTGAGAGACCCGACCAATCCGAGAAAGCTTCTAAAGTAGCATCAATGTTCTCTAGAGAGTGTTTTTCGCCATAAAAAAGACCATAATATCATCAGCAAACGCTAAGTGGCTTACTTGGGGGTTAGAAGCATTCAGATGCACGCCTATACCGCCACCATTGTATTTGGTGTTTAGCATTTGAGAGAAAACCTCCATAGAAAGCACAAAGAGGTAAGGAGAGAGGGGATCTCCCTGCCTCAACCCTCTGGTACCTGCAAAGTAACCACATAGCTCTCCGTTAATCGCCACCGAGAAACTGGTGGTAGTTAGACACTGCTGAATTAGAGAGACAAAGTGTGGAGGGAACTGCAGAGCTACTAGGATGTTGACTACAAAGTCCCATTTGACAGTGTCAAAAGCTTTTTGAAGATCAACTTTGAGCATGGCTCTCTTCGAGATTGACTTCCAGTTGTAACTGTTAGAGTCAAGATATTCGGTTACATTTAAATTAGATATTCTAGAGATATTCTCTGATCAGTTCCTTATTGTGTGGGACGTTTCCTGCTTTTCAGTAACTGAATAGTCTATATAAACATTGTAAATGTATTGTCATTGATTGAGGAAATATACAAAGCTTTCATGGTATCAGAGCCTCCAGGTTTCTGAATCTCTTTTCTTCTCCTTCTCCTCTCTCCTTCGTTCTCTTCCTAATCACTATGGCTAGTGAACGCTGTTTCGGTGTCAACAATATCAAAAATCATATTCCCGTCATCCTAGATCTCGATGATCATAATTATGATGCCTGGAGGGAACTTCTTCAAACCCATTGCATGGCGTTTGACATTTTTGGCCATCTCGATGGCACAACTCATCCCACCGGAGCCGCCGATGTCGCTTGGCTCAAGCGTGATGGCCTTGTTAAGCTTTGGCTGTACGGAACGATGGCGTAGCCTCTTTTCAAATCCAGTTTCAAACCCGGCGGTACCGCACGCAACATATGGCTCTGTGTTGAAAACCAATTCCGCAACAACAAAGAAGCCAGAG
Source organism: Draba incana (assembly GCA_963576765.1). Lineage (NCBI taxonomy): Eukaryota > Viridiplantae > Streptophyta > Magnoliopsida > Brassicales > Brassicaceae > Draba > Draba incana. Next base: position 2,621,326 of record OY755209.1, on the reverse strand, counting down.
CGATCCAACTTGATCACGAGCTGCGTACCATGGAAATCGAAGATCTTTCGGTTCATGACTACTGCTTGAAGATGAAATCTGTTGCCGATTTACTTGGCAATGTTGATGCTGCTGTAAGCGATCGCACACTTGTCATGTACATCATCAATGGTCTCAATGACAAGTTTGATAACATCATCAATGTTATCAAACACAAAGAGCCATTTCCCAGTTTTGATTCCGCCAAATCGATGCTCGAATGGGAGGAGAAACGCATGAAGAAATCGACACGCCCTACTGCAAGCCATTCCGATACCTCCTCTTCCTCTACAGCCCTCACTGCCTCTGCCCACCCACCGCAGCGCACAAATCAACGCAACAACAACAACAGATCCAACAACAACAACCGTGGAAATATGGGCAGATATTCGGACCGCAACAGAGGCGGCAGAGGACGTTTTAATCAGAACTGCAATTTGTGGAACTCGCAGCAGTTCTGGGCTCCGCAGCAGCCACTGAGGATTCCTCAATATCCATGGCGTCAGCCTCCATACACTATGGCTCCTCCGCAGCAGGCCAATCTTGTTGATTTCCCTTTCCCGCAGCAAGCTTACACAACGGAAAGTCTAGCATATCCATCATCTTCAGATTGGTATATGGATTCAGGCGCGACGACTCATCTCGCTTCAAACGCAGGTATCCTTCATCCTTCTCTTAATCGTAACACCAACCAATCTATCTTAGTTGGTAATGGTTCTCTTATTCCTGTTTCTGCCTCTGGCTCGTCGTCAATTAAAACACACACTCGCCCTTTGTCCCTCAATAACATTCTTGTCACACCTCAAATAATCAAAAATCTTATATCTGTTCGTAAGTTCACAACAGACAATTGGTGTTCTGTGGATTTTGACCCATTTGGTTTTACTGTGAAGGACCTTCAAACTCGGAAAGCTCTGCTCCAATGTGAAAGCTCCAGAGACCTTTATTCACTTCCTGCTTCTTTTAACAATAAACCGGCAGCTTCCACTGCTCTTTTAGCTTCCATCCCATCACTTTGGCATAAGCGACTTGGCCACGCCAACCCTCCTTCAATTCGTTCCGTTTTGTTTTTGAATCCAAGTTTATGTAATAAGGGTCAATTCCAATTCTCTTGTGAACCGTGTAGTTTAGGAAAATCAATTAAGCTTCCTTTTGTTGATTCTCATTCACATGTTTCTCAACCTTTTGACATTATTCACTCAGATTTCTGGACATCTCCTGTTTTGAGCATGAGTGGCATTCGATATTACGTTCTGTTTCTCGACCATTTTTCACATTTTCTCTGGGTTTATCCGCTGCGACGAAAAAGCGATGTGTTTTCAAAGTTTCTACACTTTTCTTCTTTTGTCGAGAACCAATTTCAAACAAAAATCAAACAATTTCAATGTGATAATGGTGGAGAGTTTAACAATTCACTCTTTCATCAATATTGCGATTCCAATGGCATTGTCGTTCGTTTTTCTTGTCCACATACTTCTCAACAAAATGGCAAATCTGAACGCATGATTCGAACCATTAACAATTCGGTTCGAACTCTTTTAATTCAAGCTCGACTTCCACCTTCCTATTGGGTAGAAGCTCTTCATGTTGCCACTCATGTTCTTAACATCACCCCCATCAAAAGCCATACAAAATCAAATCCCTTACACTCTTCTCTATCGCAAGCAACCGACCTATGATCATTTGAGAGTATTTGGTTGCCTCTGTTTCCCAAACTTGAACCACTCAAACCTAAACAAGCTTGCTCCCCGCTCAACCCCATGTCTTTTTCTTGGATATCCGTCTCAACACCGCGGTTATCGTTGTCTCGACCTCAAAACCAACAAAATCATCATCTCCCATCATGTTTCTTTCGACGAGGAAAAGTTCCCAGCTGTTGTTCTCTCTTCTGCTCCTCAAAACCATTATCCGTTCCTCAATGCAGCAGGAGACGACACTTCTCCTCTGTTTCAATCCCTGTTACAGGCTCCTTTTGTTCAAAATCCACCACCAATCTTACAGCCCAGGCCCAGTAGGCCCACTCGGCCAGACCCACTTTTTCGAGCTTCTCCTTCTTCCACAATCAGAACACGCTCTCAATCAAGGATATCAAAACCTAAGAAAATTGTGTCTCTGTTGACAAAATCCAAATCGCCGATCCCCACAAGCCATCTAAAAGCTTTAGCCGACCTGAACTGGTACCCAGCTCTGACAGATGAATATGGTGCTATGCTTAAGACTAGGACTTGGGGTTTGGTACCTCGTCCTCCTAATACTAACATTGTGCGTTCAATGTGGTTGTTTAAGCATAAATATGATGCAGATGGTGTCTTATCTCGACACAAGGCCAGATTAGTTGCTAATGGAAAATCTCAAGAGGAGGGTGTCGACTTTACTGAGACATTCAGTCCGATTATCAAACCAGCAATAATAAGAACGGTTTTGAATGTCGCTGTCTCTTTGGATTGGCCTATCAATCAGCTTGACGTCAACAATGCGTTTCTTCAGGGAAACCTTGAAGAAACTGTTTACATGCACCAGCCTCCAGGGTTTGTCGATCCGTCATATCCACATCACGTTTGCAAACTCAACAAAGCGATATACGGATTGAAACAAGCGCCTCGCGCTTGGAACTCCAGATTTTGAAACTTCCTGAAACTGATGGGTTTTGTTTCTAGCAAAGCAGATTCTTCTTTGTTTATTTTCAGGAAAGGCAAAGATTGTGCTTATCTCCTTCTCTATGTCGACGATATCTTGCTAACGGCATCCTCATCCAATCTGCTTCAGCGCGTCATAACAAAACTCAAAACAGAGTTTCCTATGTCTGATTTGGGAAAGGTTCATCACTTCCTCGGGATTAAAGCGGAATACAACGCCAAAGGTTTGTTTCTGAGCCAATCTGTATACGCTCGAAACATCATCGCTCGCGCTGGTATGACAGATTGTAAACCTCTTGCTACACCAGTCGATCTCAAATCGAAGCTTTCCATTCATGATGGTGATCCGATCGAAAATCCAACCTTTTATCGAAGCCTAGCAGGAGCTCTCCAATACTTGACCTTCACACGGCCCGATATCTCGTACGCAGTTCACCAAATCTGCCTTTATATGCACACTCCACGCCAACCCCATCTTCACGCACTCAAGCGAATTATTCGTTACTTGCAAGGTACACTAAACTATGGTCTTCAACTGATCAAAGGTCCAATTGATTCTCTAACGGCTTACTCCGACGCGGATTGTGTTGGCTGTCCAGACACACGAAAATCAACTTCCGGTTATTGCGTATTTCTTGGTCCAAACCTTGTCTCTTGGTCAGCAAAACAACAGCCTACTCCTTCACGGTCAAGCGCAGAAGCAGAATACAAAGGAGTAGCAAATACGGTTGCTGAGTTGACTTGGATTCGAAACCTCTTGTTTGAACTTCGACGACCTGTAACAAGTGCTTCAGTGGTGTATTGTGACAACATCAGCTCGGTGTATCTCTCCACAAACCCGGTCAAGCATCAACGAACTAAGCACATAGAGCTCGACATCCATTTTGTTCGAGACAAAGTTGCTATTGGCGAGGTTAAGGTTCTCCATGTCCCTACTTCTCTTCAATATGCAGACATCTTCACCAAAGGACTTCCAAGCTCGCTTCATCATGAATTTCGATCCAGCCTCACCGTCTGCAAGCCGACGATGTGACTGCGGGAGGGTGTTAGAGTCAAGATATTCGGTTACATTTAAATTAGATATTCTAGAGATATTCTCTGATCAGTTCCTTATTGTGTGGAACGTTTCCTGCTTTTCAGTAACTGACTAGTCTATATAAACATTGTAAATGTATTGTCATTGATTGAGGAAATATACAAAGCTTTCAGTAACCCTGCACTAATTCCGTGGCTAGCAAGACATTCTCCACAAGCAGACGGCCCGGAATGAAGGCGGATTGGGTGTAATATTATCGTAAATGCACCACGTCATCATTCATATCTTCTTCGAAAACTAATCTCTATTATATAGTAAAAGACGAGACCTAAAATGATGACGTGGTGCATTTACGATAATTTTTTTTTAACTTCAACTAATTGAAATACTTAAATGACCTATAAATTACAATATATTACAATTATACCCTTGATATAATTGAATCTCTAAATAAATATTTTTAAAAGTAAATTGTAAAATAGGTAAATAAATTTATGAACTTATGAACTAAAAACATAATAAACATAATATAGCGACTAGATCCCTAACTTTTAATATAAATACTCATTTTCATATTTTTTACACACTCAATTATATTTTCTTAAAATAAATTTACATTTTGCAAAAAAAAAAAAGAGCTTGTTACAATATCTTGTTAAAAGTTTGCTACATTTTGCACAAAAAAAAGAGAGCTTGTTACAACATCTTATTAAAAGTTTGCTACTAAACTATTCGATAACATAAAATGTTGATTAGCTGATATTAATTAATATAATCCTCATTATAAAATTATAGAATCCAAATGGAGAACCGAATAACTAGTTTTGGCCTTAAAAATAAAGCCTGTTTTAAATTTAATTTCTAATAGCTAATGCTGTTTTTCTTTCTAAGAAATAACGTTCTTTTTATACTAAGTTACTGTGTTTAAATGTACCAAGTTTTCAAGGTTAGGAAAAATTATATTTGGTTTAAGAATTTCACTTTAGGATATAACCATTTCAATAAACTTTTTATTTTTCATTTAGCAGTTTTAAACTCATTGACAAAAAAAAAAAACATTTTCAAGCTTAAAAATATAACTTCTTAGAATTATATTTGCTCGAGTTAAGTAAATCTACATTACATTATATGAGATTATTCAACCTCATGAGTCAATAGTCATGTTGGTATGTAACATATGGTCTAACTTATTTTTATTTTGTTTTGACATAAACAATTCAAGTACTAGACTTGTTTATTCGTGCAAATTTAAATATACAAAGGAGATTTTCAGGTGATTACACCTCATGTCTACACATGTATATATATATATTTCGAATTCACAAATTATTTAGTTAGACTATTATTATATAAGATATTAAATACACAGAAATTCTCTTAATTCAATGCATATACCTTTATAGATTGATGTATATATATATATATATATATATATTTTTAAAACCAATAATAATAATAATAGTATTAATAACAATAATAAAAAGATAAAAATCATAAACAACCCTTTTTATGCCTTATCTTCCAAAACTGTCCGCAATTTCAACAATACAACAAAAGGTAATTTATACAAAGGAAAGATATCTAGTTTTTTTGAAAATAACAAATTTGACTAAATACAATTGCTAAATCACACATTTCCATCTGTCCATATTTGGTTAGAGTCAAATGCATGTTTTTTTTTTCCTTTTTTGAGAAACAGTCAAATGCATGTAGTACATGACAGCTCAATCCAGCAAATTTGATAAGTAATAAATATAAAATTTCCTTTACCTCAATTTTTAAAAAGTTATTAAAATATGATTTCTACATATATTGTTTGATACAAGGTAAAATATATATAGTAATATCTTATTATACCATACGAAAATATGTAAATAAATAGTAAATTAAAAATCCCTCTTGGAGATTATTGGCTACTAAGCTGAGGCATTCTAATATCATAATCGGAGACTTCGTGGTCTGCTTGTGCATTTTCCTCCATATTGGGATCCACCACTCCATGCTAGTAATATTTTAAAAACAAAATTATCATACGTTGTTTTATTGAATACTTAATATTAATTTTTAATAAAATTGATTTAAGAACCTGATTGTGCATAGTGGGAAACATGACCGAGGGATTTGGGCCGGTAGTGGAATTATAGGCCTCGGCCCATTCTTGGAACATATCACCACCGTTAGGATTTGACATGTGGCATTCACCCATGTGGTTGTTTTGGTTCGAGCTAGAGCTACTTCCTTGCAACAATGTTTCATACATTGCTGAATGGGCTGATGGGTCGAATAAATGGGCTTGACTTGGCACATTTTCTGATAACCAACCTCCAACGACGTCGTTTACAAAAGGTCCACTTATATTTTGTTGTTGTTGAATAGCAGATCCTACTTCGTATGAAGATAATTGGTCATTCAATATATGTTCCTGCATTCTCAAACAGATTATATTAGTTGCAGATTATATTAGTTGCTAATGTTATTTTTTAAAAAGAATAAAAAAAGGTTTAAGGTATTGACCCGTCGTTGAGTGACACGTGTTAAGGTGTCGATGAGTTGCTTCTCACAAGTTTCGTACTCTTCAATTGATGTAAACCTTATTGGATCTGGTTCATATGTCCTAATTGTATTTGCATATAACAATTAGTCACTAAATACTATCACATTCTTACATTGTTATTTAAGTTATAATTAAAGAGAAGAACACAATACCTAAGTTCTTCCTCCGCCATATGAAGTTGTTGTTGTAACTTATAAACTTCTTGCTCTAGTTCCTTCAGTGTTTTGATTCAAAAATAAAATTTTAGAAAATTGCATAAGATAATAATTAAAGAAAAATGAGAAGAAACTTTACCTCGACGTCGGAGTTAATAGCTGCAGGGCTTTTGATATTCATCCGATAAGAAATAATGAAATAAAGAAAAATCAATCTATATTCATGGAAAATAATGTACTGTATAGATTTTAATGTAAAGAATTAAAAGAGAGAGAGAAGTTGAGGTACTTGGTGAGTTGAAGTGCAATATCATTCTCAGCCTTAAGTTGTTGCAAAGTCCTGAGTAGGTACTATAACGTAACATAAACAAACTCAAGATTAATACTATAATACATATCATTGCATTCAAATTATATGTAATCTTTGAACCAATATCATAAGAAAAATAGCTATTTCATTGTTTATTTATACTTTTCTTAACTCTCTCAATTGAAAAGTATACACACACACACACTACACTTGGTCTAGTTACCTCTTTGGTTTGGAAATCTCTGCAAAACATGAAAACTCCAATTAGATTATTATTATATACCATATAGTATTGAATCATCTTCATTTCCAAACACAACTATATATTTAAATTATTCTTGTGAAGGTATAAAAGGAAGAATAAGATTTAAGTTACGTACTGGCGTCGGCTTTGTTCGGAAAATAGAGCACTGAAATAAAATTAAGTAACCAACAAATAAATAAGACAATAATAAAGAAAAATATTATGAACAATAAAAAGTTGAATCAAAGGAGATTTTGCTCGGTTTAATTACTTCTCTCGTTCTTGGTCAGAAAGATTGATGAATCTTGTGAAAACGTCTTCGATCCTGACCAACGTTTAACAAATATATATATATGTCAATCAAATGAAGGGTTTTGGATATTTTTTTGGCTTATAGAATTAATGAGGCAAAAAATCGACAAATGAGATACCTTGTTTTGCCGGAAAAGAGGCTAAGGCGATCGGAGGGAGAGAACATGAGAAGAGCAATGTCAATGTCGCAAAGAATCGACAATTCATAAGCTTTCTTTATTAAACCATTTCGTCTTTTCGAAAATGTAACTTGTCGATTTGTGTTATTCTCTATACGCTTTATCTCTAATTTCACTCGACCCATATTGTCTCTCTCTAATCCGATCGATGCAACCAACAAATTTAAAGATTCTTCTCTTTTTTTTTTTTGGGGATGCAAAAATCTGATAATTGGAGGCGAAAAGTTTATATATATAATGGACATTGTATGGTCGAGAGAAAAGAACGTAGCATGAAAAAAGGAGAGGTTAGGTGTAAGAGAGATTTGGTTAGAAATGTATGGGAGTGATTAAAGGGTTTTATTCTTTGAACGAATTAAGATCATCTTATATTTTTCCATGGAAAATTCATTTAGGAGTATATGTAATCGATTTATGTATTAATCCCTCCAACTCCGCGTATACAAAACAATGCACAAAATTCATAAAATTACTTTAATTCGTCTTGACATAAAAAATAACCTTTTTCAGGCTTCATATACATATACATCGTTTGTTTACCGATCATTGCGTTTCTAACCCTTTGGTTAATTGTGGACATATATTGGTATTCATATTTTATTTCGGTATATTGGAAAATTAAAATCTGATATCAAAAATCACATTCGAATTAACCAGCTATATATATTTTGTCAATAATCAGAGAAACAAAAATGGAAAATATTTTGCCAGCTAGTCCTGATGTCATTATAAGCAAGCTCTTAATGTAGTTCTTCAAGTGCAATTAGTCCTGATGTATCTACGCCCATGATGGGCGACCCATCACACCATTGTCATTGGCAGGGCCGGCCCAAACCCATATGATGCCTACCTAACGCAAAAGAGAAATAATAAACCCATTAAAACCATATATATTTTTTAAAACTAACGTAATATATCAACACTTAGACTCGAACTCGGGTTGATGAAGGTGGTTTTAACCACTACACTACCTAACATTTCCTGTAATTGATGCCCTTACATTTATTGATAAATATTGATGCCTAACGCCCTGGTTTTATTGGCGTTAAGCCAGGGCCGGCTCTGGTCATTGGTTTACAACAACTCAACGGTTTATTTGGTTTTATCTTCGGTTTTCCACTCCCATCACCATCCGGTACGCTTTGCTTATTTTTTCTTCTTCTCAATCTTTCTAAATTGAGGAGGAATATCAAAAATTTAATTACAATTATACTTTTTATTTAGTGGCTCATTCCTCATCTTCATCCTCTTAGCGAGATTTTTATTGTAAGTAAAACCAAAAGTATACAAACAAAACGTAGCGTTTTAACAAATCTTATTGTTTACTTATTGGGCTTTATCCGATAAAGGCCCAAACAACATACGAAAACCCATTTCACCAAGCAAACCAAAACGCTGCGTTTTAATTTTTCTTATCCGTTAGGTTCCAGCGTCTCTCCGATCGTTGTTCATCTTCTCCGACGAGCCACTCCGATTATAACAAGAGGTAACACAAAATAATTCGTTCGTTCTCAAAGACGATGAGCCTGTGATGAATCACTCCACCCTCTCCCTCCATTTCCTCATACCGTCGACAATTCACCTCAGCTTTTCACGCGCCTCGCCGTCAGTTCTACGCGCCGCCTCGTCGTTACGTGTCACCTCGTCGGAAAATTCAAAATCAATCGAAAACCTAACCCTAGAAGTCCTAGAATGGCGCGCTCTCTGCAATCAGCTATCTCCCTTCGCCTCAACAACAATGGGCCTTTCTGCCACCAAAACCGCCAAAATCCCGGTGGGAAATTCGCCGGAAGAGAGCAAAACCTTACTCAACGAGACGGCGGCTGCGTTAGCAGCCATGGAGACGATCGAATCGCGCCGCTTAGGTCTCTCTGAGATCACCGACTTATCCGAAATCGTAGATCGTGCCGTTTCTGGTCAAGTCCTCACCGTTAGAGAACTCTGCTCCGTTCGCTCAACGTTAATGGCTTCTTCATCAACGTTTCGTAAACTCAGAGAAGCATACAATAATGATTACAGGTATATTATGATTAAGGATTTTGATTGTTTGTTTGTGAGAAGAAGAAGCTTTAGGTTTAACTTTGTTGTAGGGTTAAGCCACTTGTAGGGAAACTTGAAGATTGTGATGTGAAGAAAACATTGGAACAAAAGATTGGATTCTGTATAGATTGCAATATGAATATGATTCTTGATAGAGCTAGTGAAGATTTAGAGATGATAAGATTTGAAAGGAAGAGAAACATGAAGAAACTGGATTCTCTATTGAAAGAAGTATCGATTAGGGTTTTTCAAGCCGGTGGAATCGATAAACCGTTGATAACGCAGCGGAGATCGAGGATGTGTGTAGCGATTAGAGCTTCGCATAAAGGTTTGCTTCAAGGTGGTGTTGTGTTAAGTGTTAGTAGCTCAAGGGTAACGTGTTATATGGAACCGAAAGAGGCGATTGAGCTTAATAACATGGAAGTAAGGCACGCGGATTCCGAGAGAGCCGAGGAAATGGCGGTTTTGAGTGTTTTAACATCTGAAGTGTCGGATTCGCATAAGGCGATATTGCATTTGTTGGATAGAGTGCTAGAACTTGACATTGCTTTTGCAAGAGCATCGCACGCGAAATGGATGAACGGTGTTTGTCCTGATTTAATTACTGAAGACGGTAAATCTTTAGTTGTAGACATTGATTCAGCGCAACATCCGTTACTTCTTGGATCCGTATTAGGCAGCTTAAAAGACGGAGAGACTTTCCCTGTACCGATAGATATTAAGGTTGAAAGTGGAACCAAAGTCGTCGTTATCTCGGGTCCAAACACGGGAGGAAAGACCGCTTTATTAAAGACATTGGGATTAATATCTCTAATGTCGAAGTCCGGGATGTATTTACCCGCTAAAAACTCCCCACGGTTGCCTTGGTTCGATCTTATTCTCGCTGACATCGGTGATCCTCAGGTATTAGTATTACTTTACGAATTTACCGAGTTACTAATTTCTTGCTGATCGATTTTGGTTTTTATTTGTAGTCTTTGGAACAAAATCTCTCAACGTTCAGCGGTCACATGTCACGGATATGTCAGATACTCGACATTGTTACGGAAAATTCGCTTGTCCTACTAGACGAAATCTGTAGTGGAACTGATCCTTCGGAAGGAGTTGCACTAGCTACGAGTATACTACAGTATATTAAAAACCGTGTTAACGTGGCTGTTGTATCAACGCATTACGGTGACTTAAGTCGCTTGAAAGATAACGAATCTCAATTCCAAAACGCTGCGATGGAGTTTTGTATTGAAACTTTGCAGCCTACGTTCCGAGTACTCTGGGGAAGTACTGGTGAATCAAATGCATTGAGAGTAGCTAAGTCGATCGGTTTTAATAGTAGAATATTAGAGCGAGCACATGAATGGACGGAGAAATTAAAGCCGGATCAGGAAGTAGATCGTAAAGGCTCGCTCTTTCAATCCCTTATCGAAGATCGGAATACGCTATATCTTCAAGCGACCAAGACTGCAGCTTCTCATAGAGACTTAATGAACCATTACCGCGAGCTTGAGCAAGAGTCGCGTGATCTTGAGAAACGTAAGAGAGCTCTTATGAAGAAAGAAACTCAAAAGGTACAAGAAGATTTAAACTCTGCGAAGTCGAAGATGCAGAAACTCGTGGCGGAATTCGAACGTCAACTAGAAATCACTCAGGCTGATCAATACAATACGTTACTTCTGAAAACCAAAGAGGCGGTTGCAGAGATTATCGAAGCTTGTATTCCTAACACTATTGTATCTGCGGAAAAAGAAGCGTATGGTGACTACTCGCCACGAGCAGGTGAAAAAGTACTTGTGAGTGGACTAGGAGATAAGTTAGGTACCGTTGTCGAAGAACCTGGAGATGATGATGAGACGATTCTAGTCCAATACGGTAAGATAAGGATGCGGATAAAGAGAACGGACATAAAGCCACTTCCTCGTAGCAGAACAAGCGAAACACCTAAGCGTTCACTAAAGAGACAGATAAACATGAAAGAGCTAGGAAGTGTGTTACAGATGCAGCACGAACCAGTGCGGATTCAGACATCGAAGAACACATTGGATCTAAGAGGAATGCGGGCAGAAGAAGCGATTCACCAGCTAGACTTGGCGATATCGGGAAGAGACTCGGGTTCGATCCTGTTTATTATTCATGGAATGGGGACGGGCGTTATAAAGGAGCTGGTGCTTGAGAGGTTAAGGAAGCATAGTCGTGTCTCGAGGTACGAGCAGGCTAATCCTATGAACCATGGTTGTACAGTTGCTTACATTAAATGACTTCTCTGTAAATTAATATGATCATAGCATAACTCTTGTTGAAAATGGATCTTACCTTATATCTTTCAGTATGATTTGATTATTCAAGCATGTACAAAATGGATCTTTTTCCACAATGTATATTATGAAAAGACAGTGGAATAGTTGTATATACTTCTTGCTCAAGTTCCTTAAATTTTTGGATTCAAAAATAATTGTCTTATTATTTTTTACTTTCACTCTCTTATATGAAAAGTAGAGACACAGTAAGCTTGGTCTAGTTACATGACGTCCTATTCCTATAAGAGTTATAATGAACCAAAGACATAAGAGAGACCAAACCAACAAATTCAAAGATTCTTCTCTTATCTTTTGGGAATGCCAAAATTTGATAATTGGAGGCAAAAAGTGTGTATATATATATATGAACAAATGTATGGACGAGAGGAAAAAGAGAAGCATGAAAAAAGGAGAGGTTGGGTATAAATTAGAGACTTGGTTAGATCTTATATGTTATCACTGAAAATTCATATAGGAGTACATGAAATCGAATTATGTGTTAATTCCTCCAACTCCGCGTATACAAAACAATGCTCAAATTTCAGAAGATTATTCACATTAATTTGGATTAAGCAGTATGATTTATTTTGTCAATAATTTGAGAAACAAAATATGTAACTAAGCTTTTCGTCGATATCTATTTAATGGTCAAATATGTGATTTTTCTTCATAAAGGCTATATTTCAGACTGTTACATTCTCTCTCGAGACATTTGTGCTCCAATATTGAGAACTGCATGTGATGATGTTGAATATAGAAATTTCAGGTGATTGCTAACTCAGCAGTAAGTTTTGAGTCCAAATCACTGATTTTCTCTACACCACATTGCTATATGCTTGTATTAAGCGTTTATTGTATGTTTTGTTCCACTTAGGAGTATAAATGAATTATCGATGTCAACTGAAAACAAAAACACAATATATATATGGCGATTCTTACATTTTGAAATGGCGGTAAAGATGCATCAACAAAACATTGAAGCTTTTTTCAAAAAAAACAAAAAACATTAAGTTTATGCATTGAAGTATTTTTTTTTTTAGTCCCGTCTAAACTTTTTATGTATTCTTACAAATCTTACATATATATGTATTCTTTTAGTTCGATGTTTTCATGTATCAACATATTTCGTGCGACGTAGATTTTGCTCTTACGTAAGTATCTACTGCTTCTCCTACTGTCATAAATATACTTTCTTTTTCCATTTTCTCATCCAACTTTGCTCGCTTCAATTTGTGAAGTACCCTCCATCTCGGACTAGCGATCACTAACTGCACTCACAACACACAAAATCAATTTATATTGGTAAGTTAAATAACCAATAATTCCACAAATGTAATTAGTGAATGAATAACATTTGATGGAAACTATGTTATAAATTTTATGTGGGGTAAAAAATTACCCGAATGTCATTAGAAGCCAGCTCTTGAAGTAGTTCTTCAAGTGCAACTAGTCCTGATGTATCTACGCCCATCACGCCTTTACATGCAATATTCAATAGTTTTACTACAAAATTACAAAAATTAATAAAGTAATTTATCATTATCATAGAAATGTAAATACTTACAAGACATGTCGAGAATGACTAGTTGAGGAACTTTTTCCTTTTTAACTTCTTGATCATCCTCTTCTTCTTCATCTACTTCTTTAACGGATTTCAATATTCTAAAAAGAAAAAATTAATGAAGAGAAATTCGTCAAGTCGTTGAGTTTTATAAATCATAAGAGTAATTAATGTTTGAGCAAAATATAAATTTCACCTGTCTTATTTCAAAAAGAAAAAAAAAATTCACCTGTCTCTAATAAAATTGGCATTGGCAAAGCATAGCAAAGGAGAGCTGATTCGAAGAGTCAATAATCCTGGAGTCTTGTTAGCCATTGAGTACTGATTTATGTCACCAAATATATCTGTTCTTGACAATCTTCCTAAGGCCTCAATGTTTGGTCTTATCGAACTCAACATTATTCTAGCAAACGATATTCCCACCTACATATACATACAAAGAAGTAATCACATGAAAAAATCACACCTCTATTAATTAGTAAGATCACAAGTGATTAAGCTGATCAAAGTTCTAGGGTTTGGGAAAAGGATATATATATAAGAGATAATTATACAACAGATGGTTTTACGACGACTCAATTATAAAAATCCTAGTGGGATCAAAAGCAACAATATCTCTCACAAAAAATTGTCAAAGGTACTTGTCTTGTTCATTCACAACTTGACTTCATTTTTTGACCCACCAAACATATGTATTTGAATTTATGTGTACTAAAAATATTGTCACTAGAATGAAAACATTATACATTATTGCTGTTTTGTCTTACGTAGACTATACACAGCGAATTTGGTCGGCCTAGTAGCTTGTTGATATAACATTTCTATCGATTATAAATATATATGAGATTTTGACGCTTTTGGTCCCTACAAAATTAAGTCACATGATTTGGATATATAGAGTTAGGGGGGGTTAATGGTTGATGGATTCTTATAGATTTTTAGAATTTGTAGACTCGACTAATCCACCAATCAAATTCTGAATAATCACACCATTTTAGTCATAATTTATAGTGCGTGTAGTGAATAATACTGCATGTCAATTTTGTTTTACTAAAAGCAAGAAAAGTAAAAAAAAAGAAACAATGAATTGAGAAAAAAAATACTCACGGCGAGGACAAGACCGATCTCGACAGAAGCGAAAAGGACGCCGAAGAAGGCGGCGATAAGGACAAGAAAATCAAGCTTATCGAGTTTCCAAATGTGATAAGCGCCGGATACATCAATGAGACCAGGAAGTGCCGATAGGATAATGGAGGCAAGAATCGCCGTTGGTGTGAAGTAGAGAAACCTCGTCAAAACTTCTAGTGAAATCATCACCGTAATCGCCATTACAATGTTCGAAACCACCGTTTCGCAGCCGGCGCTAAAATTTACCGCCGTTCTCGAGAATGACCCTGTTTTTATTTTTCAAGACCGGTCAAATTTTGTGTTAGACTTTAGTTAGACATGTGCATTTCGAGTCGTCACCTAATCCTACTCATCCAATCCAAATTATCCGAATTTTGGGTTTGGAGTATGTGTCGAATTATCCGTGATATTACTTGTAATTTAAATTGTTCGAGAAGTTTTTAAAATTACTCAATGTTAACTCAAATTATCTAAAACACACGAAATATTCGAAGTTAAATCCAACTTTAATAATTCTTTTAGTAATTTTAATTAGTCAATTGACTCGTAACCATAGTATCCGATATTTTACGCGAAATGACTTGGCCTAGTCTTGATTAGTAAACCGTGATTAATAAAAATGAAAATTTTACCGGTAGCTACATAGCAAGAAGTGAAAGATCCAGCAATGTTCATGAACCCCATCGCCATCATTTCTTTATTCCCATCCAAACGATAGCCTTTGATCGTCGCAAACGACCTCCCCACTGCGATTGCTTCCTGTATTATTATTAAAATTAACCAATTAATTATCCAAATTGACTACAAATATAGATCAGAAGTGAATATTACTAACCGTGAGGGCAATAATTGCAGAGATAAGACCAATTTTGACGATGTGACCAAGGTGTGGACTGTTGAATTGTAATTGGTTAACCGAAGGTCGGTTAAATCCCGGTTTAATGTGTTTAACAATCTTAACCCCTCTTGTCTCAGCATGGGTTAAATACACGATTAGTGTTGCTAATACCACTGATATTAACGGTGCCATTGCCGGAATCCAAAACAATTTCTTGTTTCTTTTCCCCTAAATTTATATTAAAATTTTCGATAAATAATTCTAAAAATATACACAAGAAATTGTGCAATGTAAATAATTCATAGTGCAGGAAGATTTGGTTTTACTTACGATAAATCTCGCTAGGAGAATAAAAATGAGGAATGAGCTACCAATGACAAAGTTGAGAGGTTGCCACTGAAAAAAAAAAAGTAGTTAATACTGAGGATAACTTTAAAAATGTGAGAAGAAAAAAAACAAGCAAACCGATGCGTACCGGATGGTGAAGCGAGTGGAAAACTGAGGATAAAACCGAAACAATATCGGTTTGGTTGGTAAAATGAGACAAACCAAATAAACCTTTGAGTTGTTGTAAACCAATGACAATCGCAGCACCAGCCATGAACCCAACAAGTGCAGCATGTGACAAAAAATCCACCAAAAACCCTAACCTGATAACATTATAATAAAATTATTTTAAATAATCAATACACCTTTGTCGTCGTAATCGGTCCAAAAATTAATATAATCTGAAATTTTATAACGAATCTCTATGCAATTATTTGCCTGAAGAGTCCAAAGATGGCTTGGAACACGCCAGCGAAAAACGTGACCGTGAAAACGATTTTCCGGTAAGCAATTGGGTCGGTAACCGGATCTTGAAGTTCATGAACCATTGAAAAAAGCAACAATGAAACTACAGCTACAGGACCAATGGCTAACTCTCTCGAACTTCCCATAGTCGAATATATCAAAGGTGGTACTACGCTTGTATCTATTATAAATTTAAATAAACTTTGATTAGAATTAGCTGCAAAAATGTAAGGAACTATAAAGATTTTAAAGTTTGGATTTTGGACTTACATAGACCGTATTCTGGATCAAGTTCAGCCAAATTAGCATAACCTATACTCTGCCAAAATTAAAATTGAAAATGTATATAAGAAGCCAACATTATTTTTTTATTTTTTGAAAATAACATTGATCATATTGACATATATTGATTATAATTAGTGAATGTAGAAAGTCTACCTGAGGAATGCAAAGACTAGCGAGAGTGAGACCGGCCATTAAATCTTTCTTGAACATGTTGAGTTTGTATTGTCTTCCCCAATTAAGAATAGGGAAAACCGATTTAAGACAAGAGTAAACCGGGTTTGATGATGAGTTCTTGGTCTTGTCCCTCTTCATGTAATTCTTCTTAGACAACACATTTGTTCTTATGTACCTAACAAGCTCTTGCCACATGGTTGGTGGCTCCGGCGTATTTATCAGCCACCGCGAAAGCAGCTGCTCTTCCGCGGGGCCGGCTTCTTCTTGGTGGTGGCTCTGGTGGTTCTGAAGTTCAATGCCCATTCTTTGTTATCTTTTTGTGGGTTTTTGAAGTGTGTGAGAGAGAACTAACTTTGTCTTCTCCTTTCCACTTATATATACCCATATTAGTATTGGACACTTCAAACTATAAATTACAGTATTTCCAAACTTTTATGTCATAATTTTTGGATATCCTTATTTGCACTAATTAAAAATTGTTACTTTATAGAATAAATAAAATTAAAATTAAAATCACTATAAGAGATATTTATCTCTTTTATTATGTTGTCTTATAATTAGTTATATGTTCTATTGGAATAATGATATATTTTAAGATATATGGTAACAGCCGAGAGTCATATAACCTATAGTGATAAGTCACACATATGTTTGACTGTTATCTACGTGAGTTAAGATGGTATTCAGAGTCAAACCTGGTGTTAATCAATCTTAATTTTGATGAAAGGTCGAAACTAAATTTTAAGAAAACTTTAATAAATATTTCATTCCTCTTTCCGTGAATAAATATATGTATAATTATGATTATAATTTATAATGTTGTACACTTGTACTCAAATATTTTTTGTTTCGTCAAACATATAGGTTTTCAATAACTTCGATACAATTGAAAAATATTTGAGTGCTATGTTAATTATAAAATATTTCAAGAAATGTTTCTAGATTTATTATATATTGGTAAAAAACAACTATCTCCGTAAACAAGACTGTAGTTTGAACATGCAATTTTTCGGAATATGGTCGTATATATCAAGAATAGTTCTAGTCATGTACCATCTTGTGGTGACCATTTTAGTGATTGTGCATGTCATGTAAATTTTTTTTTTTTTTGGAAGATTTTATATATGGATCTTGAATTACATGTTATCATATTGGAATTGGGGAAAAAAACTAGACTAATCAAAGTGTATAGACCAAAACTCTAATAATTTTTCTTAAAGAATTTAAGTGTAATAATTACAATGAACGATCGATTAGCTTAGCAGTTGAATTGGAATCGTGTTTTTTTCATGTATATCTTGTCTTTTTAGGGGTTTCGTAGGCCCTTTTTAATCTAATGCCACTTGACTAGACTAGAGTAATTTCGACGTAGTACTTTTGTAATATCAGTATATATATAGTTTATAGATTTTTCCAGAGCAAAAAAAATCAATTTCCAAATTTTCCACAATCTTGAATATACTCATTTGGTAATTTAACATAAGTGTTCTGGTCCAAAACGAATATTTTAAGTGGAGATCTACTCAATTGGTTTGATGGAGAAAGAAGGCACTATACAATAATTTGATTTATAAGGAAAAAGAAGATGAAAAAGAAATGCGAATGAAAATTTCATTATATATGATATATGGTTTGTTCTTTTCTTTTTGGTTCTGTTGTTCCTTATCTTTATATGAAAGAATATGGGAAATGAACGGATGAAATGTGGTCTTTAAGCATGTTCGTTTTGAAATTTTTGGTTACTAAACTTAAAAAAATTCAATGGCATATATTCATCGTAGTCATGATCTAATCATGGTTTATATATGCTTCTCTATCTAACCACTATGAAGCACTATTATTCACTTCTCCACTCGTTTTCATGCACCGGAATCCACCAAACTAGCTACTCTTTAGGTCTTAGTCATAGTCTCATAGACTTGGACTCAAGGTTCTTTGGTCCCAAGGATCCCAAAAATGCCAACTCCTTTTATGTGAAAGATTTTTTGTTTTGCAATGGATGCATTATGCATGGTGCTTTTGAACCGAACCAATCTGTTTACCAAAATACTCCATGATAATACCTTTATCTAAAAGGCAATTAAACGTGTAGCCGCGTCTACGCTTACGGGAGGCCATCAACGGTGCCTTGAAAACATTATTTGTAGAATACTAGTACTTTAATAGATATTGCATAAATATCAGGATTTCATGGCTATAAGTAACAGTATAATGAGTTTTGAGTCCGGTCTTTAAACCCATCTTATGTTTTAGGCGAAAAAACTGGCTTACTTCTATAGTTTTCGTAATGTTTAGACCTTTGACGGACTTTAAAAGTCGTCGGATATAAGTCTTAGAGCTTCCGTCTTAGAGCTTCTAGTTCATTTTTCTAATGTAATTATATCTTTTCAGACTTTTTGTTTGGGTGTTTGGGTCTCTCTTTCGAACTTTTGTCTTTTTTTTTTAAACTTGCCATCTTATTTTGTTCCGCTGCTATGATGTTTGTTTAATAAAATTCTAGATGATAAAAAAAAAACTAAGAAGTTGATTGGTTTAGTTGTCATTGTTCACAAACATCATTATGATTTGTGAGTGATAATTGTTGTTGTACGTGTTTGAACTCATTTATAAATAACGTTTTCTGTCAAAGCCCTTAGTAGTGCAGTAGTAGTAACCATTCTCTCGGCACCCCGATGTCACGGGTTCGACCTCCCTCTCCCGTATGAACAAAGTTTAGTGGACCGGCCTTGTGATCCACCCAATAAAAATGACAAAAAAATAAAAAAATAAAAAATAACGTTTTATAGTGTTTGATAATATTATAAAATGTTCTGAACCCAAAAATCATGTTTTGCAAAAAGTTACATCTTTATATATTTGAAAAGATCTTCCATATATAATACCATTTTATAAAGTCATAGAATGCTCTAAGGTCTAAGCCAAAAGTTTTCATTAGCATTTACTATTGCAAGCAATTGTAGACTAAATAATTGCTTTTACAAATTTTTCATACCAACCTATACAATTTCATCCCAATGGTTGTGAATGATAACCAACATATCGAACATTTCAATGGAGTTGGTTCCATTGTGTTTCTAGTTCAATCTCCTTTGGAAGAAGGTTTATTCTCAAAAAGAGTGGACTAAAGGCTGACTCCGGATCAACGAAAATTAAGGTTTCGATCCAAACTTCGAGATTATAAAAAAAAAATATTATTTTTTCTGCAACCAATCAATAAAGTAACATTACGAAAATAAATATCACTATTTGTACTGCTTTTATTATCTTGTACTACTTCGATTATTTTGTATTACTACTTCGTACCATCAATTTTGTGTAATGTCATGTGTTGTCATTACTAAGTCGATTAGAAACCTTTACTGGGTCAGAATGGTTACATCAGTTGGATGTAAAGGGCGGTTGAACCGCTGCATGGTTATCAATCGGACGTCCGATTGAAACGCGCGATTATAACCGATGATTTGAAGCGAGATTATTTGGCAAAAACGAGCGGTTGAAATGAGATTTTCAAACGACCGAGTTTATGGGCGATTGACATCGTTTATAGGCGGTTCACGTATATATGGGTATTTGTTTGTTTTGTTGGGTGTTTATTGTTTTGTTTTGTTTCTTTTATAATTTTATAATTAGGAACACACGGCATTATTTTGTAATCTCGTGATTATTGTTTTGTAATTTTTCCTAAATTACTTCATGCATGGTAGTGAAAAACACACGACACAAGTGCATATGCATACATGACTACTTTCAAATTCTTTTACTTTGATAGAAGAGTATGAAGCAACGATTGATGGAGCATATATGATAACAATTCGTAACCAAATTGCAGATATGTTATGGCAAATCTTGTATGATTATTTTAATTTTTATCATCGTGAGAAAGATCTATGATTACTATGTTATTTATTATTAAGTATTTGTGAATAACTAAAAAAAATATATATACTTTTATATCATATTACCAATATTTTATTATATAATTTTATTTATGGTCAGATTGGTCACTCCGTTTAAACAGAGCGGTTAAATAGTAAATAATTTTTGATAGAAAATATTAAATATTATTTAAAATAGAAACAATAATTTAAAAGTTTTAGTTTGATTTTTATATATTTATATTAAGGTTAAGTATATACCTATATTTTTAGAAGTAAAAAATAAATATTTAATTTAAAAAAAATACAAACGTCCGTTTGATAATTGGGGCGGTTGTAAACGCACTTACGTCTAAACGAGGTCACCATTCTGAACCTTAATTATGCTCTCTCCGTTTCATTTTATAAGATGTTTTGATTTATTTCGCGAAAATTAAAAAAAAAATTAATACAAACAAAATCTCATTTAGTAATTAACTAAAATTAACTCAACCAATCATATATAAGACTACGGAATTTATAAAGATAAAAGTATCAAATCACATTAAAATCTGCATAGAAACTAGTAAAACATCTTATAAAATGAAACAAAAATATTTTTCTTAAAAATCTTATATAATGAAACGGAGGGAGTGCTATTTAATCGTTATAGTACTACTAATCAAACTAATATTTCAACCGCTCTCCGTTACCGAACCGTGTTCTCTAACCACTGTTTTTAACCGTTTTTTTCAAACAAACTTCGGTACAACCGCTCAAAAACTTTTAACCGTTATGTTCAAACGGAGTAACCAATCTGACCCACTAATTGCATATGAATATAGGATGATTTTATAAATATATTTACACTTTGAAAATATTTATAAATAAATTGTATGTTGTTTAAAGCTATATAATATCCATTTTGATATATTATATTAAAACTCTATATAATTCACAAATTACAATAACTAATCAAAAACGTCTTACAAAAGTATCCGATATTCCGATTATTAGTTACATTAATGCATAAATTATTCAACATGTTTAGCTTATACTAATAAGAGTTCTAACCAACTAAGGTCAACATATACATGCATAATATTTTATTTGTTGTCCGCCATAATCGTAATTGCTTACACATGTTAATGAATGAATAATTATAATTCATGTATATAGTTACAAACAGTTGACTAATTAAATATTTTACCCTTTTGTGGAGGAACCCGACGTATGTGTATAGTTTTAAAGCAAAAATGTACAACTTGATTTTTTTTTTTTTTTGGTAGTGAACCGGGGACGAATCCCCCAGTTATATTTTATTGTAAAGAAAAAAAAACTACATAAGTACTTGTCTTGGGAACGTAGTCCCAATAGCATCCGTCCTCAAAATAACATCTAATTCAAGAGGAATAACATCCAATAAATGGAAGCCTAATGGCAAAGAAAACGCATAGTTTGCTAACCCATCCGCGAGATGGTTAGCCTCCTTATACACGTGAGAAATACGGACTATCCAGTCCTTCGAGATAAAGCCATGGCACAACCGCACCAGGAAAGATAAGGGGTGCGAGTCACTTACCCCTTTCTTGAGAAAACCTACCACCAACTCTGAATCCACTTCGAGCTCTACCCTCTGGATTCTCCTCTCCCATGCTATGACCAACCCATAGTACACGCCCCACAGTTCCGCTAAAGGAGCCGAGCACCGGCCGATATTCAAAGCAAAACCACCAAACCAATTTCCATCCGCATCCCGCAACACACCACCTGCAGAAGCAAGCCCAGGGTTACCACGTGACGCTCCATCCGTATTCAGTTTAAACCAAGTCCCCGTCGGTGCAACCCCACTAATCAGCCTCTCAACCCGTTCTCGACACGTTCCCCTATCTTCCCTCCTCTCATTAGCCACACTAACCTTCTTGGCAAGTTCTTTGATAAACTTAACCCGATCTCTGCACTTCGCATTCTCGCCAAATACGTTACCACATCGCCATTTTCATCCCCACCAAATAGCCATAGCAAACATTGTACCCCATGAGACCTCATTAACCACCCGTCCGTGACACAAATTACCATAGATCCATTCAAGTAAGGAAGCACTAAAAAATGCCCGTCGCTGTCCTCTTGACACTATTTTATCCCAAATTCCATGCATCGCTGGACAATCACGAAGAATGTACAACTTGATTATATACGCCCCCAAAGAATTTGAAAGGTTCGGTTTCTTATAAGATAAGAGGGCAATAAATAACTAATTTATTTTTCGGCTAATTACCGAATTATCACTTTTAATTCCATCAAACACACCAAAAATTTATTCTAGCGATAAAAAAAATACTTATACTTAGTTATTTACACACATAACACTCAATAATTATCAAAACCCACATCCTATGGCTTTTTTTTTTTTGTACATCTGTTCTTTTTTTTTTTTTTTTTGTCGTCAACTTAGTTTCATTCCTTAAGAAATGTACATCTGTTTCTTTTCTTTTTTTCCAGCCATCTGTGTCTTAAGTTGGCACATAAGGCATATTTGCATATTCAGAAAATTTAAGTCTGAGAAATAGGGAAACAAATAATAATGTGATCCCTTAATCTGATAACAATGGGTAAAGAAAATTATGATATGGATCAAGGTTAAAGTGGCAAAAATATATGTTTTTTTTACATGATTTATTCGGATTTCAGATTCAGATTAATCCGGTTATTAAAAAAAAACAAATACAATAACTAATTTGTTCCTTATACCTCAGTCTTGCGTGCATTGTTGATTGGAACGCATACAAAATTTTCCAGCAAAGAACAAATTATTGTATGTAAAATTCAACGTTACAAAAGAATGTTGACCTTTTATTTTAAAAAAAAAAAACTAATCTAGTGATCAGGGTCTTTATCTCTAAATGTGTGTGTGGCTGGCCTTGGCCAATAGGTCATAGCCAGCAAGCATGGCGCGTGAGGCACACGGAGTCAATGGCTCGCTGATTTGCACCCGAGGAAGAATCTAGCCACACACTAGTCCAAGTTCAAGTTCTTGATGGCTGGTGCGGGACCCACGCTAAATTGATTGAAAGGTCAACTCAAGCCCTAGACAATCGCTCCTTTCTTTTGACCTTTCCGCTTTTTTTTGGAGCCAGTGGCATTTACGTAAATACAACTTCGATCTAACCGCTTTGATGTGTTCTTGTTGCTTCAATCACTTCTGTCATCATCATCAACTTATATAAAAAACAACAAAAGAAAAAAGGAAAATCGTAATCACGATCTTTATCTCTTAAATGTTTTATGAAAATTTAAATATCAAGTTTTTTGTTTGCTAAAGTTGATAAATTAAAATATCATGTTCGAAGTTCTTTTTCCGAACCCGGAGTGAAATACTTTTCTTTTTTTATTTCTCTGATAATTCCCCAGTTCAAACAAATATTATCTTCTTCCCCAAGAAATTTTACCATTTTTACTAAATAAAATATGGTTCCTTATTTGATATTTTAATAGAGAATATTAGTGAACCTGGACACGATTCAGGTTTGCTGATTTTTCCTTTTTTGTTTGTTTTATATTAGAAAAGAATAGTGAACAATCTGGCGTTTTTCAAATCTAAAAAGGGGAGGTTGTAACTGTGTCTTCTCGTGTACTTTCCTCTAATTCTTAAATTTTTCTTTCTTTTAGACTTTTTAAAAATCACTTTTCGTACAAATAAATTAAAATAACACGTGAAAGATCTTTGTGGGGGAAAAAGGCGAAAACAAACGAGATCGAATTCTTCTTCTTCTTCTCCTTCTTCTTCTTTTTCCAGGTAAGTGGTAGTTTTCACCTTCCAACTATCAATGGTTTACGCATCTTGTTACTTAACGCACCAATAAATATTTTACCTTTTATCATTTATAGATCGTATGATAAAAACGTGCGTTCAATGTTTAGTTTTCTTGGTTAATCATGGTATTGATTCTTTTTTCAGTAGTGCTTTTTGTATGTGTGATATGAGAATAATCACCTAATTTTATAATTGACGATATACAATACAATAATGCATAGAACAAGCGAATATTTAAAAGGAATCGTCTAGGTGTAGTAGTTTTCGATTAGAGCGTCTCTTCGATAATTTATTAATTAACTCACTATCAATCATGCAAACTTGTATGCATCACAAATTAAGTCAAAACATGCTTGTGTTCACTTTGGCTCCAACTTGTAACAGATGTTTCTTATTAAAAAGATTACTGAAAACATAGAAAGGGTTAAGTTGATTTTTTAAAAGTTTCTTAGCTTTTTATAAATTATCTTAGACATGAATGCTATGTCGCTTTTTCACATTTTCAGAACATACAGGATAATTATCTTAGACATGAATGCTATTCTACTAATTACATACAGGATAGTAAAACTTTTTCCTATTTATTCAGCAGTCAGCACTTATGAGTAACGTTTTAGAATTTAAGAGAAAAAAAATCCGTACAATAAAATGCGATTTTGGTTGATATCTAAACGCTAAATGTTGGAACGGCGTTTCTATTTTACAGTATAAGGTACTTGAGGCGGTTTTAAAAGAATTCGAGCATATACTAAGTGAGCGTTTATGACCCTTTACATGTTTATAAATTCATATCCAACTTAAGATACTCATCTAGTCATGCCCACAATATTTATAAGTGTCGCAATTAATGTGAAATGAGAACACTTGCTAGTTTGTATTTTTTTGAATGAAACAAATTTTTATAATAATTCAGCCACTTCACCAACTTGCAGAAAAGTGTTTTTGCCCAACTGACTAAATATAATTTGTTTGCTAAGTTGATACTTTTTAATGTAAATATATGTTTTCCCAGCTGACTTTTGAGTTTGTATTATAGTTTAAGTCCCAATTAGAACCGCAAAAATTGAACATATGAGTTAGGTTTGTTTTCTAATTTTGTAGGTCTTGCTTCTAAAGTTAGGTTTGTTTTCTAGGTTTTTTAGGTCCTAATCTCTAAAATTAGGAAATCAAATGTTGATTAATTAGAATCAGTTTTCGAATAATGCGGTACCTCTCAATCGTCTACTCTAGCTTAAATTAAATTAAATATTTATTGGCATTTACCGTATTAATATCAAATCTTCTTAATATTCCACGTGGTGGTTGTGGTGGCCATTCTAGTCAACGATCTCTCCATATGGCAGAAAGTAAACGGAAGCATTGAATTTAAAATTGTTTGCAGTTTTGCACACAAAAGTCGCCACAAAAATCATTGACTTAATTTCTTTTAAATTTAATGTCGATCAACAAAAATAAAAAATTGTATAAACTTTTCATTTTCGTCATGTACTTGGTCTCTTAACAATCTAGATTCATCAAATTTATATAATGATACTAATCCTAATTAAATAAATATAAAACCTCCTAAAATTCCATTATAAATAAGCGTCATCAATGTTACTCCATATCATCTACAGTTTACTCACCTACAAAAACCAAAATCCACTTTTGCATCGATCTATATTTTTTCTGGTTCGATTTCTATTACCATTTGAATGTATAATAACCCCAAAAATATTGCAAACCTAAATTAACCTAACTAATCTCTTCTTGTGATCTGTTTTCAGAGATACATAACTAAACTATGTCGGCGAGAGCTCACCCTGTGGACGGAGATGTAACTCCGACGGCATCGGACTGTGGAAATCTTTCGATCAAATCGTCGCCTCCCCGACATAAAGTAGGGGTCCCACCGAAATCAAACATGTTCCATGACTTCATGTATACATTCAAAGAAACTTTCTTCCATGATGATCCTCTTAGACATTTTAAGGATCAACCTAAGTCTAAGAAGTTTATGCTCGGTCTCCAATCCGTCTTCCCGGTTTTCGATTGGGGACGTAACTATAATTTCAAGAAGTTTCGAGGCGATCTCATCGCCGGTTTAACCATTGCTAGTCTTTGCATTCCTCAGGTTTTAAACCTAATCACGTTACTTGTATCACAAGTTATGTATTCTTGCTCTGTTTCTTATATGATATACTATGATGATTCTAGGATATTGGATATGCTAAGCTCGCGAATCTTGATCCGAAATACGGTTTGTGTAAGTTTGATTTCTTCTTACTCCTAATTAATCATACGTTGGCTAATTTGGATATATATTGAATGTGGTTTGGTTTTTGATAATATAGATTCGAGTTTTGTTCCTCCATTGGTGTATGCTTGTATGGGAAGTTCGAGGGATATAGCGATTGGACCAGTCGCTGTGGTTTCTCTATTGCTAGGTACTCTGCTTCGAGCTGAGATCGATCCGATCAAAAATCCTGAAGAATATCTCCGTCTTGCCTTCACTGCCACGTTTTTCGCCGGTGTCACTGAAGCAGCCCTTGGACTCTTAAGGTAAAATATTGATATCTTGTTCATTGACAATACTTTCTTCTTTGGTGATCAAGAAGGTTCATAAAGTGTTATGAATTTATCAGATTAGGGTTCTTGATCGATTTTCTTTCCCACGCGGCTGTGGTTGGCTTTATGGGCGGCACAGCCATTACTATCGCTCTTCAACAGCTTAAAGGCTTCCTTGGAATCAAGAAATTCACCAAGAAAACCGATATTATCGCGGTTCTTGATTCAGTCTTTAGCTCAGCTCATCACGGCGTAAGAATTTGCTTTCTTTGATTCAAAAATGATTCCTACATTGTGTGAATCATTTTACTAATTTGTATCAATTTTGGTTGTGTAGTGGAATTGGCAGACCATACTCATCGGTGCATCGTTCTTGACCTTCCTTCTCATCTCTAAGTTCATCGTAAGCCAAACTTATTATCGAAACATCAAGTAGTTTTACTCTTTGTGTTTTGATATAATTCTGATCTTTCTTGGGCTGATGTTGAAACAGGGGAAGAAAAGCAAGAAACTGTTTTGGATTCCAGCGATTGCGCCATTGTTATCGGTTATCATTTCCACCTTCTTTGTCTATATAACCCGAGCCGACAAACAAGGAGTCCAAATCGTAAGCCCTAAACCTAATTCTAAGTAGTTACTTGTACCTCAAGTTATTCGACATCGTGTTAACCATTTCCCCTTTTTGGTCATTGAAGGTGAAACATCTTGACGATGGTCTCAACCCTTCCTCGTTCCATAAAATCTACT
Organism: Draba incana; assembly: GCA_963576765.1. Taxonomy (NCBI): domain Eukaryota; kingdom Viridiplantae; phylum Streptophyta; class Magnoliopsida; order Brassicales; family Brassicaceae; genus Draba; species Draba incana. The sequence goes on along the minus strand of OY755209.1, from coordinate 2,593,811 downwards.
TCTCCGGCGATTACCTCGTTAAGGGAATCCGCATCGGGGTAGTGGCAGGCATGGTCGCCTTAACAGTAAGTGACTAAGACAACTTCCAACTCAAAACCAATTGGTAATAAGCGTAGTTTCCTAATCGAAAAACCTGAATATTTTTTTTCTGTTTTCGCAGGAAGCGGTAGCGATTGGAAGAACGTTTGCTACAATGAAAGACTACCAAATCGACGGTAACAAAGAGATGGTAGCATTAGGAGCCATGAATGTTATCGGTTCAATGACCTCTTGCTATGTAGCTACCGGGTCGTTCTCGAGATCAGCCGTCAATTATATGGCTGGATGTCAAACCGCGGTTTCAAACATCATAATGTCAATCGTCGTTTGCTTGACGTTGCTCTTCCTAACTCCTCTCTTTAAGTACACTCCAAACGCGATCCTTGCGGCTATCATCATCAACGCTGTGATTCCTTTGATCGATATCCAAGCTGCGATTTTGATCTTCAAAGTCGATAAACTCGATTTCATCGCTTGTATGGGAGCTTTCTTCGGCGTCATCTTTGTTTCGGTTGAAATCGGACTTCTTATTGCCGTAAGTCCCAAGAAATTGAAAGCCCTATATATGTAAATGAATCTTCATATTGTTGCTGATGTTTGTGTGTTTGTTTGTGAACAGGTCTCTATATCGTTTGGGAAGATTCTCTTGCAAGTAACAAGACCTAGAACCGCGGTTCTTGGAAATATTCCAAGAACTTCGGTTTACCGGAATATTCAACAGTATCCTGAAGCCACTATGATTCCAGGGGTTCTCACGATTCGTGTCGACTCCGCAATTTACTTCTCCAACTCCAATTACGTCAGAGAAAGGTAAAAACCCTAAACAAACGATTTAACCTTAAACCAAGAACTGTTCTTTGGTTTACAAGAAAACCTCATTCAAAAACTTTTTAACTTTGCAGGATCCAAAGATGGTTATTAGAGGAAGAAGAGAAAGTAAAAGCAGCAAGCCTACCAAGAATTCAGTTTCTCATCATCGAAATGTCACGTAAGTAACTTTATACTACTACTAATTAAATCTCTTTCTTAAGCATCTCTATAATTGTTTCTAATTACAAACAATATATTTTTTCAGCTGTTACGGACATTGATACTAGTGGTATCCACGCTTTAGAAGACTTATACAAATCTCTCCAAAAAAGAGACATCCAGGTACAAAATATATACATATTGAATTGAAGAACTCCATCTATAATGCAATAAGAAGTGAAAATAGTTTGTTTCTTTTTTTATAAACATCAAAAGTGAAAATATTTGAAGAAGATTTACCCTTTTTTTAGAGGTTATGAAACTTGACTATATTTTGTGTGTGTTTATAAACAGCTGATACTAGCGAATCCTGGACCGTTGGTTATTGGAAAGCTACATTTGTCGCACTTTGCCGATATGTTAGGACAAGATAACATCTTTCTTACGGTGGCTGATGCAGTCGAGTCTTGTTGTCCAAAACTCTCCAATGAGGTCTGAAATTACACAGAAAGAAGATAAAGATAATGGCGAAGAAAGAAGAAAGATTTGCTCTAAGTGTTGTACAGTAGAGTAAAGAAAGTGGCTTTCGCTTTCGATTTGTTGTATCTTTTGGTAGGTCTCAATTTTCATTATGATAACAAGTGTAAAGAAACCTCCTTTGATAGTGCTTAGCACTAGCCCAAGACTGTACAACCCCGAGAAACCCGAAATAAACAAAAGACCCTCTAAGTATGACGAAGAAATATGGAAGGACTTTTAGAGAATACTTGAAAGACTCTTAGAGAAATTTAGATAACTTATGAACTTGAACACTCTTTGTTTGAACTTATTCTTTATTCACTTGTTCAACTTTCTTATGTTCTTGTATGTTACAAATGAGAAGGGTGTGGAGGTATTTATAGCCTCCCAAAGATCTCTCACTAATTCTCTAGATTATTCTACTAACCTCCTTACTTCCTAGATTTTTTACAAGTTTCTAGACTTCTCTATAATCTCTAGATTATTACCTTACTATCTTACAACTATCTAGATATCTCTATTAACATCTAGATTATTTATCTTACAATTATCTAGATTATTCTACATTCTTATCTAGATAATTAACTAAAAGAATTCTCTAGAATCTCAAAGGAGGTGATGAGATTATATGATGTTTCTAGAGATTTCTAAACTCTTCATTAAGCTAAACCAAAATCAAGTTTAATTTTAATATTCCCCCTTAAACTTGATTTTGTCAACCATCCCGAGCTTCGAACGAAGTAGCTCGAACTGTCCCTTCGGTAATGACTTGGTGAAGATGTCTGCAACGTTGTCCTCACTTCGAACCTCCAAACCTTTGATTGTCCCATCAAGCCCTTTCTCTCTTATGAAGTGATGTTCCAGCTCAATATGCTTCGTTCTTGCATGAAACACTGGATTATTAGCCAACTTGATAGCACTCTGATTATCTCTATAGATTGCAGTAACTTTATTGATTGGCTCGAACAAATCTTCAAGAAGCCTACGAAGCCATATACATTCTTGAGCTGCAAGAGTTGAAGCTTTATACTCTGCTTCAGTGGTAGACAACGACACTGTTGGTTGCTTCTTGCTGCACCATGAAACACTTGTGTCTCCACATAAGAACACATACCCTGAAGTTGACTTTCGATCATCTAGATCTCCACCAAAGTCAGCATCCGTAAAACCATGAAGGGAAATCTTGGCATTGTACTTGTACACCAGACCCATGCCAAAAGTTTTCTTCACATCCTTCAAGATCTTCTTAGCTGCTTCGAGATGTGGCTTCCTTGGTGCCTGCATAAACCGACTTACAAGACCTACCGCGAAGGCAATATCAGGTCTTGTAATGGTTAAATATAAGAGACTTCCCACAAGAGAGCGATAAGGTCGAGGATTGGGTAGTAAGGACCCTTCATCACGCCTAAGCTTCATGTTCACATCCATAGGAGTAGTACGTGTCTTCCCTTTGTGTACTCCAAACATATCAACAATCCTTCTTGTATAACTTTGCTGGCCGATGAATATTCCATCCTTAATCCTTTCAACTTCCAAACCAAGGAAGTTATTCAACTCACCCAACTTCTTCATCTCAAACCTTATCGACATATCCTCTTGTAGACGAGCAATTTCTGCCTCATCATTCCCCGTAATTATCATGTCGTCTACATATAGTAGAACTACCACATGGACTCCTCCATTTTTCTTCAAGAAGAGACTCGGATCATAATTCGATGGCACATACCCGCCAAAACTGAAGAAACTGAGCAAGCTTTCCATACCAGGCTCGTGGAGCTTGTTTTAACCCATACAGAGCCTTCTTAAGCTTGCACACATAATCAGGATGCTCTCGTGATTTGAAACCAAGTGGTTGCTCCATAAAAATATTCTTATCAAGCTCACCGTATAAAAAAGCATTCTTCACGTCCAATTGCCATAACTTCCAACCAAAACTTGCAGTTAAGGATAAGAGAGAGCGTACCGTTGTCACTAGAATGAAAGTCTCATCATAATCTTCTCCATATTTCTGAAAGAACCCCTCGAGCAACCAACCTTGCCTTATATCTGTCAATGCTTCCATTGGTCTTTCGCTTAATTCGATACACCCATTTGCAAGAAACAGGTTGGACATCCTTGGGCTTTGGAACCAAATCCCAAGTTTCATTCTTCATAAGAGCATCCATTTCCTTCTTCATCGCGGTCTCCCACTCACAAACTCCTTTTGCTTCATCATATGATGATGGCTCCTCTTCATCTAATGGAGTTGTAAAATAGCATGAGTAAGTAGTGATAAATTCTTCATCCCTGAACTGAGCAGGCCTGATAATGTTCCTCTTTGGTCTTTGATTTACCAAAGAACCATTATCTTGATTCTCCTCTTGGTTAGTGCTCCCCCTTTCACCTTGTGTCTCTGTTCTCAAACATTCACCCTCACTTGGTACTTCGAGAACTGGTTCATCGATCTTAGAAGAACCATCACCTTCTTTCTCAACCAAGACTTGAGGTGGCCCATAGTATGAAGAGACTTCGTCAAAGACAACATCACGAGACACAACATACTTGTGTGTCTCATGATCCATACACCTCCATCCCTTCCTTTGTTCATCATAGCCAACAAAGATGCACTTCTTTGCCTTTGCTTCCAGTTTTGTTCTTTGGGAGTCGAACACATGGACGTAGCAAATTGATCCAAATATCCTGAGATGTTTCACCGTTGGTTTCTTCTTATGAACCATCTCATAAGGAGACTTCATATTGTTCGGGCTGAGTGGCATTCGGTTGATGATATACGCTGCACATCTCATGCCTTCTGCCCATAAAGCTTTAGGCAAGTTCTTCCCATGTAACCAGCTTCTACATGTCTCGCTTAGATGTCTGATCTTTCTCTCTGCTACTCCATTTTGTTGAGGTGTATATGGACATGTAAACTCTCTCTTGATGCCACGGTCTCGACAAAAAGAGAGAATCTCCTTTGACATAAACTCTCCTCCATTATCCGTCCTTAGAGTCTTTATTTTCCAACCCAACTCGTCTTCCACAGTAACCTTGAATTCTTGAAACCTGGAAAATACTTCTGATTTTTCTTTCACGAAGTATACCCAGGTGTACTGTGAGAAATCATCGACAAACAATAACATGTAGGGAAACCCGGAATAGGAGGATGTTCTCGTTAGACCCATCATATCACTGTGGATCCTCTCTAACGGAGCACAACACCGTGAAGTAGATTTGTCAAATGGAAGTCTGTGTGATTTTCCATATTAACATCCTTCACAAAGCTTTCCTTCATCTTGAATCTTCAACTTTGGGAGTCCATTTACCAAATCTTTATTCACCATAACTTTCAGCTTAGTCATATTTATATGGCCAAGTCTAGCGTGCCATATATAGGCATTGTCATTGGCACTCATCTTCTCCACGTAAGTGTTTGAGGCCGATAAGACATATAAATCTTTGAATCGTGCTCCAGTGTAAACCACATCTGCCTTTAGCTCTTTAATGTTCTTTAAGAACTTAACGTCTCTTGGGCCAAATAGAACGTAGTTACCCGAGTCTTCCGCATTCACCACCGAGAGAAGGTTCTTCTTAACTCTAGGAACATGGTACACGTTCTTGAGTGTGATTGGACTTCCATCATCTCCTTTAATGACAACAGTCCCTTCCTTTTCAACTCGATGGACTGAATTATCCGTGGTAATAATGGCATCTTTCCCATCATTATTCTGAAGACTAGAAAATAACTTCTCGTCTCCGGTGATATGATGGCTACAACCTGAATCCATTATCCAATTATTTTCCAAAGTTTTAGTTGTGGATGTACCTGAAGATGCAGCCTCCACCGTGAAACACTTTCCCCATTCTTCGTCTTCAGTGTGACCTTTTGATTCCGCCATATTTGTTTCCTTCAGCTTGACTCGACAATCTTTTTTAAAATGCCCAAGTTTCCCACACCGGTAGCACTTGAATCGCTTCTTATCTCCCATGGACGATCCTTCTCTTCCATGATTATCCTTATGTTTAGCAATGAAGCTTTGTTGTCTTCGAGCTACAAAAGCACTTCCCGAGTCATCATGGACTTTAACACCTGTCATTTGCATGACTAAGGTTTCTTGCGAAGCTAATAAATTTTCAAACTCCTCCAAGGAAGGTTGTGTAGGCCATCCTTGAACCGAAGTCACAAACGGTGTATACTCAGATCGTAGACCTCGAATAATAGACTGTTTTAACCTCACCTCCGAGATTGACTCCTCCGGATTAAGAGAATTAATATCAGAGCAAAGGTTCTTTACCTTAATGAAGAACTCTGAGATTGTAGACTCCCCCTGCTTCGCATTCGCCAGCTCATTCTCTAACAACTGTAGTCGAGCTTCATTCTTCTTGTTGAACAATTGATCTAGCGCCCGCCAAATAGAACTAGCAGATTTGCACCTTGAGACATGCTCAAATACTCCCGAGGATATTGACCTCTTTAAAGCAAACTCCGCCTTGGCATTCTTCCGTGTCCATTCCTTTGTCGCTTCCGCTGTCCATTCCTCTAGATTATTACCTTACTATCTTACAACTATCTAGATATCTCTATTAACATCTAGATTATTTATCTTACAATAATTTAGATTATTCTACATTCTTATCTAGATAATTAACTAAAAGAATTATCTAAAATTTCAAAGAAGGTGATGAGATTATATGATGCTTCTACAGATTTCTAAACTTTTCATTAAGCTAAACCAAAATAAGTTTAATTTTAATAACAAGAAGGGGTCAAGTGTAAAGTTGACCTTTAGAGTCTTTAATTTGTTATATTTTCTACTCTTTTAATTAATATAAAGCACAAAATTTACAAAATGCATGTCTACACATATATTCTTGTACCAAATCAGTTTATGAATTGTTTAAAAAAAAAAAATCAATTTATAAATTGTTGCCAGATTTTTAAAACTCGCATTAAAACACTTTTTATATTTTTAGAAACAATAATGAAAGATTTGTTTTTGATATTTTTTTGGTTAATAATTATATAACAATGGCAATGGCATGATGTCCAACTTGGAGTATCTTTGTAGAATAAACTTTATCAAATGAAATTAGAGCAATAATGCAACAAGTTGGAATAATTTAAAGACTCTAGTTTAAAATGGCATTGTATTACTACTTTATTACGAAGATCTTATCCAATTCCAAACCAGCCATGTGTGCAATGGATCAATTAGAATATGAATCTGGAACAAAAACAAAGCCAGATTCATTTTAGGAGTGGTTACAGAGACTTAACACTGTAGATGATAAGATTCTTCTACTACCGAAACGCTGCGTTTTCACAAGCCTTTTATTTATTATTGGGCTTTATCAAAAAAGCCCAAACAATTTAATCAAAGAAAACTAAAAAACGCGCGTTTTGACATTTCATCACTGTTGTATTCACCGTCGTCGTCGTCGGCGTCGGCGTTATCCGTTAGGTTTACAGTGACAATGGAGCTTCTCCTCTCTTTCCGCTCCGTCGGAATTCATCTTCTCCGACGAGCCACTCCAATCATAACCAGAAGTTACAGAATCTCAAAACCCATTTCGAAAAATCTCTCCTTTCTCTTATTCTCCACTTCTGCTAAAACCCCTCTTCTTAAACCACGAGCTTCTTCATCATCATCATCAGGTAAATAGCTCTAGATTCGATTCCGATTTGATTTCTTCTTCTAAAGCTTTAATGGGTTTTTGATTTAGGGTTTGCAGAGAAGAATTCCTTTGTATTCAAAGGCGATGAGCGTATGTTAGGTCATTCAATTGAAACCGTCGTGAATTCCGATCAGTTTCAGAGCTCAAGTACGATTGTGGCGATTGTGACGCCGATTGGTGGACCTGAGGCTGTTGAAGTTGCTCGGCGAATGTTTCGTTCTGCTAAGAATCGGAGTAAGAAGGCGAGAAATGGTTCTTCGGATTCGGATTCGGATACGTGGAGGCGAGCGAGTCATTTTGTTGAATATGGAGTTGTTGTTGATTCAAATGACAATGTTGTTGATGAGGTAGATAATTTGATGAAAAAGTTATCAAATTTCAATTCCATTGATGCCTAATTTCACATTTTCGCAATCGAATTACTAGATTACGATATCGAAAACAAGTTTAATCGACATTAATATGGTGTTGGTTTGGGTTTTGTTAGGTTTTAGTTGTGCCAATGTTGGCTCCTAGGTCATACACTAGAGAAGATGTAATTGTGTTGTGACAATGTTGTCACGGTAGCGAAGTTTGTTTGCGGCGTGTTTTGAGAACTTGTGTTGAAGCTGGAGCAAGATTAGCAGAACCAGGTCATGCTCAAATTTCCTTCATTAACCTTTTGTCTCCATCATTGTGTAACCTATAGATTCTGAATCCTTTTTTTTTTTGTATAGGAGAGTTTACACTTCGTGCCTTTCTAAATGGGCGTTTAGATCTTTCGCAAGCTGAAAATGTCGAAAAACTTATCTCGGCCAAGTCTTCTGCTGCTGCAGATGCTGCTTTAGAAGGGATTCAGGTATACAGTTCTTGTGAGAAATCGTGTCTTAAATTTACGGAATTTATCTATGGTCATTGTGAATAGCTTTAAGTCCTTTTTCTTTAGGGAGGGTTTTCATCTTTGGTCAAATCATTAAGAGCACAATGCATTGAGCTCCTCACTGAAATCGAAGCTCGTTTAGACTTTGAGGACTAGATGGAACCATTGGACGTAAACTCGGTTGTTAGCAAAATAAACAGTATGTCTAAAGACGTAGAAAGTGCATTAGATACAGCAAATTACGACAAGCTTCTCCGAAGTGGGTTACAGGTAGCTATTGTTGGGCGTCCGAATGTCGGGAAATCAAGTCTATTAAACGCATGGAGCAAAGTATGGATCTTTATTCTCTATTGTTCTGTTTTATTCAAATAAAAGTCACGTATCCACGGTTTGCTTTAATTTTAGCCTGCAGAGCGAGAGAGCAATTGTTACAGAAGTTGCTGGGACTACTCGAGACGTAGTGGAAGCTAATGTTACAGTCCGTGGCGTACCTATCACTCTTCTTGACACTGCTGGTATTAGAGAAACCAATGACCTTGTCGAAAAAATAGGAGTTGAGAGATCAGAAACAGCGGCTAAAGTTGCTGATGTCATAATCATGGCGGTTAGTGCTGTCGAAGGCTGGACTGAAGAAGACACCGAGCTTTTACATAAGATTCAATCGGATAAGGTAGTTATCGATATCCGCTTCTTCTTACTTTTTTTTTTTTTTGTCCGATTACGAATTTTTATGATTTTTGTTCGAAACAGCCAATGATTCTAGTGATGAACAAAATCGATTGCGCGTCTCCTGATTACAAGAAGGTGAAGAAGGAAGAAATATTCCATAAATCTGTCTTTACATCTGCTTTAACTGGTCAAGGAATTGAAGAACTCGAAGAAGCGATATTGGAGATTCTCGGTCTCGATTGTGTCCCTACTGGAGGACATCAATGGACAGTGAATCAGGTATGTCTTAGTTATTGGAGATTCATTTTTCTGACCATAAACTTTTGAATGTTGCATTTATAACAAATTTTGTGTGTGTGTGTGTGTGTGTGTGTGTGTGTGTGTGTGTATCAGAGACAATGTGAGCAGTTGGTGCGGACAAAGGAGGCGCTATCGAGGCTGAGAGAAGCTATCGAAGAGGAGATTCCGATTGATTTCTGGCGATCGAGTTGAGAGAAGCTGCTTTGGCTCTTGCTCAAATCAGTGGCCAAGATATCTCTGAAGAGGTCTTATCTTCCATTTTTTCTAAGATTTGTATTGGTAAATAAATCAAGGAACAACGTGGTATGTGTTGGGATAATATTCAGTATGTCTTTGGATACCAAAAGAAAGGTAATGTTTTTTTTAATGGTTTTTATTATATTGAAAGAAAAACTAAAGAAAAATGAACAGATGAATTAGGTAGTAGAAAGTGATAGAGTGGGAGAGAAAGAGAGAGATTCAATGGCGAAGAAAGAAGAGTGTGTGAAGCTTCTAGGGTTTTGGATAAGTCCTTTCAGTCGTAGGGTCGAGATGGCTCTGAAACTCAAAGGTGTGCCTTATGAGTACTTGGAGGAAGATTTGCCTAAAAAGACCCCTTTGCTTCTTGAGCTAAACCCCGTTCACAAAAAAGTTCCGGTTCTTGTCCACAATGATAAAATTTTATCCGAGTCACATGTGATCCTCGAATACATAGACTATTAGAGATGAAGAATCTAGAGGAAGAAGAAGAAATGAAATGTTTGTTATTCTTGTTATTCGATCAAAAGAATCTGTTACAGATATTATATAGCCTTGGTTTAGTACAAACACTTAACCAATAGACTATACATTTAAGCAAACCGGGACAAACCGGTGTACAATCTCTTAACTAGTCTAATAGCCTCCCTCAAGATGGCAAATATATTGACTTTAAAGCCATCTTGCCAATAAGAGAATGAAAATGACCAGGAAACAATGGTTTAGTAAAAACATCAGCTAGTTGAGCATCAGTCTTCACATGAAGTGTTTTGATCAAGCCACTGATGATTTTGTCTCGGACGATATGACAATCCAACTCTATATGCTTAGTACGCTCGTGAAAGACTACGTTATTAGCAATGTGTATTGCAGCAGTAGAATCACAGTAAAAAGCAACAGGATGAGGTTGAAAAATCTGAAATTCCTTGAGTAAATTCACTAACCAGACAACTTCCCGAACCGCCATCTCCATGGCTCTGTACTCCGATTCAGTAGAGGAGTGTGAAGGAGTTTGTTGTTTCTTGGATCTCCAAGAAATGAGAGAATCACCAAGAAACATACAAAAACCAGATGTTGAACGGCGAGTGTCTGGACAGGAAGCCCAATCTGCATCAGTAAAGGCTTGAAACAAGAGATTTGAATCCACAGAATAGAACAAACCAAGTCCAATGGTGCCCTTGAGATAATGTAACACCTTGTAGGCAGCTTGTAAGTGAGAGTTCTTTGGAGCTGAAGCAAATTGGCATAATTTGTTGACGGCATAAGTGATGTCAGGCCTAGTAATGGTCAAATACATCATCTTACCCACTAAACGCCTATAGACTTGCACATCTTCAAGAACAGGTTCATCTGAGTCGTGTTTCAGCTTGAGACTAGGTTCCATAGGAATTGATGAGGGTTTACAAGCAAGTAAACCAGTTTCTTCAAGAAGACCAAGAACATACTTTCTTTGGCAAATTGAAATACCTTTGCTAGAACGAGCAATTTCCAAGCCAAGAAAGTATTTGAGAGGTCCTAAATCTCTGAGCTTAAAAGCTTTATGCAAAGCAGCCTTGAGTTCCACAACCTCTGCATCATTGTTGCTAGCAATGATGATGTCATCTACATACACTAGCACAGCCACATACTTCCCGGCAGAGTGCTTAATAAAGAGTGTATGATCAGAATGGGACTTCTGATAACCAAGTGCCATAATAGTAGAACTGAACTTTAAGAACCACTGTCTTGACGCTTGTTTTAAACCATATAAAGACTTCTTCAGTTTGCAAACTGCATTAGGAGGGAGAGTGACTCCAGGTTTAGGAGTATACCCTAGAGGCAAGGTCATGTATATTTCTTCATCTAAGTCTCCATTGAGGAAAGCATTGGAGACATCAAGCTGTGTAAGACTCCAATTCTTAGCTGCAGAAACTGCAAGTAGAGTCTTAACAGTAGTCATCTTAGCAACAAGAGAGAAAGTATCAACAAAATCAACACCTTCTTTCTGAGTATATCCTTTGGCGACCAATCTTGCTTTGTACCTCTCTAGACTACCATCAGCAAACAGCTTGAGTTTAAAAACCCATTTGCAGCCTATTGCATGCTTCTCAGGTGGAAGAGAACAAATGTCCCAAGTGTTTGTGGTCTCCAAAGCCTGCAACTCCTCATTCATTGCCTGGAGCCATTCCTTAAAAGATTTGGCCTGCTTAAAAGACGTAGGTTCAGACAATTGAGTGAGAGCACAAACATACTCCCTATACTCATCAGAAAGATGATCATAAGATAAGTATGCAGCCAACGGATAAGGGATTTCTGTATCAGTCATGTTGCAATAATAGTCCTGTAAATGAGCAGGAGGCTTGACTGATCTCTTCCCCATTATATCATCAGAAACAGAAACCTCTGGACTAGTATTAGCTGGACTAGTAGAAGCAGAAACTTCAGGAACAAGAACTGAAGGAACCACATTATCTCCACTAGCATGAACATGAGCACTCTCTGAAACTTCATCAACCTCAGGAAAAAGAAACAAATCCTTATCAGAAAAAGGCTGAGCAGAGGCAAAGGGAAATATGTCCTCATAGAAGACAACATTCCGAGAAATGTATACTGAATTAGTCTCCAAATCCAACATTTTGTAGCCTTTGTAGCCTGCTGGATATCCCAAGAAGACACAGGGTTTAGAACGCGGTTGAAATTTGTGGCGGACTTTAGAGGAAGTAGAACAATACCCCAAACAACCAAAAACCTTCAAACCACTATAATCTGGAAGTTTAGAAGTGAGAACATGAAAAGGAACCTGATTCTTCAACAAGGGAGTGGGTGTTCTATTAATCAAGAACACTGCAGTTAAGACACAGTCTCCCCAATATTCCAAAGGGATGTGAGCTTGAAACATGAGAGCTCTAGCCACATTAAGAATGTGTTGATGCTTCCTTTCCACCACAGAGTTTTGTTCAGGAGTCTCTGGACAAGAGTGAAAAGATACAATCCCTTTTTGCTTGAATAAATCAATAAACTTCAATTCCGGAGCATTGTCAGATCTTACTGCTTTAACCACTGTATGATACTGATTCTCCACCATCTTCAAGAAATCAGGAAAAACAGTGAGAGCATCCGACTTGTTCTTCATCAAATATACCCATGTGACCCTACTATGATCATCCACAATCGTTAAAAAGATACCTAAAACCTTCCACAGTAGATACAGAGAAAGGACCCCAAGTATCTATGTGTAAAAGATCAAAGGATTTTTCAGTCATGTGGTTTTTGGATATAAATGGGTGATGTTTTTGTTTGGCAAGGGGACAAACGGCACAATGAAAATCTTTATTTTTCTGTTTCAAACCAAGTACATCAGTGATGAAATCAGTTTTACACAAAGCTGGATGTCCTAATCTGTTATGCCATATACTAGAATCCACAACAACATTAGAACATCTAAAAGGAGAATCCACTGAATCCAAGAATGTAGCAGCATCCATGACATAGAGATTGGCAACTTTATCACCCTGACCAATCATCAATCCCTTGATAGGCTCCTGTATGAGGCAAGAAGTCTGATCAAAAACAACTCTATACCCCATATCCTTAGTAATCTGACTCACACTGAGTAGATTTAATCTGAAATCCGGAATGAACAGAACATTTTTCAATGTTAATTGTTCACTGAGTTTGACTGTACCTATACCAGCAATATCCACACCTAATCCTGTGGGTAAAGCAACTTTCCTATTCAAAGATTCAGATAGAGTTGAAAACAAGCTCTTATCATGAACTACATGATGAGTAACACCACTATCTACTATCCAGGATTGAGGAGATAAAGCACTCCCTGTAGCTCTTAAAACCCCAACAAAATGTAAAGTGGAGGAAGAAAAGGCCATACTAGGAAGAGCTGTGATGGTGCCACTAATAGGAGGAGAGGTCAGTTCATTAGGTTGAAGCTGCGAATTGAAGTAATCAATGACGCCTTGAATCTGATGCTGAGATAAGGTATTAACCATACCAACAAGAGAAGCACCATCCTGAACTGTATCAGCTAAAACCATTTGAGCAATCACAGGTTTAGAAGTAAATTGTGGCTTGGTTGGAGCATAGGACTTACCAGAAGATGGTTTGATCTTGTGTTTGAACCCCACTGGATAACCATGTATTTTATAACAAGTCTCAACAGTGTGTCCAGTGTATCCACAATGCGCACAAACAGGACGATTCTGCTTCTGAGGATAAGAAGATGCAGTAGCATTCACAGAGATAGGATCAGAAACAGAAACCTGAAATGCACTGGAATTATGAACTGGAGTAATGTTGCGCTGGCTATGATCTTGATCCAAAAGATTGTAGATATCAGACAACTCAGGAACATGCTTCTTCATGATGATCTGGCTTCGAATAGTAGAATAAGAATCATTTAAACCAGCCAAGAACTTTATAACTTTAGCATGATCTGACTGAGTTTACATAGCCTTGCAACAATCACAATGATGACAGATCTTGACACAAGAAGCACCATCAAGTTCATCCCAAAGCGTCTTCAATTTGGTATAATAAGTTGCAAGATCCAGAGATCCTTGTTGCAAAGACCAAATCTGTTGGGATAACTGATAGGATCTCGGAAGACTAGTGATGTGATACCTAGCCATTAAATCTCTCTAAATTTCTGAAGCATCATTTAAACGAAGAATACTCTTGTAGATTTGCTTCGAAACAGAATTAAGAATCCAAGATTTCACCATGGAATTGCAACGAGACCAGATTCTAAAGCTATTATCCGATTCAGGAGGCCTAGCTAAAGATCCATCTACAAAAGCTATTTTGTTCTTCGCATCTAAGGCTATCATCATAGCTAAACGCCAGTTATCGTAATTTTTTCCATCAAGTACCTCAGTAATGATGGCGACACCAGGATTATCACCACTGGTGATGTAGAAAGGAGAATAAATACTATCACGGCGATCGTAATCGGAAATCGGCGAAATCAGAGGTGGTGAGTCTTCACGAACGACAGATCTTCTCGCCGATGCACTCCCACGATTAACATGTCTTCCAATTCGCCTCGTGGTAACCATTTTTGAAGAAATCGGAGCTCAATTTTGAAGAAATCGAAGCTCAAATCGTGAAATTTGCGATTCGCGGCGGAATAACCTTGAATCTTTCACTGAGAAACTGAACCACCGTGAGAACCACCGGTGAATCTGAGGTCAAACGAAAGAGGAAACGAAAAACGAAAAGAATCGATTGAGATTTTCGATCTCAAGCTCTGATACCATATTAGAGATGAAGAATCTAGAGGAAGAAGAAGAAATGAAATGTTTGTTATTCTTGTTATTCGATCAAAAGAATCTGTTACAGATATTATATAGCCTTGGTTTAGTACAAACACTTAACCAATAGACTATACATTTAAGCAAATCGGGACAAACCGGTGTACAATCTCTTAACTAGTCTAATATAGACCAAACATGGAGTAACGATCCAATTCTACCTCAAGACCCCTACGAAAAAGCCATGGCTTGATTTTGGGCCAAGTTCGTCGATGAGCAGGTAAATCCAACAATTTACATATTACATATTGATTTGCAAGGTAAATGATTAAGATTTATTAGAAGTTCAATGCATATTTCCTTCTTTGAATTACTAGGAGGTTATGGGTCGAAGCCTGAAACCACAACATGTAATATTAGTTTTGTCTCAAGCTTCACTTGATCATATGATCTATGTGCATTGAAACATTCATATCAAGAATATTTGTTATTAATAAAGTGGTTGTTTGTTACAGATTCATTAACTTAATTTACAGATCCTACCATTAGGTTTCATGTCCCTGGTAAAAGCAGAGAAAGGGATAGAAGTTGCTATCGAAGAGACTCGAGAACTGATTATGTATCTTGAGAAAGAAGTCACTGGGAATGTATGGGAATTGATATGATTCCATATGACAAGTTTCCGGAATTAACCAGATGGATCAAGAAATTGAATGAGGTTGAGATCGTGAAGGAATGTATACCTCCAAAAGAGAAACATATTGAGCGCATGGCCAAAATTGTAGAGAAAACTAACTCTACTTTTTTTTTTTTTTTTGGGTCAAAATCTGAAATCTTATTAAGTTTTACGTCGAACCCGTTGACAAGTTACAAGCCTCTAGAGCTTGTTTCGATAACGAGTCAGCCAACACATTGGCTTCTCGAAGAACAAAAGAGAATGAAAGCTTACTAAAACACGTAGCTAACATCTGAATTTCAAATAAAAGATTATGAATCTCCGAGTGCAATTCTTTTTTCCGAAGTAGATTAATTAAAATCTGAGAGTCGAAAAAGATGTGGAGCTTATCATAACCTTTCTCCTTTGCCGATTGAAGGGCTTTGATCACCGCCCATGTTTCCGCCTCAAGCGCCGAGTTCACTTTCGCTAAAGGAGCAAAAAACTTTGTTTTTATTCCCTCCTCTACTTCCTGAAACCACCAGCCTGCGCCTCCAATAGATGAGCCTTTATTCCACGCCGCGTCCGTATGACAACGCGGACCCTCAACTGGCAACCAGGGGATTAGCGCTTGTGGTGCTGGTAGTCTTTGAGCAGGTAGAGAATCTTGGGCACCTTGCCACACCTTCGCTTCTTGTACAGCCTTGTTAATCACTTCTTGTGGACTAAATGTTATATTTTCAAAAATGAGCTTGTTCCTAGCAGTCCAGATCAGCCAACAAATCCAAGCAGGGAGTGAGGCTAATGTTATACCCACCGGCGGCAATGTCTTAAGCTTTCGGGCCACCGTAAGCATCTCTAGAATTGATGTGCTTTGGGTCCAACGTATTCCAGAGATAGGTGCTAAATCCCAGACTGATTTTGTCCAAGGGCAATGGAGAAGAGCATGCTCTGTTGTCTCCTCTGCTCCACAATGCATACATGGGACAACTCCCATACCTCTTCTCTGCAATTGACTTCCGAGAGGTAGTGCTCCGACTGCCGCCTTCCATAAGAAACTCTTGATCTTTGGTTGCGTTTTTATTCTCCATAGGTTTCTTTGCCAGTCAAATTTCCGGAATGATTCTGTAGTTGCTTCTCGAGCCTTAAAACCATAGCCGCTCCTTGTAGTATAATGGCCATTCTTTGTTGGCAGCCAAACAAGTGCATCGTTATGCTTTGTAAACCCCAACACCAATCTTTTAATGTGCTCTTCATAGAATGGGATCCATTCCCTAATCCGTTCCCAGTTCCAAGAGTTGTCTAGAGGCCGAATCAAATCGGAGACTCTTAGGTTGATTAAGTGTCGAGGACACGGGCCGTAGGGTACTATTGGTTCTGCGGTTGACAACCATGTATCTTCCCAAACTCTAATTGACTCTCCGTTTCCAATGAGCCAGCCAAGTCCTTTCTTAAGTATCTTTCGGGTGGCTATGATTCCGCGCCAGCCATGGGATGCATTAGACGGAGCTGTGCAATTTAAGAACGTTGAGTTGATACAATATTTTCCTAGCAAGACACGAGAGAGCAATGCTTCTGGTTGACAGAGGATTTTCCAGCTTATCTTAGCTAACAAGGCATCGTTAAAGTCTTCAATATCTCTAAAACCCAGGCCTCCCGAATTTTTTGGTATAGTCATCTTCTCCTACGAAATCCAAGCCATCTTCTTCTTCTCGGGGCTGTCGTCCCACCAGAATCTCGTAAGTGTACTCTGGATTCTCTTACACAATGAAGATGGTAGTTTAAAGCAGGACATCGCATAAGACGGCATTGCGGCTAATACCGATTTAAGGAGAATCTGCTTCCCGGCTGGTGATAAGAATCTAGACGACCAGCTATGGCTCCTTTGTCTAATTCGGTCAACCAGAGAAGTGAAAATGTCTCGTTTACGACGGCCAAAATTCTCGGGTAGTCCAAAATATTTGCCCGTTCCTACTTCTTTCGTTATCCGGAGAAGGCGCTTTGCTTTGTCCCGACTTGCTCTTGGGGTTTTAGAAGCAAAAGTTATGCTTGATTTTTCAAAATTAATACACTGACCCGATGCGCATCCATACCGTTGTAAGATATTACTCAGAGCGGAGCAACTGCGGTCATCAGAACGACAAAAGAACATCGTATCGTCGGCAAACAGAAGATGGCTCACATAGGGACTTTGTCGTGAAACTCTTACACCAGGGAGCTCACCGTTTTCCTGTGCTACGCGACAGAGACCGGATAAAACCTCTGTACATAATATAAACAAATACGGTGACAACGGGTCGCCTTGTCGTAGACCTCTGGATGGGGAAATAAACCAAGGGGACCCCCATTGATTAAAAAGGAGTACGAAACTGATGAAACACATTCCATTATCCAATTTATTCATACTTCATGGAACCCAAACCTTACGCATACCTCTCTGAGAAAACTCCATTCGACACAGTCCTAAGCCTTGCTCATATCCGTTTTTACCGCCATCGCTCCCCGTTTTCTAGCACCGGAGATTTTTAAGTAGTGTAAAATCTCGTGGGTTATTAAAACATTATCCGAGATAGCACGATTTGGGACGAAAGCTGATTGGTTTTCCGAAATCAGAAACGGAAGTATCGATTGTAGACGTTTCGTGAGAATTTTTGCTACAATTTTGTAATATGTATTGCATAATGCAATAGGTCTATAATCCGCAACCTTACGCGGAGTCAAGACTTTTGGAATAAGCCGGATATGTGTTTCATTTTGCTTCAGAGGAAACGAACCCGAAATGAAGAATTGTTTAATCTCCTTGGTAATATCCGGACCTACAACTGCCCAGAAGGAATGAAAGAAACCACCAGAGAAACCATCTGGACCTGGCGCCTTATCGGCATTTATCGCGAATGTAGCCTCTTCGATCTCCTTATCTGATGGTATTTGAATAAGCTTTGTATTCATCTCAGTCGTGACTAATGGGAGAATGGCTTCATGTACAACGTCCAGATTTTGAGCTCCATTAGAGGAGAAGATATTCTGAAAATACTCAGAGATTACTTTGGCAATATGATGCTCTTTGTAATGCGGAGTTCCAGTTTCGTCTTCGATTACTGTGAACCGATTAGCAATTCTTCTATCTCGCGTAATTGCGTGAAAGTATTTGGTGTTTAGATCCCCACTGTTAAGCCACGCTACACGACTTCTTTGCTTCCAAAAAGTCTCTTCCTCTTTGTACGATTTCTCAAGCATTGCTGTATGAAGAGCAATGGTAGCCGGGTCCGGAGTTGAGTTTGATAAAGCTGCCTCCAAAGCGATTTGAGTCTCGACAATGAGTTCTGCACTATTTTTATGTTGCTCGCGGGACCATTGTGTGAGTTCCGATCTACAATGTCGTATATTTGTTTCCACTGTGGTCGTGTCGGAACGTCCCCACACATCAGCAATAAGCTGAAAAATCTCCTCCTTGTCCCTTAATCTATTATCAAACCGAAACATCCCCCTCTTTTTTGCTCTAGAATCATCTATGAAAGTGAGGAGCGGGCGATGATCTGATCCCTCAAAACGGAGGTATTTACAATATCCAGCCGGAAAATCTTCTATCCATGCATTATTTGATAAGGAACGATCTAGTCGAGCATGAATTAAATGATCAAAACGCATACCGCGCCAAGAGTACGGATTTCCCGTATGTTTTACATCCCAAAGGCCATTGGAAGTCACAAAGCTGCGAAAATCTATGAAAGAGCCTTCAGGACGTACTGGTCCACCATGTTTTTCTCTATTATCAAGCATCTCGTTGAAGTCCCCCGTCAAGAGCCATGGCTGGTCCCGAGAGGTTGCTAAAGCCGAGATGGCATTCCACACGTCTCGTCTCTTCTGTTTGTTTGGATGGCCATACACAAAGGTTATATAAAATTTTCGGTGCTGGTATTTAACTATCGTATCAATATAATTTGGAGAAGAATTTAATACTTCCAACTCTACATCACTTCTCCAAAATAAAGCTAAACCTCCGCTAAGCCCCATAGGTGGAACCGTAAACTGATGACCATAACCCATCCAATTAAACACAGAAAAAACATAGTCTTGATTTTTTGTCTCCATTAGGCTCTCAATCACAATCTCAAACACAGAACTAACTCTACTTAAATTCAAGACGTTACTCTTGGTTCTCAAATTTTACTAAATGTTTCTATCGTTTTGTTATTCAAATTTTCGAAATAAAATTAGAAAACTCCGTTTTGTAAAAGCAAGAAACTTTTAGAAACCAAAATGACGGTTTATTGGTTTAGATTTTGGGCTATACCGGTTCTTGATTAAGGGGAGTCATTTATGTGTATATCTTTTTTTCCTTGATTTCGGGAGTTATCAACGCTATTTAAACTTAGAAATCCGCTAATTAAAGTACATTATAAGAGAAATCAAAGACGTTTATCAAGATCATTAATACCATGATTTCGTTTCTTTTCTATATAAATAAGCAATGATCTTATTGTTGTCATCAATCAAAAACAAAATCGAACAGTAAACATATATTTGGCTACAATACAACTATTTTTTTTATCTATCAATATATTATCATGGCTATGAAAACCTTATTTTCTCTTCTATCAGCCATAAGCGTTGTGATATCTGCAAATGCTCAGTTGCCACCGTTTCCAGCTCCAATTCCATTTCCATTTCCATTTCCGTTTCAACCAAGTCCTGGAATGCCAGGATTACCTGACATAACAAAATGTTGGTCATCGGTAATGAACATTCCGGGATGTTTTGCAGAGATTTCATAATCCTTGTTCACCGGACAATTCGGCAACATTGGTCCCGCTTGTTGCAAAGCATTATTGGAAGGTGAAGCAAACTGTATGCCAAAAATTTCATCCAATCCTTTTTTCCTCCAATGTTAAAGGAACAATGTTCAAGAATTACCCCCGCAAATCCTCCTACCACGCAATAGAATGAACAATAGTTGTGTTAATCGTTGGTTATTTTTTAGTTTAAAGTAAGGTTACTTTTACGATATTGTACCCAAAATTACAATGGTATGATAATAACACTTATCAAAGTCTCATATTTGCCATTTATCTTTACATATTAATACACTATAATGTAGCCACGCATCACTAATCCATTACCAAATTAATAGCATAATGTTTTAGAATTCTGAAATTATAATACATTACCAATTTACTTATGATTATATATGTGTAGTCGTTTTTGTTGTAACGGATTGGCTACAAACCGTAGTTACAATAACGGATTGGCTAAACGACTCTAAAGTTGAGAAACATGAAAAAAGCCATGTAAATCTTAATGTTTAGACCAATCAATTATGGTCTATTTCATGACTATTTTAGTTTACAGTTTACTTCTATAGTTGATTTTGAAAACATATTTATCTCCAATGTATGAGAATTGAATATTTTAGAAACCAAACCTGAATATGACCCCCCCCCCCCCCCCCCCCCCCCCCCCAACAAAAAAAACCAAGCCTGAATAAGATCGATTCATATCAAATTTCATAATACTTGGCTAGATTTTAATAAATATAATGTTTTGCTGGTATTTTTTTCGAACAAAATTGTTATCTTTTATCTTTCTGTTTTTTTTTTTAACGTACCCATGAATTAATGTACGTACATTGTGCTCTTCTAGATGTTCTTACAACACCAAGAAAGATAAACAAAACTGTTTCAGTATAGTAATAGCAGACAACCAAAAGAGACTTTTCTTTTCCTTTTCCTTTCTATATAGAAGTCAAACACAAGTTTGTTTGTTTTTTTTTTGAAAAAGAAATCAAACATAAGTTACACAATAGTATAAATAGTCAGAGAAGAAGAGAAGAGTCTGATAGCAAAATAAGGGAGAGAGGTAAATAGATTCAATGGCAGGGAAAGAAGATGTGAAGCTTATTGGTTCTTGGGCAAGCCCTTTTAGTCGTCGGGTCGAGATGGCTCTCAAACTCAAAGGTGTGTCTTACGATTACTTCGACGAAGATTATTTGGTCGTCAAGAGCCCTTTGCTTCTTGAGCTAAACCCGATTTACAAGAAAGTCCCGGTTTTTGTCCACAATGGTAAAATATTACCCGAGTCACAGCTGATACTCGAATACATCGACCAAACATGGACAAACAACCCAATCCTACCTCGAGATCCTTATGACAAAGCCATGGCTCGAATTTGGGCCAAATTCGTCGATGAACAAGTAAGTCTAAAAACCAATTACTTTATGAATTAATCGCGTATAGGTGACTTCTAGAAATGATAAACTCTTAGAACATAGGTTACTAGAAGCTCAATTACCTTCTTCAACAGTAAAAGCAAAAAATTTTGCTCCGATTTATAAGCACACCTTGCCGTAATAATAATTTTCTACACTCAACGATGGCTTGTTGCAAGATTAATAACCATTCTTTCCGCTATTTTTCACAATGTGAATATCTATGCACAATATATTGTTATGAAAAGTTTGCCATATATGTAGGTCGCATCAATAGGGTTCAGGTCTCTAGTAAAGGCAGAGAACAAGGAGGTTGCAATCGAGGAGGCTCGAGAACTTATTACATTACTTGAAAAGGTAATCATGGGGAAAAAATTCTTCGCCGGAGAAACAATAGGATTTTTGGACATGATCGTAGGAAGTATGATCCCGTTTTGTTTGGTTCGGGGTTGGGAAAGTATGGGAATTGATATGATTCCAGAGAACAAATTTCCAGAACTAAACAATTGGATCAAGAATCTGAAAGAAATTGAGATCGTGAAGGAATGTATTCCTCATAGAGAGAAACATATTGTGCACATGCAAAAAATTATAGAGCGAATGAAGTCGGCCTAAGAGAGACTATCATACACTTTGATCAGGATGAGTGATATATGTATCCTTGTTATTTAAAAGTTGTATGAACAATCTACAAAATAAAAATGACATATATATTTTTTTGAATTGGATTGTTATGTTATTTAAAGTTGTATGAACAATCTACTGAATAAAAATTATTGATATATTTGTATAAATAACTCGATAAAATCATTTAATCACGCGCGTGACGTGGAACATCATCCAGAAGAATAATACTAATCAAATGTTTTAATTGTTAATTATATATCAGATCATATTATTACATGACTAGTATTCCACTTACAAAACGAGTCGTATTTCCCATATTACACTTACAAAGGATTGAAAACAAAACCACATAAACTAGTCAAAAAAAGAACAAAGGAGTTACGTAAAAAAGCTAGAGAGATCCAATGGTGAAGAAAGAAGATTCATTGAAACTTCTAGGCTTTGTGGACAAGTATAATCAACGTGAGTCGTCACGCGTTAAACTTTTCCAGTTTCTGGATTTATTATATGGAATATGGATAGTGAAAACCAAGAGAAAGCAAATTAGTCCTTTTGTTCTTGCCAAAACTAGAAAAAAACTAGTCAAAGAAAAATATAGAGGCGATAAATCACTCGGTTTGCTCAAAAAAAGAAAAATATAGAGGCTAGAGAAAGAAAAAAACAAGTGAGATTCAATGGCAGAGACAGAAGGAGTGAGGCTTCTAGGGTTTTGGGCAAGCCCATTCAGTCGTAGAGTCGAAATGGCTCTTAAACTCAAAAGTGTGCCTTATGAGTACTTGGAGCAAGATTTGATGAACAAGAGTCCTTTGCTTCTTGAACTAAAACCCGATTTTCAAGAAAGTTCCGGTTCTTGTTCATAACGGTAAAATTTTACCCGAGTCACATTTGATCCTCGAATACATCGACCAAACATGGAAGAACAATCCAATTCTTCCTCAAGATCCTTACGAGAAAGCCATGGCTTTTTTTTGGGCTAAATTCGTTGATGAACAGGTAAACTCTTATATCAATTCCTTTATTAGCTAAAATGCATAGGTGATTTCTAGAAATGATTATAAACCACCACTAACTACAATTCGAATACGTTCTATATAGAGCAAAATCAGGATTTGTATTCCATTTGTAAGCTATGGAAATTCCGACTAGTGAAATTGATTTGTGAAGAATTGTAATTTATATTAAGTGATTCCTCAAGATAATAATGATAACAATTGTGACCAAAAAAAAAAAAAATTGATAACAAATTGAATAAGAAATATGTTATCCCCAAATTTATATTTTTTTTTCTTATTCTATTTTGACATACTATTTTGTATATTACCTTTTGTATTATTATTATTGTATTATTATTATTGTATATATATTACTATTTTGTACATACTATTTAGAGCTTTTGATTTCTCTTTTGTAAAATCATCTCCGTCTAATTGGCTCACCATTTACGGTGGCATCTTTTAGTGAATAGTTTGGTTGAGAAAAAAAAAACTTTCACAAAATTCCTATAAAGAATAATTCTTAATTCCAATGTAACGATTGCTATCTTGTAGGTCGGACCAACGGGGTTTAAGTTTGTGGTGAAAGCAGAGAAGGGAATAGAGGTTGCAATCGAGGAGGCACGCGAACTCATCATGTATCTTGAGAAGGAAGTAACCGGAAAAGATTTCTTCGGCGGCAAGACAATCGGATTCTTGGACATGGTGGTCGGAAGTATGATTCCATTTTGCTTGGCTATGGGTTGGGAAGGTATGGGAATTGAAATGATTCCAGAGGACAAGTTTCCAGAACTAAACAAATGGATCAAGAAACTGAACCAAATTGAGATTGTGAGAGAATGTATTCCTAATAGAGAGAAACAAATCGAGCACATGAAGAACGTTGCGGAGCGAATCAAATTGGCCTAATGGACACCATACTCGTTAATTGAGAGATGTTAACTATGTTTTTGTGTAGCTTCCTTATTTAACAATGCTACTCCATTTCCATTTCTTCATGCCATTTCCTTTTTGCTTTGTCAATGCGCTTTGTCTCATGTTTGGCTTGAATTTTTCTTGATTTTAGTCAAGCGCAAGATCTGGAGCCCATATTCTCACAAAGATGAGTGATATTTATTTTAGTAGCCGATCCATTTTTTTTTTTTGTCAACCGATCTAACCATTGGTAAATAAATTATAGCTACTTAGAGCATAATTAGGTGTTAATTTGGGGTGTTAAGTAATTTTTGAATGATAAATTGTGTAGAGTGAAATTTAGGACCCCAAAATGAGATGTTATAAGTGCTAAAATTAGCACTTGTTGTTAAGTTTTTAACAACCCAAAATGAGAACCGCCATTATTATATTTATTTAAGTCCGCTAACATTACTGTAAAACCTATCAATAATCATGCTCTTGGCTAACAAAACAATCCCCCCCCCCCCCCCCCTCCCCCAACCACAAGAATTAAAATTATGTAGAACTAAAAGCTTGAATTTATAGAAAATCAAAGATCTACTGGATTCATATAGTTGATGCTAACAATTTAAATTAATGAAAATATGTCTATTCATTGATTTTTTTTTTTTTTTATTTTATATCATTAACGTACAACAAGTAGAATAAATTTCGAGTTATGTGTTTAAAGTAAAAAAGAGTGCATATATATATGACAATACTGTATTTTTTAACTTAGTAGAAAATCTCGATTTTATTGTCTCTCACATCGAACAATAGAAAAAAATTATATATATATATATATGAATGTAATGTATTTTTGTTACTATTCTTTGGAGTGCCTATCTTTGTTTAGCATTCCAGTATCACCATTTAGAACCTGATTTTGATAAATGATAACACAAACATTTTCAAAATAATGAAAGCGAATAATGAAATAAAGCTTCGTGACCAAATAATAATGAAGAGTGTGGACCAGATGTTGAAGCCCACTAGTGAAAGAGAAAAGGGGCCCACTTTCAATTTTCAGAAATTGATATTTGGAATTTGGGACCGATTGTGTTTGGTTACTGTAGAATAGTAATAACCTTTGTTGTTGTATTCAGAGAACGAACGAATCTGGAGTCAAGAAAAAAAAAAAAAATAATAATAATGTATTAAACTTTATTGACTCTCTTGTGTCCACTTGTCTTCTCAGTCATACCAAATCATCTATTACCACCAAACTCCACGTCAGCTTCAGCTTCAATTTCATTGTCATTTTATCATTTTTAAAAAATATATTCTAAATATATACAAATTTTAAACATTTTCTTGATGATATATTGAACTTCAATGATTTCGAAAAATTATAAATGCTGCCATCTACAACAATTTTTCTTTTTGCCATTTTACCATATGTAGGCATTCGTTTACCGCAAACTACCACTTTAAATAAAGCACTATTGAATTATCTTACGACAATGGTAAAACCTATTGAACCGTTGGAAAAGAACACTATAGAAACAAACAAATTTTGGATTTCATTATATAGAATGAAACATCCATAGATATAAAGTGTTTCCAAATTTATCGTCATACTCGAATATGAGATTAGTCGAGTGGTGGTAGTACCAAATTTTTCTTAAATTTAATTTATATATAACTTATACTAATATGTTTGGCTAGTCACTTTGACTCAACCATGTAAAAAAACAAAAAACAAAAACTGCTTTTATACTTTAGAATCAGTTCGAACCAATCACCGTGACATTGGAAGAATTTTTTTTTTTTTTTTTTTTTGAAAAAAAACACACCCTAAAGTAATCATTAAATATTTTGAAAAATCTCTTCGAGACCTACGATATTGAGACCGACCATTTTGGTACAATGTGCCACTCTATTTTCTGTGTAAAACAGGTCACAATGCACCAATCAACATTAAGCTTTTGTTGTGATTTTCGATCACAAAGATTGACAAAAAGCTTATGAAGAGTATCTTCCCAATAACCAAAATATACTCTAATTTGATAAGACATTATTAAATCGTCATAAATTATATGTAAGGTCAATGTTTGAAATTTGGTGAGAAGTGGAGAAACGAGAGAAAGACTCTATAAAATTGCAAAGGGCAAATTTAAGAAGTAAACGTTAGGAACCAAATAACAACATTTCCCTTTCAATTTTCCTTTTTCATTATGATTTTAAATTTGAAATAAGTTTTTTTCTTATAATTATTAGTCTTTCTTTTGTCTTTATTTTGGAGGAAGAAAATGACTTTGGTGAAATCGACAATTAATTCTTGTGGCGAGTATTGTTGATGTGGAAAGTGAATTATTGTTAATTTAGTGGACCCATTTGGGCTCAATGGCCCCTTTCTCGAATGTTATATTGAAAGAAACTGTAACCTTTAGAAATACACTGTATGATGATTTATTCTCATCGTCTAAAGTCCAGACGCTTTTAATTTTTGTGTTTTTTGACTAATGTTCCATTTTTTACAGGTTTTTCTATAAAATAACAGTTTTTTCAATCTATCATCCTAATATAGCTTTTTTACTTAAAAAGTTAACCAAAAACGTTTTTGGTGAATCTCATACACTTTTTTGTTGGAAAAACATGTGTTTGGCTTATGAAAGAATATCGAAATAAATAGTACAATTTCAGAAAATTTGAAAACTCGCTATTATTACAAAACGGATTTGTTAAAATCTTCTAGATATCCTACATGGCTATTAGCCAAATACTTTTAAGTACTTCCATTTGATTATTCAAAACTGTGTCACGGTAAAGATCAATAAAAAAATCCGGTGAATTGGTATCACTATCACCCTGGTTATTAAATAAAAAGGTACTACTATTATCGTGAATTACTTCAATTGCTATCACTTTACCATGGAGAAAATAACTAAACAGACAAAACTGTAAGTTTTTGTTACACCACTACATCATACATAGTATAGTACAAAAACTGAATAAATGCAAAAATGTTCTTTGCAATTTAGAGGACAATAATTTCAGAATGACGTGGCATTATCGCGAAGTGACATAAATAAATCTGAGAAAACAATCAAACGGTCTAGATTAATTCCTCAGGTTCTGGTTCTTCTTTATCTTCTCTGTTGCTTCTTCTTCCTCACTCCCCTCTTCTCTCTTCTCTCTAGTTTTTGCTCTGTTCATAAACCCAAAAAAAAAACAGAGCAACATAAAAAAACACAAACCCTAATACGATGTTGCTTGGAAAGAGACAACGACCACCAATTAACAGAACCACGAGTTTGTCGGAAATTACCTTCGATCTCAACCTTCCCGTAGAATCAGAGGTTTCAGAACAAAGAAATCCCATGACGAATCCGTACGGTTCCAACGGTCAAGTCAGAGCAGCCGTTGATCAACAACGTGGGTTGTTAGATCAACGGTTGTTAGCTATGGTCTCACCTAGAGGTAACCTTAGGAGACACTCCGGCGATTTTTCCGACGCCGGACATTTTTTAAGATCTTGCTCTCTTTGTGAACGTCTACTTGTCCCTGGCCGCGACATCTATATGTATAGGTATATATATATATATATATACAATCATTATCTTAACAATCTAGACCGTTAAATTTTGTTACTGTTCAGTGTGGGACGATCTCTTTGTAACAATGATTACCGAACGGACCATCCGAGCATGTTTATAGGTAGTAAATTAGAGTAAATATAATGGGTTATTAAAATATAAAATTATTAAAATTTAAGTAAAAAGAAGAAAGAGAGTGTTTTTGTGGAGTTATTAAAATATAAAATTAATAAAAAAGAGAAGATAGTGGGTGTGTTTAAATATAAAATTAATAAAAGTTGAGTAAAAAAACGAAAGAGTTGTTAATTTTTGAACTTTTGGAGAGTAAATTAAAAGGAAGAGAAAGTGTTTAAATATAAAATTAATAAAAGTTCAGTAAAATGATGAAAGAGAATGTATAAAATTGAGTAAAAGGAAGAGAGAGTGTGTGTTTTAATAATTTTATATTTTATATTTACCCCTATTTACTCTCTATAAACATGCCCTCATGCAATAAATAGTAACAAAAATTTATATATATGTAAAAAAAATTGTTACTATTCAGATCATCTCGCATATATTCGTTTACCTAATCTTTTTTTTTTTTTTCAAGAATTAATTTGTTGGTGTTTTTTGTACAAAGTTTAAATTTGTTGGTTAGAGTTAGAATATTTTGGATAATCAGTGATGAATTTAATTTGTAATCAAAATGGCAGGGGAGATACGGCGTTTTGTAGCTTAGAGTGCAGGCAAGAGCAAATGATCCAAGACGAGAAGAAAGAGAAAGGTAAGGGGGCGAAGGAATCGGCGGTGGCGGCCACCGCCAAAACCGGCAAAGGAGGGAGAGCTGCAGCCGCCGTGTGATCATCGTTTTTATATATATACATATACTTATATATATATGTGTGTGGCTTGTTATGTGTTTGTATATGATTATGATTGGGTAATACATATATAAAAGCATTTTGAGCGTTAATTAACCCTCGTCTGTTGTGGTGGAATTAGATGTTTTTCTGAGGGTTTAAATTTTACAAGTTTTGATCTATTTGAAACAAAAATCAAATGTATGTAAGACTTGTGTTTTTTTCTTCCAAGTACTTAATGAGAAAATGTAAGATTACAAATTTTGCGGTGAGTTTATGTGGGCGAGGTTGCATTTCGGGAGATTGATTCGAAGATATTTAGAATCAACGATAGAAACAAATGAAATTGAGACTTTACCAAATTTTTTTTTTTTTAAAGAACAAATGTAATTGAGGACATTTGCAGTACTACCAAGTTGGATAAACATCGGATATTACGAAGAATGCTTATTAAACTAACGTTTATTTTATTCTGTTGGAATATTTATTCCGAATTTCAAATGTATAGGACAAACTAAAGCTGATGTGCAAATTTGTACTAGCAATAACCTTTTTAAGTACTTTTTATACACACATGTATACCAATATACCGATATATATCGGTGTTCATCTTTGTGTGACTATATTTATTTACATGTAAATTTGTAAATTAATTAGAAAATGTTAATTAAATAAAATGTTGCTTGAGTCAGGAATCTCATGACTAATCAGCATGGGACCTAGTATCCACCAATTGGAAAAATTAATAGATTCTCTTTTGTTTTTTGTCTTTAAAGTTCGTTACAATTTTGACAGTTTCTTAATGACATTTTTTGTGTGTTTCCCATTTGTTTCAAAATACAAAATTTTGGAATTTAGTTCGTCTTTTTACAACGAGATGATCATTAACGCTACCTTTTTTTACACTTTGTTGTATACATACTCAAAATCATTGTAAAAAATCAACAACAACAAAGTTTGATATCAACTTGCTACTACAAAATTTATTCACAAAGCAATCTTTATGCGTGATAAAATACTTTTGCAGAACAAATTCTCTAGTTCGTTCTTATATATTACCCTGAGAAAATTCTACATAGCCCTTTTTATAATGGAGTAAAAACAGAAAGTGTACATATAGATTGCTTTGTGAATAAATTTTGTAGGAACAAGTTGATATTAAACATTTGAACGTATCAAGTGAGTAATAAAATAGCACTACTTGGCCAAATTGGCATGTGTCCGCATCAAATTTGGCCAACTATCTTAATTCCAATTTCCAACGTCTCTCTTTGATCTCTCCAACCTAGCATCCATGCTCCTTAATTATTGTTTTACGTAACAAAAGCTGTATAATTCTGTTTTAAAATTAAATAAAGCTAACCTAAAAGGAAGTCCGAAATATAAAACAAAGATTGTTGGCATCTTTCTCGACCAAAGAAGATGGTAAGAAACCGAGAGTAACACTACATGCTTATTTAATTGACGAATGACCTAATAATTTAGCTACATAGCTACTGCATAAAACAAGATAAAAACTAATAGTTTATTGTATTTTAGTGAAAA
This sequence comes from Draba incana, assembly GCA_963576765.1. Classification (NCBI taxonomy): domain Eukaryota; kingdom Viridiplantae; phylum Streptophyta; class Magnoliopsida; order Brassicales; family Brassicaceae; genus Draba; species Draba incana. The sequence continues at coordinate 2,563,980 of OY755209.1, read as the reverse complement.
CCTATCATCAAAATAACAAGAAATATCTACACTGGATACGTATATTTCCAATATCCATTGCGAAATATTCACTTGGTTTTTAATCAGTGAAAAAGTTAGGTTTTGTTTTATACTTAGAGCTTTCGATAGAGTGAGATTTTTAAGGATACAAGTTTTACAAAATTATGATTTGTCTCAAGAGCCATATAAACACAAAAATGTTATATAGACTAACAAATATAATAATAGAGATTGTACTATATGTATTTGTTTTTTGAGAGGGGACAAGAAATAAGAAGTTGTCCCGTTACTCTTTGGTTCTACTTCTAATTTTTTACAAGCTCAAACAAATTATTCGAAGTGTGGGGATACGAATAATACGATTACACGTGCAAATATGCCTTCCATTACTCTTTTTTCTTTCTTAATCCAGTTGTACAATAAATGTTACTTCGAATCTAGTACATATATAGGGTTTAATGATATAATATATGGGTTAAGTACATTTGAGAAAGACTAAATATGTATTTTATTTGATCGCATTAGTGCTTATATACCGCCTTTGAATTTTGAGATTAACTTAATCACATATCTAAGCATGGTCGTAAACTTCTTTCCGTTTGTACTAAGGTAACATTCTTCAAATCACACCCACGCATAGTCTTTGGCCTTTATGCCAAACTTTAAATTTTATTTGATCTTTCATTATTCAAGTTATAAGTGGAGATGGCCCATTTTATATAATACGCATTTGAGTTGTTCCATCCGAATTAAGCAAAAGACAAGTGGGAACAGCTCATGTCAAGGTCCAAGTCATGTAGCTTATTAATTGTCCATTTCATTCTTAGTTTGGACTTTAACAATAATATCACGTATGTGTGTATTAAGACTAGAGTGTACAATAAAACAAAATATACTCTATTGGTATTTCTCAATTATTTTGATTCTTTGATCTGATCTTAGATATTATACTTTCATGCCTCCCCACTTGCTTAGGTATAAAGTCTATACCTTTTGTTTTGTATAATAATTAAATATGAACTCTAGTTAATTTTATAACCACATACAAAGTACTAAGATGGTTAGAATATGTATAGGAGTCATGTTATATAGTATAGTTTGTGTAAAAAATTCCCTAATAGACTAGAAATGATAATTCAATTAAACGGAAACGATTAATAAAACGACACAAGATTTAACGAGGTATCGGTTGGTTTGAAACTCAAACCAACCCCTAATTTCCAACTGCAAAAGAGTTTATTAGATAACTTTAAGAAGACAAATCACAAGAATGAAAACACATCTATCTAAGAACATGAACTAAGGTTAACAAATATAAACCAATACTCTCCCTTAATCATGGATGTCTTTTTCTTGCAGAATTTCTTGTTCCGTGCTCCTCACAGCGGCAACAACCTCTTCCCAAGAATATCTCTCTCCAAACTCAGCAGCAACACAAACTTAACACAACTTATATGACAACTCTCTGCCATCGTCGATCATCCATCCTCGCCGATCACAGAGTCTCTGTCGTCGATCACTGCCACCGATCACTGAGTCACCGTTGTCGACTAGATTGATCGTTGCAACAAAATCCCAAATCTGGATCTATTTTTTTCTTAATTGATAAATAAAATTATTTTTTCGCCATATAACATAAGGACATAAATGTCTTTTTCCCACTATACTAATAGTATATATAGAACATTTTTAATTTGGTGGTATATTTGGAACCACAACTTTGTTTGGTGACATTTTAGAAAATTTCTCAATAGCAAATCTAATTAAACTAAATATAATTCCTAATAATAATAATAATTCAACAGTTCGTTTTAGACGGCAATACGATTTGGTATGAGTGGGATTATTTCATTTATGCTTTCACAATGAAATGATAAAGTCATAAAACTTTTCTAGACGTAATTTGAATCTGAATACATGATCTTGAAATCATTTATCTTCTATGTAATTAACGATGTCACAAATTTACTCCTACTCACAAACCATACTTTGGTTTTGCAACAGATTCTAGAATTTAGGATCTTATTGTTAGTCCATGAATTATGTACTCTATAGTTTATACTACAATGTGCAGAGATATCATATCGATTCTTCAATAAATTATGGAAACGAATTTAATTACCTACTCATCAAATTGATTAGTCGCATCACATGGTCATAACCAACCAACGTAAAAATGGAGGGAAAAAAACTATATTGAAAAGAAGAAAGAGTGACGAAAGTAGATATTTTAAAAACAAAACGGTAATGAATGGGTCAAAATAAATAATGGTTAAACAGAAAGGTTTTGGTTTGGTACGATAAAATAATTGATGTTCGCCACTAAATGTACATTACATGAATGACTAGTCCTCAATATCATCATATATCATGTGACTAAATAAACTATATAGTATGCTCAAACCTATTATGACAATGTTCTCATATATTAACATTCATATCGCAGTAAGTCCTCTTTTCCTTTTTCCCTTATTTTCAATGCATCATGCTTATTTTAAAGATTTCCATGCTGATAACCAAAAGCGGTACAAACTTGTTAGCTGGAGCAGTAAGCTATTAGTATAGTGCAACGTTGTACAAAGAAAATTGTAAGCTAAAGATGTATAAATAAAGATGAGTGTAACGCTTTTGTAAAACTTTTAAGTATAATTTTTTTGATTAGTACAATCTAGAACGTTTCAAATTATAAAGTGGTGGTACATTTCCCAAAAAATTATTTCTTTTCATCATATTTTACCGAAATAAATATTTGATTCGTATTCATGTGATTCATATTGAAGGAGTGCCTTTAGGCAAGTGGTTAAAAATTCACATTTGTGATCTTTTCTACAGAAATTCGACTCCTGTAAAAGGTTGAGAAAATGGTTTACTATAACCTATAAACAACAAAAATCTATTCATATTTACCCAAAACAAGGAATATTGTTTATTTTTTTAATTTTAAACAGGGAATATTGTTACAAACTTGCGAATTGTTAATAAACGTATATTATTATAGAAAAGTCCAAAATCTATAATCGACCACGATAGAGTAGGATAGTTGTGATACGCGCCAATAATTTAGCTTTCGATCTCGTAACCGGTGCCGTGATTAATGAAGGAAGAACAAAGAAAGAGTTTAGCTAAACTTTCTCTTAACTCTAGTTTCTCTTTGAGATTAAGGTTAATTCTTAAAAGTTCATTCCTTGTTAATCAATAAAGATTTTCATATAGGCCACAACAACTTAAATCATAAACCTAACTCAAAAAGAAAATAACCCAAAACCCATTGTAAAAATACCAAACACCAAAACTCTTCAACTAAAACTCATAACCTCATTAACAGTATCAAGTTGTTATATTCTCCGGGTTTATACGACCATCTTATTTGGAAACAAAAGTACTAGTTTGTAATAGTATTGTTGTGTTATTACCTGAATCTATACGGTCACATCTTTGTGAACTAATAATAATTTATCACTTCTAAATGCATAATAATACTAGTCTACACTTCCTCGTCTCAAAAATAAGGTCAAATTACTAATCCTCCACATTGAATAAAATATAAAGCCATTGCTATAGCTGAAAAAAAATCCTTTGTGTTATATGGGCCTAGAAGTATATGTAAACCAATGGGCTAAGAATAGATCCAATGAAACATATCTCAAATATTAACTTTTTCTCATAATTAAATTAAAAAAACATTTAAATTTTGATGCTTTTCTTCTTCTTCCCATGTGAGCACCGACAGTGAGAGTAACCACTACCCTCCAGCTGCAATCACGCAAACGCACCGCTTTTTCCTCTCTACACACCGTTCCAATCATATCCCGCCACTTAAGCTTATTTCAAATTGTGAATTGACAATAATACCCTTAAATCTCACGCGCTTTCATCTTCCTCGCTCTCTCTTCTCTGTCTTTTTAATTTCACTCATCTTCTTCATTTTCCTTCCTTCTCACTTCAACTTCACAAATCTCTCTTCGAAAAATGGCGAAATTGTTGATGCTTTTGGTTCTCTGTATCTTACCGGCGATAGCTTTAGCTGCAAGAAGGCCAAGGAGTATTGGGAAGAACACTTTGGTTGTTCAAGGTCGCACTTACTGTGAAACTTGCAAATTCGGATTCGAGACTCTTGAATCTTCCTACTACATCTCCGGTAAGTTTCTGCTTCATTTTACGCCTGAGAAATGTCCTTGTTTCTGCTAGATCTGATGGATTAGTGTTTAGATCTGAGTGCTTTCCACTTATAGTGGTTGAAGAATCTCGTTTTTGATGGATTTAGTTCGTTAGATCTGCTTAAGCTCTACTAGATCTGGTTTTATTAGATTGACTATACACTTGAATTCGATTCTGATGATTTTGGTACAGATTTTTTTGATGTGTATGTGTTAGTTTCATATTCCAATCTGTTGATTTTGCTACATAGATGAATGATTAATGCTTAATGATGTGTATATTTGTTTCATAATCTAATGATTTTGCTACATAGATGATTGATTCTTGATGTGTGTGTTAATTTCATTGCTGCATTTCTTGATGTATATGAAAAATGGATTCTTGATGTGTGTGTGTGTGTGTGTGTATGTATTAGTGATACATAGATGATGGATTCTTCATGTGCGTGTTAATTTCATTGCTACATTTTCTTGATGTATATGAAAAATGGATTCTTGATATGTGAGTGTGTATAAGTTTCATAATCTTGCTACATATATGATGGATTCTTGATGTTTGTGTTAGTTTCATAATCTACTCTAATGATTTTGCTACATATATTAGATGCATTTTCTACTTCAAATTTGATTCTGATGAAAACTTCTTTTGTACAGATTTTTACTTTTCAAGTTACATTTCTTGATAATGTGAGGGTTTGTTTTTTTGTAATTTAGGTGCAACGGTGAAGCTATCGTGCAAGAACAGGAAGACGATGGAGGAAGTTTACTCAGACGTAGCTGTATCAGACAGGAACGGAAACTACAAGTTTATCGTCCACGACGATCACAAAGACGAGATGTGTGACGTTATGCTTGTGAAAAGCGCAGATGAAAGCTGTTCTAAAATCACCAAAGGACGCGAAATGTCTCGTGTGATCTTGAACCATTACAACGGCATTGCTTCGCAGATTCGACACGCGAACAACATGGGGTTCGAGAAAGAAGTTAGCGATGTGTTTTGCTCTGAGTTGATTAAGAAGTATCAGGTTGATGAAGAGGATGTTTAGATTAGATTTTCTCTAATCTCTATAATAATATTTGTTGTTTTATTTTTCGATTTGGTTTAATGATTATGAGTTTCTGGTTATGAAAGGAGAATATATTTGTATTTGTTTTAGATGATGATGATCAGAACATTGTTTGTCTTGTGAGATTCTTATGTGGTTGTGTCATTTCCTTGCTTGGGAAGTGTCTTTCATTAGAGGTTTTATTAAGATTAGTAATGGGCCTGGTTATTCCCAATTAATTGTACAAGTGGGCTTAAAAAACAACACAAGGATTTGTTTTGGTTTTTAGTGTTTAAGCAAAGTTAAGCAAGACTCACAACATGTAGTCAGGTTTGGTCTGCTGTATTATAACCCCACTAAAGAGTTGTTAGGAAAAATTAAGCAAGTTTCAGTTTCACATTGACCAACCTAATGTAGCTAAAAATACATCCACCAAACTCAAACACTTCCTTCAATATTAATTTTGAAAAGAAGAAATTTTTTTGTAGTTTATTAGAATCAACAACCTGAAGAGAAGAAATAACTTATATGTAATTTATATTTTTTTTTTATAACCAACTCATGTAAATTGTTAATACAACAAAACTTGGAAAATAAACCAAAATATTATGTCAACTCAAAATTACAGTAACTTGTAAGTATTCTTGATTCTTGTGTTTGAGAGTTGTATACAAAAACAGAATAAATATGAGAATCGAATAAAAAACAAGCAGAATCACGAGATGTGAAGAAAGAGCCAAAAAGACACAAAAATCAGAAACTGCACAAATTGCCAATTGTCAAACACAGTTAGTCGCCGTCAAAAAAAAGCTTTACAAATTCACAGAAAAAAAACAAAAGCGAGTCAAATAATAAACCCTTGAATAAACACAATTAAAGCGAGTCAAATAATAAACCCTTGAATAAACACAATTAAAATACAAACAAAATCGCGTTTTGATCAATTAAAAACGCCACACAACAACAACAACCCTCGCGTCGTGTTTCCATTATAAAAACATTTTACATTTCTATATTTCTTCACACAAAAATAAAAAAACAAAACGAGAGATTTTACATTTTTTGTCAGAAAAAAAATCCTATATAAAGCTTTAATTGCTCTAATCAGTGGTTTTTTAGTTTAGGTATACTGAAATCAAACGTGTCGTCGACTAATTTCTTTGAAATCGACGTTTTCCCCAAAAAGAAACAATCTTTGGTCTTCTTCTTCTTCTTCTTCATCGGTTTCTTCGTCCATAGTCTTTAAACAGGTACATTGGATTTTTCAATTTATTAATCAAAGTTTGTTCCTTTCGATCCTGGGTTTATTGTAAAATCTCTTAATGCTTAAAGTGTATAATGCGATTTGCGTTTTAGTATTGAAATTTGAGATCTTTAGAATTCTTGATTAATTAGGATTTAATTAACCCTTTTTGATTATTGTTGTTATTACGCATAGGAATCAAAATGGCTACTACGGTTGTGTCACACCAAGCGATTGTTGGGTCTATTGTATCTCAAAGACCATTCAATTACAAAGCTTCACAGTTCTTAAAGGAGCCTCCTTTGATGAAATTTACACAAAAAAGATTCAAGATTGAAGCAACTGCTTCTCAGATTCCTGTTTTTGAGCCTGTTTTGTCTCCTTCCAAGAACATTCCTCTTGAATCCAAGAAAAAATCAAGTATGATTGCTACTTTCTAATTGATCCTCATTAGTATATGTTTCTTTGACTGAGTTAAAGTTTTATGTTTTTAATGTTTCAGATGAAGCAGCTTTGATATTGATTAGGCATGGAGAATCGTTATGGAACGAGAAGAATCTGTTTACGGGTTGTGTCGATGTGCCATTGACTGAGAAAGGTGTAGCTGAAGCTATCGAAGCCGGGAAGAGGATTAGTAACATACCCGTCGATTTGATCTTTACCTCGTCGTTAATCCGTGCTCAAATGACTGCAATGCTTGCCATGACTCAACATCGACGCAAGAAGGTCACTAAAAAGATCGATAATATTAACGGTTTCTTGGTTAATGAGATTGCGGTATTTGTGACTTGTTGTGTGTTGATTCTTGTTTAGGTTCCGATAATCTTACACGATGAGAGCGAAAAGGCGCAAACTTGGAGTCATGTTTTCAGCGAGGAAACGAGAAAACAGTCTATACCAGTTATAGCGGCTTGGCAACTGAATGAGAGAATGTATGTGGCTGCTCTTTGTGTTTCTTTTGTAATGAAAGAATCGTAAAAGCGTATATAAAGTTTCCGACTTTTCTTGAGTTTAGGTATGGAGAGTTGCAGGGGTTGAACAAGGAAGAAACGGCGGAAAGATACGGGAAACAGCAAGTTCACGAATGGCGTAGGAGTTACCACATTCCTCCTCCTAAAGGCGAAAGCTTGGAGATGTGCGCTGAACGAGCAGTCGCTTATTTCGAAGACAATGTAAGGACAGATTCTTTATATTTTTTCTTCTTTCTTACTTACGTAATCGTATTGACACTCTTACAAATGCCAGATTGAACCGGAGCTTGCATTTGGAAACAACGTATTGATTGCTGCTCACGGGAACTCGTTGCGATCTATCATTATGTATCTCGACAAATTAACTTCTCAGGAGGTAGAATTCGTCTTTTTGATCACTAGGTTTTGCGGATTTTGCTAAAAGTTTGTTTTTGTTTGTCTCAGGTTACGAGTCTAGAGCTATCTACGGGTTTGCCGTTACTTTACATCTACAAAGATAGAAAATTCATGAGACGAGGAAGTCCGGTCGGTCCTACAGAAGCCGGTGTTTATGCTTACACTAAGGTAAACCAAAACCAAACCAATTCTTTGTCAGATTTGGTTATATAACTTATGAGTTTTCTCACATAATGTATCTTTGTTTCAGAGATTGGCACAATACAGAGAGAAGCTTGATGAGGGCCTGAACTTGACGACTTCTTGAAGTAAACCGGAAACACGGGTTTTCTTTTCTTTCTTTCGCTTTCTGAGTTCCTATGTAGTGAGAAAGGAATTCATCAAGAACAGTTTTAAGATACACAAATCACGTTTATTACATGTTATTTCAAATCGAAAGGAAACCGTCTTTTTATTATATGTATTTTCGGATTCAAAGATTAACGGTAAGAGGTAGCTCGGAATCTCCAACGGTTAAGAAATACTTTCCTTCTTCAATAACCATAACTCCAACTTCATTAGCTCTGCTCAAATGCTCGCAAACACCAATCTCGAACTCGAGCTCGGTTTTTTCGCCGTTACTTAGCACAATGCTCTTAAACCCGACGAGTTGTTTCTCTGCGCGTTTTCCGTCTTCTCCTCCTCTCTCGTGCCTCGCAAACATCAAAACCGGATGTTTACCCGACATCTCTCCTTGATTCTCGACCGTAACACTCACTTTAGATTTCGCTATATCGCAACCGTCTTTCCCCATTTCCGAAACCAGAGCGTACCGAGGAGAATTCACCGAGTTCGGTTTAGCCACTGATTGGTTCAAGTAGAGTTCCATCTTGGCCTGAGTCGTCTTGAACCGGTAAGAGTAAGTTGTGTAGCTAAGCCCATGTCCAAACTCGAACACTTTAGGACCTTTGTAGAACCGGTAAGTCCGTCCCGGATAACCAGAACCAGACCGCATTCGCATATCGGTCATCTTCACATTCACAAAGCTTTGAGGATACCATGTCATAGGTAATCTCCCTCCTACAAACACAAACAAAATCAAAACTTATAAGAAGTAAAAACCGAAGCGTTTTCTGATTTGATTTGAATACAATTTTACATTCAATTAACAAAATCAAAGCGTTTTTCGCTAATCGTTGAGTCTTTTACCGGGATTGTGATCGCCGAATAGGATTTCCGCAAGAGCAATCCCTCCGGCTTCTCCGGGATAACCAGCCCAAATGATACTTCCGATTTTATCGTTATTCGTAGTAAACGAAATATCGACTGGACCGCCACATATTAGAACTAAAACTACCGGTTTTTTTGAGGCTTTCGCGACGCGAATAACGAGCTCTTGTTGTTTCCCGGGGAGATTAAGGTTTACGCGGTCCATGTCTTCTTTCTCTTGAGTTTTGTCTAGTCCCATAATCAAGACCACACGATCAGCATCTCTCACGATTGCAACCGCTTGTTCGATTTCAGCGTCAGCGTTAGAGCAAGCAACTGAATCGCATCCTTTATGGTAAATCGTGCTCTTGATGTAACCGCGCTCGATGTAACGGTTGATTGCGTCTAGAGGACTTACGGTCTTGCAAGGCGGACCAGCGTAGTTTCCGAGTAGCGTTTTCGCGACGTCAGCGTTTGGACCGATTACAGCTAACGATGAAAAGGCGGTGCGTTTGGAGAAAGGAAGGAGTTTAAAAGCGTTTTTCAAGAGGACGATACCGTTACGAGCTGCTTCGAGTGCTAAAGCTTGATGAGACGGAGAACAAACGTCGTTCGGACTAATGTTTCCGTATGTTAGTTTTGTCGGATCGCCGTTAAAGAGACCGAGACGAATCCTAACGGAGAAAAGATTGATTAAAGCTCTGTTAATGTCGGATTCCGATATTTTCTTCTTTTGAAGAGCTGATTTGGTGTGTTTTCGTAAGTATGATCCACAGTTTACGTCCATTCCGGCTTTGAGTACATCGGCGACCGCGTCTTCGGGTGATTTGGCGTAGCCTTGAGCATCGTAGATGATCGAGACTGCGTCACAATCCGAAGTAATGTATCTGAAAAATGAACACGAATTTTAGTCATTAAATTTGAAATAAGATCACTAGTTCAAGTCCACTTGAAAAATGTGAATGAGAAAAGAAAAAGACGAACCCGTTGAAGTGCCAGAGACCACGAGCGGTTCGAGTCAAGAGGTTTGGGTCGGCGCAATTGGGAATGCCGTTGACTCGGTTATAAGCGCACATGATTCCACTGGCTCGACCTTCTTCTATGCATTTCTTGAACGGTGGTTGGTACGTCTCAGCTAAGTCAGCTAAGCTCACCTATTTATTTTTTTATATGGTTATAAATCAAATAATTATGTGACTGAAAAACATAATAAAAATGAGATTAATTAAGAAAAGTAAAGACAACTTATTTAATCGATTTTTGACACAACTAGTGCTTTTAAAACAAAGACTAATTTTTGTGGATTAAGTGGAATTTTAATAAAATTTGATGCATTTGGAAATATAGTAATAAGTTTGATTTTATCATTTTAATGAGAAGAATACTCTGTGAGCTTCATTTAATTTTCTTCCGAAATTAGTAATTTCTAACAAAAAAATTTGATTCCAACTAGTCTCCACATCGAAATTTCAACAATAAAAGTTAAACCACATAATGACAAATGGGAAGTGCATAATCGTATCCAAGACAAGACATAAAGATTAGCACATATATTCATGACAAGACGTATAAAGAGTGTGCAAATTGCAATCAAAGTATTAATTTTATAACTATACTTGATGACCTAAAGAACACACTATAATTAGAAATGTCAAAAGATCCCAAAAAAGCACACTTTAATTACATATAAAGCATTTCGTTCTTTTGATTAATTATGGATTAATTATAGTGAAGAATTTTTACCTGAGCATTGTAAACGTAACGAGTGATACCTTTCCAACGGTCAAGATCATAAGCTGTGAAATGCTTACAACAAGCAGAAGCTTGAAGGTGACCAGAGAGTGTTTTTTTACCGTCGAAAGAGTCACCTTGTAATCCTCTGACGTAAGCCACCGCGTAAGTTCCGGTCATGGTCGGATCTTCGCCGGGAGTTTCTTGGCCTCTTCCCCACCGTGGATCTCTAAATATGTTAATATTTGGTGCCCAAAATGTCATTCCATTTGCTTGTCCTGCGTTGTATATTCCTCTTGCTTCTTTTCCAATTACCTAAATTAATTAAACTTTCTTATTTTATGTTTCTCTGAATTATTAATAAAGATAAATATCATAAAATAACACAACAAGAAGTTTTAGTTCTGAAATTACCACCAAATCACAAATTTTTATAAAAATATGAGTACTTAATGATTTAGGAACTTTGATACAGCCGAAAAAAAATAAGAAAAAAAGAAACTTTGATACTATTTTTGTATGCATCTTATAGAAACCTAATAATGTTTGTAGTTTTAAAAAAAAAATGGATTCCTATTACCTAAAACCTCAATTAAAACTTTTTTATTTTATATTTCTGCGAATTACTAATATGATAAAGTACCAGTGATAAATGATGTACCACTGAACAAGTATTAGGTCTAAAATTACAACAAAATTCCAAAATAAAGCAAAAAATTAGCATAATTGTTAGGTTCCGTTTAACCGTTTGGGATAGTTTTTTTTTATTATATAAATTCATACTTACTGATTTATAAACTTTTACTATTTTTTATTAACCTTTCACAAACCTAATGTGTGTAGCATTTCTTTTTTAATTACAATTTGGTGGTAGTTTTATATAACTTTGCCGATGTTGTATAGAATTCTTCATTGACTATAGAAATGTAAACATTTGGATTGAAGTTTCGATATTACTTTGAACAAACTTAGGATTAAAAATGTGTAAATTCCACCCAAAAAAATAATTCTAAACTCCCAAACAATAGTGAATATCATCAGATAAATAACTAAAATTAACTAACAAACGTACTTGTAAATTCCACAAAAAACTTCAAAACTCCCAAACAATTATGAAAATCATATTGTTAATTTAACTAACAAACATACCAAAAACGAGAAAAATTCAGAGAGTAAAAGAAAGAAAGAAACGTACTTGAGCAATGCGAAACCATAGGTACGAATCAAACGAAGAAGCGGCTAATATAACCTGAGGAAAACTAGTCGCAGCTTTAACCGTACCATTAAACCGGATTCCAGGAGTAGGACCAATGTCGGCAACACCGTGTAATGCCTCCGACCACCACTCGTACGCCGGAATACCAAGCCTAGGTATCCCCGGAGCTGTATTCACAAGCTGAGAGATCTTCTCGTCTACGGTTAACCTCGAGACAAGATCGCGAGCTCTCCGGTTAACCGGAATGTTGGATCGGCAGAACAAGAAGAGTTTCGTTGTCGGATTCGAACCGTCGCAAGCGTGCGGCGGAGGAACTGAATCGCCACCGTGGAATAAGAAGATAATGAGAACTGGAAGAAGAATCGATTTAGCCATTAGCTTCGAAATGTGTAAGATACTGACTAGAGTGACAGAGTCTAGCTTATTTATCATATGTCTTACTTGAATTTACGTAAACACCCTTCTCATTCGTTTTTGTTGACCTAAATTTATGCCATTAAAGCATTTTGGTTAATCTTAAATCAATTAATATTGGAATTAAGAAGAATTGTTTGCAAAATGTAGACATTAACCGTCCAACGAACCATAAAGAAGTTGAAATGCGAACATTCTTTTGTCATTTCAAGCCATTTGTCTTAATCATTGTGCTAAGCACACAGAAAACCTTTGTCACTCTCACAATATTTTTTTTTTTATTATTTTATTTTATTTCTCTATAATCATTAGTCATTACCAAACACCAATGTTTTTAAAATCGGACCGGCGACCGAACCGGCAAAGATCTCAGATCATGGGTAAATGTGGTCCAACTGGGTCGAACCGGGTTTAAAAGTTTTTTTATAGATACCAGTATAAACAATTTCTATAACTATAATATCTAAATATAAATTATATCTTTCAAATATATATATTTAGATTTTTCAATCATGAATAAAAATACATAAATTAAATATATATATATATATATATAGTGTTTTAAAAAGAATTAAAGTGTAACAATTAAAAATCATTAAAAATTTTATTTAAAAAATTGATCAAGGATAAAAGGTAAAAACAAACAAAAAGCATTATGAAATGAAATAAAATACAAACCAAATTAAATTCCAGAAACGAGTACTTTCAAATGTGATCTCATCAAATTCAGTTATTCAAGTACAAGACAAAGTTTGAAAATGAATAGTAAAATTTATAAATCAAAAGTTTTGGAAACTTTAAATTAATGAAGAAAATAATGAATGAAATCAATCAGATTCCTTAGCTCGGTCAGCTCAGTTTCGGTCTTTTTCTTTTATTTATGTAAGCAACTTAGCTCCATTTTGGGTAACCAATAGGGATAATTTCATATAATTCAATGTTTAGTTGTTAAAAAAAAAAATTGTCAAACCCGGGTCAACCCAAACCGGTTAGGTCTCCGGTTCGCGGTTGAACCCGGTCCGACCCCCGGTCCGGTCCGGGTTTCAAAACAATGTCAAACACATTTATTTCTAAATTAACTCAGTTTCATTACTGTTACTAGAAAATTACCCGCGTTATACGCGGGATAAAATGATTATCGAATAAAATCAATAGTTTTAGTTAAAAAAAAACATTATGAAGAATAATTATACATAACCTAAGACCTAATTTATATATTTGAATTTTGAGATTATTTTGCGTACAAATCCATTCCACCGGTGAAATAATTAAACCAACAAATTTCATTAATAATTATATTTTTACTTGTACGAAGGTGCATTTATGAAAAATTAAAAACATTTACTTGTCAAACAAAACAACACATGTAAAAACATATTTTTACATGCTCACATATTTTCAAAAGATAATAAATAGTTTTATTTTATTTAATCAATTTTCTTTGGTATATATGTTAAATTTTTGTTCACATTTAATTCTATAATTTAAATTTATAATTTGAAAATATTTTAATTTTGGCAAGTTTAGAAAGATTCAAATGTGTTTGGTAATTAGAACTATAGTAATCAAAATAAGTATACTTGGAATTAAATGTGTTTGGCAATGAGTATAAGACAATGAAATAAATAAATATAAATAAAGAGGAGAAAAATTGTGGGGATGACACCTAAGCAAAGTGCTTCCAAAATGTTCCTCAAATAACATATAAGATTCTAATTGCCAAACACATTTAAATAATTTTCAACTGGCCAAAGTTAAAATATTCTAAAATCTTACACTTGCCAAAAATTAAATATTTTAGAAATTCTAGCTCTAGCATAAATCATATATTCTACAAACAAAAAATTAACATATATTCCAAATATTTTGTATCACACACTAGTACCACTATTTTATAAGTGTATAACAAACAAAATATTAGATGACAATTCTAAAACATCAAAAATACATATACACAATTAACTCCATCTGATAATATTGCCCCCTAATAATATCAACAATCTTAAATCCAATATCTACATTTACATGTAATCAAACGATTTTAAAATTATATTAACTATGACAAGTAAATTTGTGTGCAACACATGTATTAACCTGGTTAGGGTTAATTGGATAAAAAATCGGTTTAAACTAAATAATAAAATGTTTAGCTGATATAGTATAAAGCATACCTGATGCTATAATTTGGGTGAGCAATGAAATAGACAATATAACTACAAAAAGAAAATAAGTCACTTTTTTTTGTGCGAAATTCATTATTTTCTCTCTTCAATGGGGTATAAGTCTATTGAAGAAAAGATATTGGTTTGCAATTTTCGAGAACCTTTGATCTCAGGATTATCACTAATTTACTTCCCAAAAAAAATTCTTAAACAACAATTAATTATGCAAACCATGACTAAAATCTCTTACCACAAACAAGTTTTTCATATTTGTTTAAGACATCATATATGGATACAAAATATTTGAATTACTAGTATTAACATTTAATAGTATATTTCTAAATCGTATTATAATCTTTTGTTTATAGATATGATTTGGTTGAAATTTATGTAATCAAATAATTTTGTTCTCATCCCTTGTCAAATTTATATAATTAGACTTACAGTCCATCGGTTGACCCAAAAAAAAAAAGACTTACGGTCCATCAGGCCCATTAAAGCATTTTGGTTAATCATAAAACACATAAAAATAGAGTTTTTTTTTTTTGCTTAGAATGTTAATAAATAAAAATAGAGTTAAGAAGAATTGTTTGGAAATGTTAAAATTAACCGTCCAACCAACCATCAAGAAGTTGAAATGGATAAGTGGATAACATGAACTTGTCATTTTAAGCCATTTGTCTTAATCTTTCGCTAAATTAATAAACATCATTGTGATTTCGGAAACTTCAGTTTGTCACGTAATTAGGTTTGACTGGATAAAAAAAAAGTCGGTTTTGAAACAAATAATAAAAATTTTAGCTGGTAAATGTTTGGTGATAAGTGCTTTGTAGAAAATTAATTTCAGTCATTCGTCAAAATCTACAGAGATTCCACACTTTTCCGAATAACAGCTAGCTTTATTCTACACACTGGTAGCATTAAAAATATAGTATAAAAATAAATAAAAATAATGATGCCAAAATCAAATACTAGTATCATTATTGTAGAGCTAAGCGACACGTGGAAAAAGCTAAGCCCCTTGTAAATATACGATCGACACGTGTTACGTTATGTTGTACGAGGGAGGATTTTGTGAACGTATATGTCGTCATTAGTCTTGTGGTTAATAATACTAATACTGCCGCTTTAATAGTAATATTACGAAGTTGCCACTATTAGTGATTTGTGAGATGTCGGTAGGCTCTTAATTTAGGGCTGAGCACGAAGAGAATATCAGGGAAAATGCAGATATCCGTGATCCGATCCGTGTTAAACGGATATTTGATTTTCCGATCCGATCCGATCCGATCCGTGAAATTTTGGATATCCGGAAATTCGGATATCCGATTTTTTTTTTGCTATCCACAGATATCCGATTCGATCCGTGAAAAAATCAAATATCAGAATTTTTTTAAGATATCCGCGATTATTCGATCCGATCCGTTATTATTTTTAATATTTTTTCATATTTTTTTATTTTTTGTAATTTAATCATCATAAAAATTAAATATTTAGTGAAAATAAATGGATTAACAATAAAACCTAATCATACATATTAGACTTACATATACGGATCGGATCGGATAATGGTCTTTTTAAAAACACTATTTGTGATTTGCTTTGTGTTTGACGGATCGCCTATTTTAGTATTTGCTTTGCTTCGAAACTTTGCGGATATTCAAATTTTTCGGTTCGGATCAACACGAATCACGGATCGAATCGGTTTTAACGGATTTTTTGCCCAGCCCTAGGCCTCTTGTGGCCACGTACCAAAAGAGTGACACTAACAACAAACATTATTTTACTAACAAATGTTTGAATTTTTCCTCGCGTCTCTATTCTTATTAAATTGGTCTCCCTCTTGTCTCATTTTTTTTTTGGTCGACATCTCATTTTCTTCTAAATTAAAAAATCTAAATATATATACAAAATCGAACACATGTTGACTGGTAAGGTAGAGTGGAATTACATTGGTTTTTCTTAACTATATATTGAAATAAATAATAATGAAAATTATCGTGATTAAATAAACAGATAGAAAAAAAAGGAAACGCCAAAAATCAGCACACAAAAAACAAATCAGTTTGGCCTTACGTACCTTAAATGAGATCCCCAATATTGACATCACCAAATAAATATTTCAAATTGTGCGAATAAATTAGACTTAGAAAAAAGATATTTCGTTTCCATTTTTGTCGCGTAGATATTTTTCTTAATTATTTTAACGTTTAGTTTGACCAAGTAACGACTGTTCCGGTAAAGACGTGGGTCCCAAGACTATTTCCACTTCAAACGTCAAAAGAGAAGCACGTAGAATACCCGCGGATTCCAACCATTTGAAATCCGCTAAGTTGGTTTTATTACCGGCATTAACCGGTCCCACATCTCGTGTCTAATTATGGGTCCCACCAAAACTCTTTATAAGTAGGTCCTTAATTCTTCCCACCGATTTCTCGCTAATCACACAGAATTTTGCTCATAATCTTCTCTTCAATCACCATATTTCGCTTAAAACGTTCCATTTTCAAAAAATCTTTACACCCTTAAATCACGAATCAAAGATTCGATTTCTTCTCTATATTTTCTCAAGAATTTTCCCAGTTTTTATTTCCCTGGAAAAAATCGCTCTGTTTCTGTCTTTGTTTTGGTCGGAAAATTCGTACAGGTTTGTGTTTTATTTTTCTTGTATTTATGTTTTTTAATCGATTTTACTGGTTCAATCACTAATTTTGTTCGATTATAGTGTTTTTGACTAGTTCTTGATTAATTTTTTTACAGGTTTTTATTTTGATAAAGATGGATATTTTCGACAACTCAGACCTCGAATACCTTGTTGATGATTTTCACGGTGTATCTGATTTCGAAGACGATGACGAACCCTTTGGAGAAGTTTATCTGAAGAGCGAAACTGATTCTGATTCTGATCTCGAGGATGATTTTGAGCTGGTATGATCAATACTATGGAATTTATATGCTTGTGGGGATTTTAGTGGTGATGATCATTAAACATGCTTATGTTAATGTTTTATAGAATCAGAATAAGCTGGAGAGTGATACATCAGCGTTACAAGCTAGGGAAGGAAAAGATATACAAGGGATTCCATGGGAGAGATTGAATTATTCGAGAGATCAATACCGTGAAAAGAGATTGCATCAGTATAAAAACTTCGAAAGCCTTTTTCGATCTAGAGAAAAGCTTGACAAGGTATGAAATGGTCTGTGGTAGTATCGTCTTTTTGTAACAGTCCTAATAACTTATAATAAATAATAAATCCAAACGTTTTTAAAAAAAAAAAAACTGTCTAGTTAAGGTGTAGCTAGCTTTTACTTTATTTAGATTGACTTCGGTTTTTTCACGTTCTTGATATATATTTTGTAATTTTTTTGTTTTGGTGTGTATTTGTGTTATTGAGTTATCGTATAAATACGTTTTGTATTAATTTTTTTTGTGGTTGATAGGAATGTTTGCAAGTAGAGAAAGGAAGCACGTTTTATGACTTCCACTTCAATACGAGGCTTGTCAAGTCCACTATTGTGCATTTTCAGGTAGAAAACTTAAACCAATCTATGTTTTGCAATTTGTGGCATAACTCTGTTTCTTCATGTCTGGTTTTTTTTTCATTTTAAATACTTTGTTACTGAGCTTTTGTGTTAAACGATCGAGTCTGCAATCACAAACTTTATCTAGGGAATTCATTTGTGAAATTAGAGAATTTATAAATTAATTACAATCTTGAAGAAGTATAGTATGTTTCTGTTATTGTTTTTTGATCAATATAATTTTAGATGCCTTTTTCATGTTTTCTTATGTTTATTGTTCCCACTTCCCACCTCAGCTATACACAAACTTTATCTAGGGAATTCATTTGTGAAATTAGAGAATTTATAAATTAATTACAATCTTGAAGAAGTATAGTATGTTTCTGTTATTGTTTTTTTGATCAATATAATTTTAGATGCCTTTTTTCATGTTTTCTTATGTTTATTGTTCCCACTTCCCACCTCAGCTATATAGCTGAGGTGTTGATTCACACAACGTACTTTTATTTTGCAGATAATCTTCCAAGGGTGCTTAATTTAAACCTGCTCGTACCTAACTTCTCGAAATATATATAATAACTTAGTTTCAATGTTTTTACTCAGGTAGGATCATGTACTAATTGATTCAAAATAAAAAGTGTCAAGATATATATGTCTAGGATATGTCCGAAGCAGAGTTGACAAATGTAACTAGTCCAAATAATTTTTAACCAGCAAATCATAGACATTTAGACTATTTATGCTCATAATCGCCAAATCTAGGATTATAGAGAAGACTGATGGATTTTGAGAAAAAAAAAAGTTGCTATATATGCTTTAAACTTTCTTAAACAGGTTCGGAGAGCGGCTGGCGCCTTAAGGAAACCTTTGCTAATATGGTATGATAGGAATCTACCAAGGACTCTCTAACTTTGTCATCATTTTTTCTTGCAGGGAATGCTTGTACATGATTTGCATCTTTTCGTGATACGTTGCTAATTATTTCTTCTAGCTTTGATTGATATGTCTTTAAACAACATAACACTTAGATTTTATATATTTTAGACTTTGTAATACATGTTTGTGTCACATTTGATTAGTGAAAGGGTTGCTTTGTTTCCTTCTTGGTTTGTGTTTTGTGTGGAAATTCCAATGTTCTCTGTTTTTTATTATTTGTAAGATGAACAATTGTGTCTTTAAGTGTGGATTTTAATCCATATGGTTTCATTTTTCAGCTGAGGAACTTGCTATGGGCAACATCGAAGCACGATGTGTATTTCATGAAGAACTATTCTCTCACACATTGGTCATCTTTGCTACAAAGAGGCAAAGAAATACTTAACGTGGCAAGGCCTATTGTTCCTACAATGGTTAGTAAAATTTCTTATTATATCACTTGTAACACTTTGTTCGTGAACCACGAAAAATAACATCGGTGATTACAATCTGCAGACGAAGCCTGGATCGCTGTCGCAGTCTTTATCAAGAGTCCAGATAAGCACCATGGCAGTTAAAGACGATTTAATAGTTGCGGGAGGGTTCCAAGGAGAGCTTATCTGCAAGGTAGTACCATATAAACACATTTAACGTTCTAAAACGATGTAATATTTATAAATTTGGATTCTCACTCGCTTGCAATCTTCCGAATTCAGAAAGTAAACGAACCCGGGGTTGCATTCTGTACGAAACTATCGTCTGCTGATAACGACATCACTAATGCGGTTGACATATTCAACGCACCGAGGTATATTAAGCACCATGACTAAACAGAACATAAATTGGATACACACAAACTAACTCAAATAATTGGTCCCTTAATCAATGTAGTGGCGCGTTAAGAATTATTACCGCGAACAACGACTGTACAGTCCGGCTATTCGATGCAACAAACTTCGCTTCCCTCAACAGTTTCGCGTTTATTTGGTCCGTAAATGTAAGTGAATGGCCAATCTCTTTCGAATCCGCTTCTAGCTTTAAAATGTTTTCATATTTTAATTTCTTTCGTACGTGTGTAGAACATCTCGGCCAGTCCAGACGGGAAGTTGGTCGCGATTTTAGGAGACAGTCCTGAGTGTTTACTAGCGGATGCCGGATCGGGAAAAATCATCCATGAACTCGAAGGCCATCTCGACTACTCGTTTTCGTCGGCGTGGCACCCGAACGGTCAAATCTTAGCGACCGGGAACCAAGACACAACGTGCAGGCTATGGGACGTTAGGAACCTGTCTCAGTCGCTTAAAGTGTTAAAAGGAAACATGGGAGCGATTAGAGCCTTGAGGTACACGTCTGATGGTCGGTTCTTAGCCATGGCTGAACCAGCGGATTTTGTACACATTTTCGACACGGAAGCTGGTTATAGTCAGTGTCAAGAGATCGATCTGTTCGGAGAAATTGCTGGAATCTCGTTTAGTCCGGACACGGAGGCGTTGTTTGTCGGAGTAGCTGATCGTACTTATGGAAGCTTGTTGGAGTTTAACCGGAAACGAAACTACTCTTATCTTGATTCCATGTTCTGATCTTCACACTATGGTTAGAAGCAAATGTATAATATATACATCGTTTTTATTTGGTGTACTATATTATATAGTGTGTGACACTATGTTTGATTAATCGCAATGGGAAAGGGTTTAAGTCGTTGTTTTGGTGGACTTATCTCCTTTTTGTTGTCATTTATCTAAGTTTTTTAAGTCTGGATTTATTTACAAATTATGAGGATTGTTACAAAGTTGTAAATTCAAGATACTTATAGTTAAAAACTTTTGAAACGGTATTCTGTTCTGGTTGTCACGGATTTATTTTATAAAGTATGAATTGTTGTACATTGTTTCGTTTTCTATAAAATCGTAACGTAGATGACGATGGACTCGCACTAAAACGTTCCGTATCTATTTCGTCCAGCACCGCATTATCATTTAGTTCGAAACCTAAATGGACATTTTCATATTTCCACATAATAAATCAACCGGTTTGTTAATAAATTTTGACTTCTGCATCCCGGTTTGGTTTTCTGAGTCACGGTTTGTTGTTTCTCCAGGCCTATGTTATTAGGCCAGATAGCCCAACGAATATAATGCGATTGATCTTATTATTCATCTTTTTGGTGAGGATATTAATTAATAAGTAGAATATTTATGAATTTGTTGTGCAAGAATAGTGGTTAAGATTGTGTAAGGGTATTAGAGGAGCAACTAAAAATTAAGAGTGGTTGGTTAGACATAGTTTGGTTAGGTGATTTGATGGTGTGAGATCTTTGTTTTTCATCAGATGAATAAAAAGTTAAATAAGGATGTATCATGTGTGAGTGTTAGCCACTTAATCAAAAATGTTAAAGCTTTACGAAACATTCCTCTATTAAACACCTAACTTTCTTCTTATTAGAAAAACTAAAGACTTCTAGATTCTTTAACTTCGATAACTTTTACTCTTTTTCTTTCTAATGCGTCACTATATTCAAATTGCAGTCTAATTTTCTAAGAAACTTTCTACTATCCACAAAAGCCATGCAAGTACAACTTCTTTTTTTATCGAATATAGTGGTGTTACAATTCAAATTGATAACTACGTCTATTTGATAACAACAATGTAATATAATCCAAAAATTGTGTACTGATGTTGGATTCTCTAGTTATAAAACAAAACTTCTTTCTTTTTGATAAAACAAAACTTCTTTCTTTTTGATAAAACAAAACTTGTACTACTAATAGTTAGTATTATTAAAAAAGGAGTAATGGACCATAGGTCACGTTATTCACGATATCACGCGAAAACGATAAAACCAAAGAAGAAGAAATTGAAAAAACAAAAATGTGATTGAGACTATTCACCTAAAGTTCACATGCCATTCATCATCTTCCTCATAAAACGACATCCAACTGCTCTGAAAATGACGACAATCTCATACTACTAGTTTTCGCTTTAATTTTCTATTTTTGTCCCGAAAGCAATCACAAATTCTTAATACCGTTAACCAAATTATCAAGTAATCAAAACTTATTATCTTTAAAATCTACCGGTAGAAAAATTTGCTTCAAATTGTGGTAATAATAATAACAAATTTACAATTTATAGTTGTGAAATGTTGATTTGTATTTTTGTTTATAAAATAAGATAATTTTTTAGAGTGAGAGACATAAGTGGAGTGAGGTTGGTTAGAGTTCACGGTGACCACACAGCTAGGTTAGATGACAGTAAAATCTGAGCCGTTGATCGTGTACACGTGGCGGTTATGCAACGGTTATTGGATTTTCAAAAGTCTTAGATAACGGCAGTGAGTGACGGAAAACGCGTGAAACGCTAAAAAGAAACTTTTCAAAGTAACGATGAGATGGACACGCGCAATCCATGCCTTTGATCTAATTGGATACCATTCCTCTTTTTGTTTTTTAATCTTTTTGTTTTATTTAATTTTAAATTATTGTGTTTTATAAGTTCGACTATCACTAGCTTTTCTAGCTACTCCGTGTATTACGTGTTAGATTTTTTGTTTTTAAGGAATAATCAATCACAACTATATGATAACCCATTTGCATAACTAAAAGGTTTTTTTCTCAAAATAATTTGTTTTCTATCGAAAATAAATGTAACTGTCGACTAGTATCTTTTTTTTTAATATTGATTTATCATTCTAATACAGTAATAAGAACTGTGATATCGATGATTTTACAACGCACAATTTTACCGTTTTACGAAAATTTATTGTTTACAATAGCCAATCTACTTGTACCATATTGAATAATTCATATAAATTTATTTTCGTTAATCGCAGTTATTTTAAGATTCAAACCACATATTTTATGATGTATTTTTTTTTTTTTTTGACGTACATATTTTATGATGTATAAATATAAATATAACTTTGACCTATTAGGTCAAATATGTTTCCATCACCGCTCATCAAACTATTTATCGAATACTTCCTAAAATACGAAACCATTGGAATTTGACATCATATAAATGAAGTTGTTCCTAAATAAATCGAAGTTATGGTGGAAATGTTTTAACTTTTTTTGGTAATAAATGCTCTTATCACTATGGGTCTGACTGTTTGTAAAATAAGTAGAATTGAGAAGAAAACAATTCTTCTAACAAATTATGGGTCCACCACAAACTTATTTGACGATGAAAAAAAAATATAAGAAATTTTTCTTCTGCAGTTAATGGTGAACAGTTTTTTTCCACGGAGTAAAAAATTTGCTTGGTTAAAAAAAATAATTCACTCATTTCTTGTGGGCTCAGATCATCAGAAGAAATATTTATCTTTTCTTTTATACCTGACTGGTAAAATCATAAATAAAATGGTGAGAGTATTAATTTTTCTTTTCCTCTCTTTTCTTCTGTTGATGGTTAACAGTTAGACCCTATCGCTGGTAACGATAGAATGATTATTTTTCTGGCAGAATGATTATTTTTCTGGCAGAATAAATGAAAGTTAAATGGTATCAGTAGAACCATTATACCAATAGTAGAATCATTCTACAGACAAAAAAAAAAATGGTGAAACCATTAAACTGACAGTAGAACCATTATACTAACAGTAGAACTATCAGTAGAACCATTATACCAATGGTAGAATCATTCTAGAGAAACAAAAAATGATGGAACCATTAAACTGACAGTAGAACCATTATACTAACAGTAGAACCATCAGTATAACTATTATACCAATGGTAGAATCATTCTAGAGACAAAAAAAAATGGTGGAACCATTAAACTGACAGTAAAACCATTATACTAACAATAGAACTATTAAACGAATGGTGTCAGTAGAATGATTATACTCATAGTAGAACCATTAATCTTACACCATTTAGGGCCTATATCACTTGGTTGAAACTTATTTTTTTACTTTTAAGGTTGTCAATCACATGAAGCGATGTGTGCACACATATACGAGACGAAAGTGGGAACACTGAATTCAAGCGATGTATATCCTCGAATATTCCTAACAACATTGCATTAATAATTTTCAAAAAAAAAAAAAAAAAAAACATTGCATTAATCTTATGACGTGTATTATACACAAAATACATGCATGCACACCATATATGAGATATGCATAAAAGACGCAAGTAGAACAAAATTGATAACAAAGCAATACATATATCATATATGTAGATTAATTAGAAGGAAATTGCCGTAACATCAGAAGGAAGTATTTTTTTTTCATTTTTAAGTATTTTTTTCACAACCTAAAAGAAAGAATTATTTGACAATAGATAATATGTAAATGTGACAGCTAAGTTTGAGGATGCGTTGTGAATATGCAGTTGACAATTTCATTTCCTCATGACATGGTCCGCTAATTATTCCTAGTAATTCTCGTATTATTCCATGTGAAATTTTGTGTACGACAAAAAAAATACAAATACTCGGGCACAAACATTTTCTATAGCTCGGATTGGTAGCGTCTTGATAAACGTACTGTTTTTTTATAATTTGTAACGTTTTAAATTATACCAATCACCAAAGTAATACCAATAATTTTATCAACACTATTACAAATTTATCTACACATTTTTGCATTATTACAGTTTTGTCTATACAACTTTGCACTATACTATACAGTTTACCGCTCTAACTCTTAAAAAAATTAGGTTATCACTCGGACCCAATATTTTTTGTGACATCGTAACCGAATCTTACTCTTTCAAGATCTTGAAAAGTTATGTAGCCAACCCCATATATCAAACAAAGAACGAGATTTCCCATATGTATAACCTTATACAAGTAGTCTGTTTATTTTGACTTTTTTTGTGTAACAGAATAATTCGCTGGAAAATGATACATAATTTACATATAGATTGTTAGATCCGTACTATATTACTATATATATTAACCTGTTACTCATCATTTTATTAATTATAAAAACTTAATCAACCAATATTGAAGTAGTAAACTAAAACAAAAATTATTACCGATTTTCTGACATTACGTGATAAACTATTGGCCGATTAAATGTTTCCTTAACCTTAAATGTTGCATCCATTTTATAATGCAGCTTGCTTTTTTTTTTTTTTTTGTCAACATGCAGCTTGCTTAAATGTTCATTAGTATTATTTAAGTTTATACAAATATATTAAAATCTTGACCGTTAATGTTTTTTCTTTTCCTCAATGTAGTCCACCGTGAAAGTCGAAGCTTCTTCCGCCGCCGCTGCAAACGGATGACGTGTTCAGTTAGACATGTGATTCCCACATGCCTCCCTTAGTTGGCCTCGCGTCTTCCATGCTCATCTTCTGACTTTATATAATATATAGATATATACAGTAAAAAAAAAGAAGATATATACAGTATATATACAATAATACAACGATTATTTCAATTTTTTGAGTCTTGTACAAACTCTAGACGCCACTAGCTATAGCCTATAGCTTCTTATTTTATATGCAAGTGGAATTTCACTGTGCTGACTAAGATGATTTTTTTTTTTTTTTTTTTTTTTAAAGTTTGTGTGTTATGAAAGCATTGATGTGGGAATCATCAATCATGCAACTAATTACAGACAGACTAACTATATGTTAGTATTATACTCTATCCGTTATTTTATCCTTTCAATTTTTATTGAGAAAGTTATTGTTTGTACTATAATTTACAGTAAATCATTTTGGTCTACACTAATAACATCACTTATTAGTTATTACTAACGCGTAGTAGAAGGTATCATGTTTGGGTTATGCCCTTTAATTTCAAGTAATGCATAATTTTACTTGGCATGTTGTATTTTCGTCAATATATTTAGGAAATCGGATTTGAACTTCAATTTCCTATACAGAACATGGACATTGCACGAGTTCATTGGAGTGAGTCTTTTTGTAGTCGGGCATTTGTATATAACTTAAAGCTTATAATAATGGCGATAAATTCGACTCTTTTTTTGGTAAATGCGGCTAGAAATAAAATACACAACAAGATAAGATGGCGACTGCAGGTTCGGACTTTAGCTTAAAAAAATGGGGTTTTAATATAACAAGATATATAATATGCTAATGATAATGGTGGAGTTCTACGCCAATCCATTACAATACTCTAGAGACTTCTTTTTATTTATTTTTGCAAACGAGTCCTGTCGACTAAAATAAAGTCTAAACTACCCATTATAATTATCATGATTAATACTTGCGACTAAACAACAACTTTTAACATTAAATACTCTTAAATAGTGATATAAGTTTGCGTCGTTATCGGCTTCTTAGGATATTTTTCTTAATTTCGATATTGTTTCTTATATGGCGTCGACTATTTGAATTTTGAACCACATTCGTTGAGCTAGTTCCGTTGAAAATTCGTAGTGATTACATGTTAATAATATAGTATTATAGTTCGTATCTTATAGTTTAGTGTTTTACATTTTCATATGATATTATTATGTTTGGGGTCTAAGTAACTTGCTTAATCTCCATGTTTGGTTCCATATCAAGATATATTTTGTTCCTCAACTATGGATTCAAAATGATAAACCTTTTTTGGTGATAAAGAGAAAAAAAAAACAATAAGAGGAGAGTAAAATAGTTAGAAAAATAATAAGAGGAGAGTAACGCTAATTTTTATTTGTATGATTAATAACCATACGAAATAGTATATTCTTTATCTTATTGAATTACAAATCAAATTCTCTTTTTTTTTTTGCAAGAATGGAATAAAATAGGGATGGATATGAGGAGGAAGTAGGCGACCCATTAATAAGATTAAGAATATCACAACATTTTTGAAAGCAGCCCTGAGCCGTCACTGATCATCATCTTATTCTTATCTCTTCCATTTGATTATTACCAATCAATTTGTTTATTATTTTGTTACAAAGCACCACTTCTATCTTTTTATACTCACAACAAATTTCAAGAAATCAGATGAGAATCCGTTGAAACAAAACCATGTATATGTATTTGGCACAAAAGAAACAAAAATCTAACTCAAGAGTACCATCGCAAATCAGAAAATAAAAGAACAAAATAAAAGTCGCTGAAACTTCAATATAATGGGTATATTTTTTCTATATATTTTTCTTTTGACAATGGTTAGTCAACGAAACAAACCTAATTGATGTATGTTTTCATGGATAAAATATTGTTTTACAACTAGTAGATTGCTTTTTTTTTTGGGTCGAAACATAGATTGATTTTTTATTCACATCTTTAACTTACGATGACATGTTTTATATTTTTATAATTATTTTCCAAAACAAGTTTTACAATGTTCAAGTATTTTTTTAAGAGAAACTCTCCTAGATATCATTTTTTTAAGTTTTTTTTTTCAACTTATACCACTAATTTTTAAAAGTTTACTAGATACCACTTTTTCAAAAAAAAAAAAAATCAAAATTTCCAAGAAAATTATAGACACAAATATTGATTTTTAAAAAGTCTAAAATTTATTTTTTTGGGTTTGGGTTAACTATTGTATAATTAGGGTATAGTTTTAGGAGGTATGATGTAGGTTTAGGGTTTATAGTTTAGTTTTGACCATTTAAAACTGATTTTAGTTTTGTGGTATTTTTTGAACATTTAAAAAAATAGTAAAAAGTGGTATCTAGAAATTTTTTTTAATTAGTGGTGTAATTGAAAAAAACTTTTGAAAATAATATCTATGAAAATTGTCTTTTTTTTTTTAGGTAAATGGTTTTATTTTCGGTAACATAAAAAGGAAATAGTGAAAACTAAAAATTTACAACTTATTGTAGTTACAAATATAAACCTCATAAATAAATTGTGTGAATCACGACAAAAAAATAAAATAAATAAATTGTGTGAATCAATGATTAACAAGCAAATAAGAATGGTCTATGAGTGTGAATTGTGAAATGTGAACACAAACACGAACGGTCAACAAAATCAGCTGTAACTATTGACTCCACAAACCACAAATGGTATACCGACACGTGTGTTCATTTGTGACACCTGGCAAGTCACTTCACTGTAAATATTACACGCGTCATTTGATGATTAGCTGCATGTCATCTTCCTACCGCTCACATGTTAGAAAAAAAAAAGTTTATCAGCCTCGGAATTCGGAAATATCTTTGATCTCATTTTTGTCTTCCGATTTTATTCAACAAACAAGCATAATAAAAAAAAAAAATTGAAACATGTTTAAAATATTTTAAAATGCTAGTTATTTTATGCTGCTAAATTATATATATTTTTAAGCAACTGTTCAAAACGATATAGTTCTCTTAAAAAAATATTGAATCTTCCATATTCCGAATTTATTAGAAAATATTTTACGTTTTAAAAACAGTTAGTTTTAAACCAAAAAATTTATAGACCGAAAAACAGATGTTTTAAAAAAAAAATTATAGACTGAAAAACCAAAGTTTTTTTATTAACATAAAGTATTATATTATTAATAATTTAACAGGTTTGACATTAGAGAGTGGAGACCATAACTTTAATAATAAGTTTCGGTGTATTATGATTAACTTTAGGCTATAGTTTTAATTAATTAATTGCGAAGAAGGGAAAAATGATAAAAAATGTAAAATAACGGTATAAGAAAAAAACCGAAAATTAGGAAATAATTCGAATAAAAAATTGGAAATAGTGTGAGAAGATCACCCCCACTATATAACAAGACCTAACCTGCTTGAGGTTAGAATCATCGGTGAGGCTGAGAGCACACAAAAAAACTTGAGTGAACAAAAAAAAAATTGTTAGCCTAATACTTTCCTGATTTGATCCTATATTTTTACTTTCTTTGCAAATTCCCCCCCTCCAAATCTGTTTTTCTTCCGCTTCTTCGATCACTTTCTGTTAATCATCTGTCTTTCAAATTAAGGAAAATTCGACTTTCTGGGTTTTGTTTATGTTTGAATTTGCTTTATTCATACAGAAAATTAACCTTATGAAATTGTGTTTCTCTTTATATGCAGATTTAATTGAAAGTCAGTTATTTTCAGAACAAGATCTTTTATAAAACTTTTCTTCTGATTTTGTTTTTTTTTTCTTCATAGATTTTAGAAGTCGAGGGTAATTTTTTGTTCCCTCCTTCTATTAGATCTTACACAAAAAGGTTGCTTATTTCAAACCTTTTTGATTTTCTTCAATTTTTTCTTGAATTTTCTCGGAAAAATCCCTGTTTCTTTACTTTTGAATTAAGAACAAGGTTGATTTTTTCGGATTCAAATTTTATTTTTCTCTTTTCACAAAAAAAAAATGGAATCTGCTATGAATTTGTACAGTAGCAGAACGATTCAACCACAATCAGATACGTTTGGTGGTGGTGAACTCATGGAAGCGCTTGTACCTTTTATCAAAAGCGTTTCCGATTCTCCTTCCGCGTTTGCGTCTGCGTTTCCTCTTCCTCCTTCTTCTTTCTCTACCTTCCCTGGATATTACCCGGAAGTTGACTCTTCTTCTCCATTCTTGACCCAATACGGGTCGGATCTTCAACAAACCGGGTCATTAATCGGGTTAAACAACCTTTCTTCTTCCCAAATCAACCAGATCCAATCGCAAATCCATCACCTTCCTCAAACGCATCACCAAAACCATCTTCTCTCCCCTAAACCGATACTCATGAAGCAAACCGGTGTCGCCGGATCTGTTTTCGCATACGGTTCCGGTATACCGCCTAAACCGACGAAGCTGTACAGAGGTGTGAGACAACGTCACTGGGGAAAATGGGTCGCTGAGATCCGTTTACCGAGGAATCGGACTCGTCTTTGGCTTGGGACATTTGACACGGCGGAGGAAGCTGCGTTGGCCTATGATAAGGCGGCGTATAAGCTGCGCGGCGATTTTGCCCGGCTTAACTTCCCGAACTTGCGTCATAATGGATCTCACATCGGAGGCGATTTCGGTGAATACAAACCTCTTCATTCTACAGTCGATGCTAAGCTCGAAGCGATTTGTCAGAGTATGGCGGAGACACAGAAACTGGAGAAAACGACGACGAAGAAGAAACGTGCCTCGACGGTGAAGAAAACTGAGATTGCTTCTTCGCCGGAGAAAGTCAAGACGGAGGAGAATGAGAAATCGATCGGTGGATCTTCGCCGGTGACGGAGGAGAATTCGAATTTGACCTCGATTGGTGGATATTCACCGGTGATTGTTGAGTCTGCCGGATCTTCGCCGTTATCGGATCTGACGTTTGCTGATACGGAGGAGCAGCCGTCGTGGAACGAGACGTTCTCGTTGGAGAAGTATCCATCGTACGAGATCGATTGGGATTCGATTCTATCTTGATTAAACCGGTGGTTCGATTAAACCGGGTTGTGTAATTTGGTTTGAAGATTAGGGGTATTTTAGGGAATTTACGAGCCGCTTGCAATGGAGTTTTTGGAAATTGCAAGAGAGGCCCCTATTATTAGGATAAATTAAATTATGATTAGGGAAGTAAATTTCGTACGTTAATAGTTTGTATTAAGGTTGTGTTAATCTTGTGTCGGTCTAAGCTTGCGGTTTTTTGTCAAGCTTTCGACCATGCCACAGATTTTTCATTTTTATGTAATTTTTTCTGGTCTTTGTAATTTGTAGTTTCTCTCTATCTTCATGCTTTTTTTTTTTTTTTTAGTTAATAAGAAATCTCGTCTATATGTTTATTTCTTGCTTTTAACAATTTTACAAGACTTGGTATTCCATTCAAACATTAAAGATAATGAATACTAACTCACTAAAAACAAAATCTCTAGCTCTCATAATCCTTCAAGATAAATTTGAAAACCTAATTCATATTGACTTATAGTTTCAATAATCATGATTAAGTCATATTAGTTGAACTAAGACAAGAGTTGTGGCCAATATTGACAAGGTGGAAATATATGATTCATTACTGTTTATAAGAAACCATTATAAATGTTATGTTACAGATCCGAAATATAATATAACAAAGTTGTACAATAGCAAAATGCCTTGAAAAACAACATTTATTCTAGTAAACAAGAGAAGTTTAAACACATAATTCATCCCTAATACATTTCAAATCCATCCATATTCATATCCACATTTTTTTATATTTCTTGTACATTCAACTTTGCAAGAAATCATTGTCATATATATATATATGTATATATTTTTTTTTTAACACTTCATTGTCATATATTTATTTTTGTCCGTTTAATTACACAAAATCGTGAAGCTTCGCGTGTTGGTATAATGTGGCCGGCCTTACCACAACTTTCATGCACCATCTTCTAATCATTTATTCCACTTATTTATTCAAACTTAATAATACAACGAATAGATTTTGGCTGCAATCAAAATAATATCTAGAAATCTAATAATTCATTGTCACTATAGTGAACTAGAAAAAGACAGTTGGCAGAAAATTCATTGAATCTTCATCACACATTTTCAGAAAGTTAGATATGGGTTTTTCAACTATACACATGAGAGTGACTCGAAGAAATAAATGAAAAAGACAAACAAAAATGAAACCGATACATGTATAACAGAACACGAGGATTTTGGACTAATATGGCTGTTCTATAAATCTATAATAACCAATATTCAAATATATTATTAATAAAATGCTTAGAGTTTAGTTCAAACTTATATCAATTATCAAGATTTTAGAATTCGTTCATACATTTTTTTTCCCCTCTCTAGCTTCTGAAGCAACTTATAGAGAATTGTATTTTTTTAATGATTTTTTGTTGTTGTAATATTATAAGTAGTAAAGAGAGGAGAATTCCAAATTACGCAAAGGAAGCATAAAGATGGAAAAATTGAAAGGCACACCATACCAAGGAGCCCACAAAGATTATGTTCACACTCCATTTTTCTTCTCTTTGACATAGATTTTTTCAACATTGTTTGTATAAAAAGTAGTTGTAATCAAAATATTGCATTGAATTTTTAGCTACACACCATTGACCTATAATCCATATGAGTTGTTGTATCCATTCTTGTAATATCCGTCCTTAATTAGTTTTGATAACTTTCAAATCATTTTGCCTATTAAGTAGTATTAACAAAATTTACAGATCTTGAGATTAGTACTGAATCTAATACAAGATCCTCGTATTAAAATAAGAGAAACAAACCCTACAAGAACATTTTAAAAAGTTAAAAACGAGTACTAGTTCTTGTAGCTCTATTCAAAATTGAATCATACAACACTTCAAAAATTTAGCTTCTTGAGCTCAAATGGGTTATATAGTAACTCAGCCGAATTTACCGATTTCCATCTTTCTCTTTATCGCCCGTTGTCCGTGATATATGAATGAATCAATGATTCCGGATACCGTGAAAGCGCCTCCTACTATAGCGCAAACATTGGTTAGGAAGTGAAAGAACTCCACATGTTGTTCAGTAAAAATCACCTACAACAATCAAAAGTAAAAATTGTTTGAAATGAGGATTAATCAATAACACATACGCGTATTAACCAGTATCGATCACGAGATATACCTTAATCGGAGAAAGATCATAAATAAAGAAAACACCGGGAAGTGACTGTACATGATCTTCGGTTTTCTCGAAATGTTCAGTAACAGAAAACTGCCAAGTACATCAAGAAAACTCAAATCTTAGTTACATTACAAGAAGAACAAAGCCGATTTACGGAAAAAAAAAATCAGAAGCTCTGATCTTAGAGGTAGTAATGTATTCACCTGGTTAGACTGAATAATATGCTCTTTAACATTTCTGTATTCGGTCGGTACAACCTGCAATTACACATTTAAAGAACCATAAACCAACAATCAAATCTATGATCATCGCAATGTTGTCACAAATAAAATGTAAAATGTAATACGATATGAAATGAATGTCTCGAGGCAAACCTTGATAAAATATTCATACATGCCATTAAGTTTCTCTTGAGTCCATTGCACACTGAGAAAAAACCAAGAACAAAGCTTAATATAAAGATAAAGACGATTTGGATCACCGAGTAATCGCACGAGACTGATATGAAATTTACCCGTCTAAGGGATTCACTACACCAGGGAAATAGTCCCCGAAAGCCAATCTGTTAATCTTGTGGCTTATCTGTGCAACAAGATACGATAAGATCAGACTTATTTTCGACATATGAGAGACCGAAACGAAAAAAAATGGTTATTCGCTTACATTGTAGCTATCTCTCTGGAACACTAAAAGATCTTGTAAATGAAAACCGGATTGATCGAAAGTTTTCCCAGGAACGAAATGAAAACTCCCCGCAACTTTATTCACTTCCAAGAAACCGTAAATATTACAACCTTCGCCTTCCTCGTCCTTAACCCTTTGAACAAAACCTTCTCTTTTACACTAAGATCAAAACAAGTAAACAATCATACAACTAAATTACACTCTCAAGAACAAGATCATCAGTTATACCTGGTCAATGATCTCAGGGTCTGAAATGGCCCAACCTTTCTTTTGATAAGCTTCACGAACTTCCTCACATGAATTACAACATTCATCATCTGCCTACAAAAGTATAAACAAGCCTAATCTAACAAATACCAAATTGCAAGTTTAAAGTTACATTTTAAGAGTAAAAAGCTTACCGCTTCGGCTCCATAACAAGAACCGCAATATGTTTCATTAAGCTCTAACCTACCACCATGTCTTTGTAACGGATTTTCAATCTTTTCGAAACCGAGAAACCCCAAACTCTTAAGAACACATTTTCAATATCCTTGAAAACTTCTAATGAATTTTTGAAATACTAATACCTTTGTATGACCGATTCCATCTTGTCTTGTCTCTATAACATTACCATGAGAATCTATCCTTCTTTTAACTATATCATGCCTCTGCAAAAAGTTCATAAAACAACTATAACATCACAACTCATTAAAACTTAATGTAACCAAGGCTTAAAGATAAAAACAACATACCACATCAAGATGTTGCTCTCCACTAATATCAATAGCATCAAGACTAATAATTGAACAAGCAAGTGCAGGGAAAGTAACATCAAACTGCAAAATGACACAAAAAATCTCATCTTTAGATTGAATATTAAAACCCTTTAAGGATTTCAAATTACGCAATAAGCAATACATTGATTCTTAGTTTCTCTCCTCTAGATGTATCAATACGAAGCTGAGTCTCAGTAACATGATTAAGATAAAGTCCTGGAAAAAACAACCAGAAAAATCAAAACTTTTGTTCAAGGGTCAATACAAATTTCAGACAGAAATTGAAAGAGACAAAAGTGCTTACGAAGCTCGGAGAAGAAGAGAATCAGCATGACAATGGAGGAAATTAGAGTGATTAAACCACCGGAAAGTGTACGGCTATAGAAATCGGCGTTGATTTTAGGGTAAGCATCTAAATTCCTCAATTTGTTCATCACGCTCGCCATTATCGGAACACAATCTAGGATTTTGATCGATTTTTTCAAACCCGTAATTTATGTCTAGGTTCTGTTTAACGGTAAGATTATCACCTTGACTAATTATTTTCTGATTTTCTCTTCTCTGTTTACAAATTCTACACTTTTTTTTTGACATCTAAGGATTTTATTGAAACGAAACCGATACGAATACAAAGCCGGTTCAAAAACCGGATACAAAGCCGAGCCAAAGCCGGAGACAAAGCCCGTGAAAAACCGGATTCTAAGCCGGAGCCAAAAGACTCACGGAGAGAAATAAGAAATATGAAACTAAATTAGAACAAAGAGAAATAGAACAAAGGAAAAGGATAGGGATTTCTCGACGCTAAAACTAAACCACTGAAATCGAAACAAACCAACAAACACTCCAAAAGACCAGGATAGAAGTAACTGAGCCAAACAACAAGAGCTTCGATCAGACAGAGCATGACCATACATAAACTCTTCCGGCGACAGCACTAGCAGAACGAATGCAGGACAAGCAACAAACAGAGCACAGAAACTACACCAATACCACTTCTCCAAAGAAGCAAGACCGTCGAGAGAAAGCAGAATCAAGAAAACCTTGATAGCCAATTAGGAAAACATTAAAGAGGAACCACAACTCTTAAACACGGGCACTCGTGAACTCGGTCTCCGTCATCTACCGGCAAAAGACCGATAACCTCCTGGCCGATAAGAATTGAAGAACGATCCACTGCTTCGTCGAAAAACCATACATGAAGCATAAACCGCTCCAAAGACGGCTAGCAGATGCCTCCACAGCAAATTATCATCCGAAAAACGAACCCAAAAGGCACACTCTAACTCACCTCTAAACCTCGAACCTGAATAAGACAGCACCAAGTAGAAGCGACAAAGACCATAACCAATACCTTATTCCGAATACCAAACTCTAACAAACAAAGATCAAGAGATCCCACAATACAAACTACCAGCTCAAAATACGACGAAGAGGACGTATCAAATCAAAACCAAAAAGCACCAAAAAGCTCCGAGGAATCAAATTAAAGTCCACCTAACACCATATTAACCAAACAAACCTAAAAACTAAATTAAAATCCTGCCAAAGAGCAAGACAACAAACCATCGAAAAAGGCCACCCACCATCTTCGCTACAATCAAACACCGGAATCGCCGTTCCCCACAACAACCGATTAAAGCCTTTTTACACCGGAACCAGAACACGGCAAAAGGAAAATCGGCTGGAAAACTCGAAACAGATTCACACGAAGAACCATCACGGCGAGCAGCCCTTTGCCCATAAACACAAACCACCGTGACACTAAACACAAACAACCCAAACTCAAAGGATAGAACTCAAACACAAATCCAGCGAAAATTATGGAAACAAAATGGAAAGCCAGGAAGTCATATCATCATAGCAGAAACACAACCTCTGCCTCGTCAATGCTATGAACCTACCAAAGGACAAACCAACCACCGGATCAAGCATCACTTCCCCGAGATGAACCGAAATAGAACCCTCCATGGCTGCGACCAGAGCATCAATCAAACCTCATGGCCGCAACTAGATCGAAACCGTCTCGCATAGGCCAAGACCACGCGATGCGAAGAACCCGATGACACATCCAAAACCCACCGACTTATGACAAGAATCTCGATGAAAAGCATATCTGGGATAAAAAGAGGAAAGGAAAGAAAGAAAAGGATCCTCTCACGGCTCCGATGACGGATCCGGCCACCGGAGAGGATCAATCGGAGAAAGTTTTTGTGCGGCTGCTAGGGTTAATTTGGGGGAGAAAAAATCGTTTTGACAAATTCTACACTTTTTGGGTACTTTTTTTCATTATTTCTTTATTTAAACGCTTTGTGTTATTTATATTTATACTTCTGATCACTTATGTCTTACCCTATTAAAACATTCTTAAGGCCTATTTTGGTTTTATGAATCGTTTTTCAACATTTTCTTACACAACAATAATATATTTTTAATTTTATAAGAAAATTGAAAAATACATTGGACTTTTTCTACAAACTTTGGAAAACAAAAACAAAAATTTGGTGGCTGAGTACTAATCCTAGCCATGTCCATGAACATCTCACGTGTAAAGTCCATATTTTCGAAATAGGAAACACAAAAACTATATTACTAATTTACTATTAATTAATAAATAGATAAATAAATAACATATCGGCTTTTAGTGGGCTTTACACTATGGGCTATTGTGGGTCCTTCAATACTTCACGTTGCAATCACAAATTTATAATACACAGTACTACAAAACATATATGATGAGCACGTAAACTCTTGATGAAATATCACATCATGCTTATGTTTGGTAAAAGTAATGTAAATCCACGCATTTTATAACGATGAGCATTCGTGGAAAGTTTAAGTTATTAATTTTTTTGATATTATAGAAAAGTAGAATCCAAATAAACAAAAGAAATGTACTACTTTATGGACTTTTTTCATGTAAATGTTTGAAATTTTGACGTTACATGAGAAACTTTGGTACTAAGGATCAAAACTTAGTTGGGAATGACAAAGAGCTTAGTGTGTAGTGTACCGTAAAATGGACAAATGTATCCACGTAGGGACTTGCTATTAAACCGAGCATTTCAAAAGACCATTAGTATTATAACCTGATTAATTACAATTTGTTCTGCCAACAATTAATTATATCTTATACTCCAGGTAAGATCTAGATAATGTTTTCTTTTGCCTCCCCACAAAAGGAACTCAAAGTACAATTACCGATCAGATATTCACATTTAAATAAGCAAGCAGAAATGATCCGTTCGTGGCAAAATCTTGGGAACGTACAATATATACAACAAAAAGTATTAGCTATATAAATATACTATGATTCGTACTTCATAATGTATGAACTAAATAAGATATGAGTTAAATGCATCATACTCGTTCGTCTAGCGATACACATTCAAGATTTTATGAATTGCAGCACAAAAATTGAAATAATACTAATTAGGACGAGGTTAAGTAGAAGACGGAATTATTACAATATAATGTATTTCAAAAAGTTTGTTGTTTGGTATTGTTAAGAAAGTGTAGTGGTTAACATATAGATCTAATATATGATATCCTTTTTTATATTGTTATATATATATATATATCTAATACATAGCACAATATATTTAAATGTACAAACGAAGATTTAGTTTTTGGATTTAATTATGGCTGCAATTGATAACACGAGAAAATATAAAAAAATTCATGGTACAAGTAATTCAGTATAAAGATGAGAGTACAATTAGTAGCGGTACAATATGAATAGAGATAACAATACAGAAAAACATGATAAAGTTTTTGTAATGATGTTTTATCCATTGGTTACACAAAAACAATACACGTTGTACAAATTGGAAAAATGTAACCAATCGGAGCCAATATACATGTTATACATATTCAGGAGTGTGTTGGACTAGCTAAGGGCCAATTTGGTGGTTGACATCAAATTATTATGCTGTTTAATTAATTCATTGGAGAAAAAAATGAATGAAAATATTAATAGCGTATAATTAACAAATAGAAAGCTCTTCATGTCGGTTTTAGTCATAAGTTGGCAACACTATTCAGATTCCAGACCTAATTCTAATAGTTAAGTATATCTTTCATCAATTTCTACCAAACTAATTCTAATTACATGTGTCTTCACATGCCTTAACACTTTGTTTTTCTAATTTTCTTCCATCAAATCAAATACTGGTTACTGTGCTTGCACACCAAAATTTTGTTCTATATATATAAATTTGACTGATTAAAGGGATATAAGTACATAGTTATTTTACCTTATTTCCCGTATAACTGCGCCCACTATAGTCACTAGACATTCATATAGTTAATACTTAATACTTGGAGATTAGTTTATCTATGTTGTTTTATTGTATGTGGATTAGCCTTGTTATGGACTGTGGAGTCGAAGTCGGCGGCATACAAAAGGCATAGTAACACCTCAAACGGAGCAATAGTGAAATTCAATGGTGTTTTAGGTGTACTTCTTAATTTTGTAATTGTCGATAATTACCATTTTAACAAGAAAAAACCTTTCTAAATTTTGTTTTGAGATGTGTTCTTTCCTCACATTTATTTTCTGAAAATTTCTTGTTTCTCACTTGAACTCTTGAGTTCAGTTGAGTTGTCGAGTCTGATCTTTCGCTGACGACCAATTTTATCTTCATCAACTTGTATTACCAAAGGACAAAATTCTCACGCCTAGAAAAACAATCAGATGAGTAATAGAATATTCGTTTAATGCCAACAAAAAAAAAATCCGTTACACTTAAAAAATTCTCCATCCATTTCTATTTTGTTGGTCCGAGTAGTTGCAAGGATTGTGTTTTAATATTGTTCATGTCAATAAAATACATTTTATTATTTTTTTATTATTCATCTTCCCCAAAAAGGGCATCATTTCCAAATATTACAATCTGAAAAACCAGTCTAATAACGAGTTTGAATAGAGATGTAGAGATTAAAAGAAACAATAGTGAAACAGCAACTATTTTAATATGAGTCAAGCAGCCGGAAGGGAATAGTGACCATCAAATCTGAAAATATCGAAACCAAGTTGACATATATGTCTCAGAGGAACCTTGATCGCAATAAGACCGTACAAGCGTTCGATCAAGACGAGCAAGCTTTGCCTTGAGGAGTAACTGGATTTCCTTAACTACAACACTCCACGTCTTGCAACTAGAAGAATGCTGATAGATAACAATTATTAGTTAAAATTAATTATTTAATTATCTTTGAAGTTTTTAGTTTCTTAATAGAGGAGCATATTCCCCACTCTCCCAACTTCCTAAATTGTAGGTTTAACATCTATGTTGTATTTCTTATTTAAAGAACTTTCGGTGGATAAAAGAAGATAAGAAAAGAAAATTGTAGTAACTTGTTCTTGTGTTCTTATCAATTGCTTGTCCTAATATTGGGACCGTAACAATTGGTATCAGAGCTTCCATTTCGTTTTTGATTTAGACCACTTCGTGGTATCAAAAACAATCCTTCATTCATCATCTATCTTGCTTTTGATTTGTTATCAAAACTTTCCTTTTATCCAAAAAGAGAAAAGCGAAAAAAAAAAAAAATCAGAAAACTTTCTTTTTACTTTTTCCATGGCAAGTGAGAAATACATAACCGAAGAGTGGAAATTGATCCTTGTAAATCTCAAAGAGGAGATGACCAAGTTGAAGTTGGTCATTGGAGATCACTTCCAACGCCTAGATACATCAATCAACAAGATCAAAGAAGAGTGCAAAAAGGTTCGAGAAGGATTACATTCATCTCAAGGGAGACGGCACATGGACAACGACATCAATCATCTAACAAACCGGACTGACATGAACCCACCAATCACCGGAGGAGTCAAGAAGCTTCATCGAGGAAGCCGTGGTCATAACCTTCAGAAGACTATGTTTCATACTAGGCTAACCGCTACGATTGACGGAGGAAGAGCTTTCAAAAAGAAACTTGCCACTAAAGTGATGAGAAAAATTGCACCAACAACCGGAGGAGTTATCAAGAAGCCTCATAGTTACTGTTTTGGAACCGTAGCTCTTAGTGATATTCGTAACGGCCAGAAGAGCATGGGGTCGTCGATGTTTAAACTTCCCTTTCAACGTCTTATTCATGAGCGTGGAGGACGGCAACTTCCGACATTGAACCTTGAGGACAAGGTTCTTTTGGTGATGGAAGTATTGATAGATAACAATTATTAGTTAAAATTAATTATTTAATTATCATTGAAGTTGTTAGTTTCTTAATAGAGGAGCATATTCCCCACTCTCCCAACTTCCTAAATTGTAGGTTTAACATCCATGTTGTATTTCTTGTTTAAAGAACTTTCGGTGGATAAAAGGAGATAAGAAGAGAAAATTGTAGTAACTTGTTCTTGTGTTCTTATCAATTGCTTGTCCTAATATTGCTATCCAGCTTGTCGGTTAAGGAAGGAGTTCTTGTTCCGTTGCCGTCGTCTAACTAATACATAGTTCTGAAATAGGGATTCATATGGATTAAATCATCATAATGATGACAGCTGCTACCTTCCCATTAGAAACCATCTATCTTTCTTCTTTTCCTTCGTACGAATCTTTGCTAACTTGACTGTGTTCAACGGCTGATGACCCCAATGTGTGAAATATCCACCTCCATGGGGGTGCGCGACCGGGAACCATGTTGTCAGGAACTGAGCACTTTCTTGAAAGCATTGATTTGTGGTAAGACTAGAAGAGAAGATTGCTCTTTCGAAGCTAGTCAAGCGATTAAACAAAGTAGGCTCCTCGCACTCACATGGACTTACACTTTTGTGTATTAGCTTGTTTCGTTATCTTAGAATTCCGCTCTCTCCAAATAGAATACACCACCGCCTGAAGGATAAGCTTGACAAGAGTTTTGAGCTTTCCATTCCTTGATCCAGCCCTAACCCAAACCACAATATCCTCAAACAGAAGCGGCAGAGAGAATTCCTGATGAGTAAAGAAAGAGTTCCAAATATCCTTAAAGAGGGGACAATCGAAAAATAGATGAGATCGAGATTCAATTCCAACTGACCAGAGCAAGCACTCTGCCGGAATATTCAAACCCCAAGCTCTCAATCTATCCCGAGTAGTCAACATATCACGTAAGAAAATCTAACACATGAAAGAATGCTTTGGAATATGATGGTTGAACCAAATTGATTTGAACCACGAAACATGAGATGAAGGCGGGTGTAGAGAGATCTACATCTTTGAGGAGGAAAATGTACTTGGTGAAGAAGTAAGAGAATTCCTCCAGAGAAATACATCTTCCTCTGAAGTAGAAAATGTCGGAGTTACTGGAATACATTGTCTCAACAGGACTAAGATCGGATGTCTTTCGGAAGATCTTAGCCACAAATAATTTTCCAAAGCTTGATAAACTGTAGAAGCAGAGGAAATTCATGTAACCCAGGGTTCGTCAGAGCGAGTAACATCAATCAGTGGTCCCAACATAGTCCAATTATCATGCCAAAATAGCTTCTCCTTCCCGAAGCAATCTGACGTGAAAATATGGACGAGCCAAGGGTCTTAATTTCATCAACCGTCTCCAACTTCCACAGTTATGAAAATCAAAATTCCAAAATAGCCTTCCTGCAATAATATGCCTATGAATCCAAGCGACCCACAATGATCTAGTGGAAGCAAACAAGAACCAAATAAGTTTAAAACCAAAAACTTGGTTCAAACCCTCCAATCTACGCAAGCCAAGACCACCAGAGATTTTCAGAGTACACACATAATTCCAAGATACCTTAGCACCCCTTGCTAATGAAGAAAAACATCTCCATAAAAAGGCATTACAAATACGTTCCAAGTTTTCTAAACACTTTTTTGGGAGAGGAAAGACGGCAGACCAAAAATTAATTTTATTGTATAAGACTGATTGGATATGTAACGCCCTGACCGTCCCTTCCATGGGCCCCCGTCTACTCTCAGGCCCGTGGGTCCACCATGTCCGACGGCCACTACATTAGTCCAGGAGGCTCAGAAGTCTTGATTACTGACTGTGCAATCACCACGTGATCTTTCCTCGTGTTTTGATCTCACTCACACGAAACTGGCAATGACTTCCCAGTAGGTCACCCATCGTGAAACTACTCCAGCTCAAGCACGCTTAACTCTGGAGTTCTCTCAAGACCTGTGACCGAAAAGATAAGTGCACTTTGGTGATATTGGTAGCCAAATCAATTCTTTTAAGCCTCTCCGCATATGCCGCATATACCATATATGCCCTGAAACTGGGATGTCACAATGATAAGCTGCAAACGTCCTGCAAACGACAGATGTATCACTGTCCAAGACAAAATTCTGGCTCGAACCTTATCTAATAATGGCTGATAGTCGTAGGTCTCAATTTGTGTGGCATGAATGGAAGGCCAAGGTATCTGACCGATAAAGCTCTCTGTTCCAAGACAAACGCAACAACAGTAGCACCAGTTAAAGCCGAGTTGTTGCCATCCAGAAATAAGTAAGTCTTCCTTAAGTTGAGAGACAAACCAAAGACATATTTAAAATTTTGTAACACTCCCAGAATACCCGCCAACGAAGCTTCTGGCCAATCAAAGAACACAAGCACGTCATCAGTAAACCTCAAGTGAGTGATTAAGGGATCAACACATTGAGGATGAGGACTAAAACTCCCTGATTAAAGGCCAAATCCAAATCCTTAGAAAGAATATCCATCACTAGAAAAAATAAGGAGGAAGAAATTGGATCTCCTTGGCGTAATCCTCTTTCCCCTTGGAAAAAATCCACAAGCTCCCAGTTTAAGACAACAAAGTAATGAGCCGAGGATACACATTACTGGATCCATACAACAAATTTCTCCGGCAGCTCTAAAGCTTTTAAAATATTCATCAAGAAAGACCAATCGACGTTATCATATGCCTTTGAAATATCCATTTGAACACAACCTCTCGAAATTGGTCCATCTTGATGAAAATCCGCGGCTAACTCAGATGCTAACAAGATATTCTCGCAAATGAGCCTCCCTTTAACAAATTGATACGGTCAAATTTCCCTTTGTCCTACTCTCTCAAATTAAGAGATCGATTGTAGTACTTAGGGTATCGAATCCTCAGGGAATCAAATTGCACAATAGATTTAGTCTTTTAGATTATGCTAAGCAGAAAGATGTAGGTAAAAACGATTGCAGAAAAGTAAATCAGGATGATTGTAAAGCTTTTAAAACAATAAGAGGAAAACGCTAAGCTTTAGGGAATTCGCAGGAAGAAATCCAAGTAGCAGAATAAAATCACTTTTGGGATAAGTTATGATGCACAATTCTTGAACTCGAAACACTGTTTTAAAGTAAATCAACTGTCGTTGCAAATACTATCTATGCTTAAGCCCTAGACAACCAATTGTCGTTGCGAAATCAGATTGATTTAAACAAGCAATTATATTCGGGTTCGATTGTTCACAGAGATCCAAAGCCAACTCTCGTTGCGAATCGAATCTCTGCTCACCTATGCTTCAGTTCTAGTTATTCAATAATGCTGTCGCATCTACTAAACAACCTAAGATATCCAATTCAGCGCTAAATCAGAATTCAAAGCAATCAAGGTGAAGAATACAAATAAATATGAATGCAAATCCCAGTAGTAATTAGACTCTACAACTCTTCATTCAACCTTTGAAAACCCTAAAACCTAACAAGGGAATTACTCAGACATAGTAATGTAAGATAAAACCCTTTTTATTAAAATCTCTTAGAAAGTAAAGCATAGCCTAAACAATGGCTGAAAATAAGTATTTATAGAATACAAAAACGTCATGGGCCCAGTTGCAAACATCTGGGCTTTTTGGCGCGAAAAGGAAATCTTCTAAAACTTGGAATCTGGGTTGGTCCGATGGTCGTGTCGATCGAAACGATTAAGTATGTCGATCGACACTTGATAAATGTTGGTGTCGAGCGACATCAACAACCTCGTCGCTCGACACTAATCTGAATTCT
The DNA here is from genome assembly GCA_963576765.1 of Draba incana. NCBI lineage: Eukaryota > Viridiplantae > Streptophyta > Magnoliopsida > Brassicales > Brassicaceae > Draba > Draba incana. The sequence goes on along the minus strand of OY755209.1, from coordinate 2,520,229 downwards.
TCAATCCGAACTTGCCACTTTGACTGCTCATTCCGTTAAGCTCCAAATTGCTCCAGTAAACACCAATTGAGTCCAATTCATCCTTGTACCTAATATAAAGCACTAAACACTAGAAAAACCATAAGACTCGATAAAACGGACATATATCATGGTATAAAACTGGGTAAAAACCATGATATATCAACTCCCCCAGACTTAGCCTTTTGCTTGTCCCTAAGCAAAACAGTGTACTCACTCCTTTAGGAACCACATACCTTTGCAAAGTCATCCGGTGATACTTCGATGTTTCCCTAGAAGCTTAGCAGTCCTCCAGATTGAATCCAAACCCCTTAGAGAAACTCAGACTTTCAGTCGCAGACCCCTTTCATTATTTAAGTGCGGTCTCATCGAAGGAATATCGATCGCTGGACCTTCTAGATTCTTTCGCTTCCTTTAAACACTTTCCCGCATTTCACCCTCTCTCTTCCCTCTGAAACTGTTTATCCAATTAAGGATATTATAGAGATGCAATGCCTTTTTTGTTGAACTTTTTTCTTGTGATGGCGGGTACCTCAGCAGAGGGTCCTTTACCACCGAATGCCTAATTGAATTCGGGCTTGCACTTTTCTGAAGATTTTTTTATTTCCTTGGCATCTCTATGACTTCACTAGATCAACACTCATTACTGTTGTTCTATGAGGCTTTTTGTGATGGCGGTTACCTCAGCAGAGGGTCCTTTACCACCAAATCTAGGACAGTTGTATCCGTCACTGGGAAGAAGTTTCAAGAGTGGTCCGTCCTCGCTTTCAAGTGTTTGGAAGCTGAATCAAGTCCTGCGATTACCAACGCCCTTGACAAGAGATTAGAGTTTATTAGGGTCGGGGTCTTTGACATCCTTTCTGGCATTCTCCAGAAATCTGAACTCGCTCCGTTAAACCGATCCACTTTCAGTTACCCACCTCAGTAAAACCAGCGAACTTGCATTGGAAATGGTCTTTGAGTGCTGTTCAAAGCAAGTCTAAAGGAGGTTTTGACTCTAAAAATTTGAAAAAATGACTCAAAAATTCAAAAGAAAACACAAAAGTCAGCGACTGCCTCCCCCAGACTTAAACAACACTGTCCCCAGTGTTATTAAATCCGAGATTGGCGAAACAAAATTAACAGGAATCAAAACGAATGAAAATTAAAGTAAGAATTCGGACCTGGGGGTCGTGTCGAGCGACACGACCTTTATGTCGATCGACACTTATGATTTGGTCGCGTCGAGCGACTTAGTTACTGTCGTCGATCGACACGAAAAGTTCCTTGGTGTCGAGCGACACTGATGTCTCCGTCGCTCGACACCACAGTCTGAAGTTCACTCTCACTTGTTTTCGAACGTCTATTTTCCTGAAAATCAACACCAAAACGAAAACCAAACATAAAATTGAAAAAGAAAAATAAAATAAAATAAAAGAAAATGACTCACAAGTGGGTTGCCTCCCACTAAGCGCTTGTTTTAAGCCCTTAGCTTGACGTGTTAGTATGGCGGACTTATGGCGGATCTTTGAGAAGCATAGTACTTCCCTTATCCAGGTGGATGGTTGCAGCAATGTTCTTGGATCGGACCTTCTTGACAGCTCCCCCAGACTTGTCAGAAACTATTCCGGGGAAAATTTTCTTTGTATTCTCCAGCATCTGTCGAAGGACTGCCTCTCCATTCTCCTCTAAGTCTGAAGGGATAATGATCTTGAACTTGGAAAATGCTTTGGAAGCTTTCTTCTGTCTCCTATGTCCTTCGTTCTCCTCTTTGCACTCCCGAGGAATTCCTGCAAATTCATCAGAAGAAAAACCAAGCATACGACGAGAAACTCGTTGCTTGCATGAGCGCGTAACAGCTTTTGCAACTTTTAAAGTCTGATGAAGAGGCTTGGAATGAAGAACAGGAGGTGCGTACCTTTGCTCAATGGGAGGCTTGGGGGTTGGGAGACTCGCAGGATCTAGCTTTTCTCCCTTAATGACTGTCCAACAATAGAAGTTATCCATTAAGATCGATGGGTAGAAGACTTCCTTGTTGATTTCTGTGAAGGAGATTCTCTGATTTGGGAAGTCCAGGACAGCTCCAACAGTGTTAAGGAAGGACGCACCGAGAACCATTGGCTTAGTGGTCTCGATGATGTGGAAATCAGCTGGTACAAGGCAATCTCCAACTCGAATCTTCAGATTAGGAATGAAGCCTGCAGAAGCTACTGAAGTAGTATCAATAAGGCCGACTAGAGCATTTGAAGACTTGATATTCGAGATCCCCAGCTTCTTCACAACATCATGTGAGATGACATTCACATTAGCTCCAGTGTCCAAGAGAGTGCCTTCCAATTCCATGCCATTAATCGAACAAGGAACGATAAACTGCCATGGACTATCCCTCTTGATCAATTCCCTCAGGACCGATTTTTCAACTACTCCAGGCTCCTTCTCACTGCTCTGAATGCTTGCTGACTCGCAATGCTTCACAGAAGCTCTGGGATACGGAAGAGGAGGCTTGTAGACGCGTTCGACGGTGCAAACAGAGGCTTTCGCGGAATCTAGTCGAATTTGGGTCTGGTGTCGAGCAATGCTGTAAGCGTGTCACTCGACACTTGAAGGTTCCCCGCGTCGATCGACACGGTAGTCTACATCGATTGACATGCTCTGTTCCATCGTGTCGATCGACGCTAAAGGTTTGTCGATCGACAGATATGCCCCTGTTCCGAAAATCTGAGCTTCTTCTTCTTCCGTGAACTGATCGATTCGCCTCGAAGCTCGTTTCTTCTCTGTTCCAGACCTTAAACTGAGCATATTGGAGTGGAGCTTCGTCACTGTTGCACTGGTTTGCTGCACTTGAGTATCAAGCTTCTTTACATGGATGTTCAAAGACTCGATCTTTTCATTCAAGTCCGTGTAGATGGAATCCAGCTTTCCATTTAAGTTGACAGTCAATGTCTGTTGTCCTTCCAGCATTCGCTCCATCATAGACTCCAGTTTACTCTCTGCAGATGGCGGTGGGGGTTTCTGATAGGACGAGGATCCGTAGTCTCTCTGATAGTTGCTCTGGAAGGGCTTCTGATAAGCTGAAGAACCATACCCTTGATTGTTGAACCGCTGATATCCTAAGCTATTGACGTAGTTCACGTCCTCTCCTGCTGTCTGAACATCTTGCGCAAAGTGAACCGCTTTCTTCCCAGCTAGAAGATCATGCATTAAGTCCAACTTCTTTGTAACCTCTGCGAGCTGATTACCATTGACGTTCTGACCCTGACTCCTCTCAAAATCAATACTCTTGGTACTGTTGCTGCTAGCTAAGTTCTCAATGATTCTCAGGGCTGTCTCTTGAGAATTCGTGTTGAAATTTCCGTTACTTGCAGCATCTAACGTGATAGCATAGCGAGTGGCGATCCCTCTGTAGAAAATGTTCAGCAGCTGAACCTCGTTGAAACCGTGATGTGGACAGTCCCTCTGGTAGCTCTTGAATCTATTCCAGGCAGCCCTGAATGCTTCGCAATCACCTTGTTTGAAGGTGGTTATCTTTTACCTGAGATCCTCGGATTTCGCATCATCGAAGAAATTGCTTAAGAAAGCATTCTTCGTGTCTTCCCAATTCGTCAGTGAACCCGGAGGAAGTGTCCTTAGCTAATGCTTGGCTTCTCCATGCAAAGAGTACGGGAACAACTTGCAGAACAGATAATCTTCAGAGACTCCGTTAGCCTTGATGCTAGATGCCAAGTCCTCAAACTTCTCGATGTGATCCATCGGATGTTCATGTTGTAAACCGCAGAAAGGATCTTGAGCAACAAGGGAGAAGTAGGCAGGCTTGAGCTCGAAGTCATTGTGTTGGAACGTTGGAGGTTGAATCGCGGCTCGATTCGCGTAAAACTGCTCTGGTCTGTTAAAATCAGCCAGCGTCCTGTTCTGGCCTTCATGTCGATCGACATGGATATCGTGTCGATCGACACGTGGGTTTTGACCCTGTCGAGCGATTAGCTCTCTCTGTCGCTCGACACGACGTAATTCCACACGTCGAGCGATTTCTTCTTCGTGTCGCTCGACACGATCCTGTTCTTCCCGAGCAAGTCTGATTTCTTCGTCGAGTCTCCGCTGCTCCTCGTCGATCTGCTCAATGACCACGTTTCCCTCTGCGTCGAGCCTCTGTCCAAGCTCGTTGTATGAGTTTCCTTCTCTGTCCAAAAACCCACCATCTCTCTGGAACACAACCGTATTCGCAGCCATCTTTGCTTACGCCTGAAATTCAAAATAAATAAAAACAAAAATAAAGCTAGTTAGTAAAATAAAAAAAACAAAAGTAAAAAGCACTTAGACAAAATCCTAATGATAAAAATCTAATGGCGTTGATTCCCCGGCAACGGCGCCAAAATTTGATACGGTCAAATTTCCCTTTGTCCTACTCTCTCAAATTAAGAGATCGATTGTAGTACTTAGGGTATCGAATCCTCAGGGAATCAAATTGCACAATAGATTTAGTCTTTTAGATTATGCTAAGCAGAAAGATGTAGGTAAAAACGATTGCAGAAAAGTAAATCAGGATGATTGTAAAGCTTTTAAAACAATAAGAGGAAAACGCTAAGCTTTAGGGAATTCGCAGGAAGAAATCCAAGTAGCAGAATAAAATCACTTTTGGGATAAGTTATGATGCACAATTCTTGAACTCGAAACACTGTTTTAAAGTAAATCAACTGTCGTTGCAAATACTATCTATGCTTAAGCCCTAGACAACCAATTGTCGTTGCGAAATCAGATTGATTTAAACAAGCAATTATATTCGGGTTCGATTGTTCACAGAGATCCAAAGCCAACTCTCGTTGCGAATCGAATCTCTGCTCACCTATGCTTCAGTTCTAGTTATTCAATAATGCTGTCGCATCTACTAAACAACCTAAGATATCCAATTCAGCGCTAAATCAGAATTCAAAGCAATCAAGGTGAAGAATACAAATAAATATGAATGCAAATCCCAATAGTAATTAGACTCTACAACTCTTCATTCAACCTTTGAAAAACCCTAAAACCTAACAAGGGAAATACTCAGACATAGTAATGTAAGATAAAACCCTTTTTATTAAAATCTCTTAGAAAGTAAAGCATAGCCTAAACAATGGCTGAAAATAAGTATTTATAGAATACAAAAACGTCATGGGCCCAGTTGCAAACATCTGGGCTTTTTGGCGCGAAAAGGAAATCTTCTAAAACTTGGAATCTGGGTTGGTCTGATGGTCGTGTCGATCGACACGATTAAGTATGTCGATCGACACTTGATAAATGTTGGTGTCGAGCGACATCAACAACCTCGTCGCTCGACACTGATCTGAATTCTTCAATCCGAACTTGCCACTTTGACTGCTCATTCCGTTAAGCTCCAAATTGCTCCAGTAAACACCAATTGAGTCCAATTCATCCTTGTACCTAATATAAAGCACTAAACACTAGAAAAACCATAAGACTCGATAAAACGGACATATATCATGATATAAAACTGGGTAAAAACTATGATATATCACAAATCGTGTTTGACTCCATTGAACCGCCTCTTTAGAAAAGAGTTTAAGTCTGGCAGCAAGGATCCTGGAAATTACCTTGTAAGTAGTAATAAAATACATTTATAATCTACCATATGAAAGGAGGATGTCGCTCTCCATATAACTGACACGTCATCACACTAAAGAAGAACATGTGTCCATAAGAAAACCAAGAGTTAATCTCTGCCCTCAAAAGTTACGACTTTCTTTTCAAGTTCCCTAATAACTTTACTAATTTATAAGTTTAATGTAAAATATTAAACATCAATTTATTAAATCGAATATTTTTTAATCTTTTCTCATAATTTGAATAAATTCATAAATCTTGGTAGTCGTACTAAAGAATTTGACTTTCTGACTGGAGAAAGAAGCACAAATGTTCATATTGTATATCTTTTGACTTTTTAACGTAATATCTTAAACATGTATTCACAATCGCCTCTAAACAAAGATTATCCCATATTCAATTTTTAGGGATTACCTACCGTTGTTGATTTCAGTTGAGGAGGAAATGTGTAATCCAACATGTTCGGGTTTCGGCATATTTTTGTTGTGACTATGTAAATTCTCGGGATTTGAGAAGCTCAATGGATATGTAATTATTGAGATTAGTAAAAACATGGCATATACATCTTCTCAATAATAAAAAAATTTGTTTTGATCATTATGTTTTAGGGTACAAAACGAAAAACACTCTTAGGAAAGATCATGTCCGTAGTTTTTTTTGGAATTTGTTTTTGAGGTTGTATTCAAAAGAACATCAATATAAGTGCAAGAAACAACACAAGTTTTTATATATATATTTTAAATTTTTTATCCATCTAAGAGTATCTAACATAAGCTTCAACCCTCCACAAATATGATACATGTTCTCTTATTGTTTCCTTGTGAGAGATTTAAGTCTATCCCTATGTAGTAATGTATTACAAGTGTTATTAACATCGATGTTCCAAGTTCTAACTCATCAGTAAGTCTCTGTTTTTTTCATTTTTTATTGTTATACAATTAGTTTCTATGAAATTTTTGATACAAACTAACTAACAATAAAATCAAATAAAATTTTAGAAAAAAAAATCGCTCATCTACGCGGGTATAGGCCTAGTATTAATTGATAGCACCATAACAAACAAAAAATGATGATATTATATTTAAACAATCAAACTAACATTGAATACAAAGATTTGGAAAGAAAGAACACTAAAGAAATAAGGTCCTTTAGCTCTTGGGGCAAGACAGTTGAAATGTGGCCCTATGCTCCATTGAAGGGACCAACAAATTTTCAGTTTTGTTTTGTCTTTTTTATTAGCATTGCAAATGAGCCAAACAGCAATTTAGAAAATGATATTATATGAAATGTGACAATCTTTAATTTAGAAAAATATATCTCTTTTAGTATCAAGGCAATTCTCTAACATTGAGTGCATTTACTGAAAGATATTTCGATTGCAAGAATAAAAAACAGAACTAGTATAGTTAGTTTTGAAGCTAATTTGTTGTATTATAAGCCCTACAATAATTTACATTAGCAATATATAAAGAACCAGATTATCAGAAGAAAAAGAACTGAAAGTTGATGAAAAGAAAACATAACAAATAAAAATTGGTGCTAGTGGGCAAATAATAGATAGCCGCGTAGGTATAGTTGAGGGAGCTGTGAGACTGAGACACATTCACATGTTTTGTAAAACCTCAAATTATAGAGGGGAGGAATATGTATCAAAATCATCTTATGTTTGAAATCAATATCATTTATATTTAATTATAACCGTAAGAATCTTACCGTTGAATTTGAATCACATTACGTATTTTGATTTGATTACACAAAGTAATTCTTTTGGGTGATATTCGCTTTTTTCTAGAAAAAAAATCAGTGGTATCGATTCAAAAAGACAAAGATTTGATTCTAGGAATTACAATATTAAAAAGTCACTCTCTGTATCTAATTTTCCTGATTCGAATAGATTTGAGTTGGGATTTATTAGTGAAAAGTCGAAGATTAAAGAGATTGCTCAATCGATAGATCTCTCCCAAGTCTAGAAAGTTTAGGCAATTTACCAAATTCATTATGTATAATATGATTTTCCGTAATTTTTATTTGTATTTAACACAATACTAAGGCTGAAACTGGTAATCATTTTTAGGAATATATGGAATTTAAGGAATTGGAATAATTGGGATAAAAAGAAATGGGAAAGAAGCAGTTAGAGGAATAAAATAAATGGGATTAGGATTTATCCCTTTCCATGTATCCCGTTCATTCCTCTCCTTTTTTTATCCCACAGGAATATGTGGAAAAACTGTTTTTTTCCCATTTAACTGGTAATTTTTTTTTGGAATTCACATGAATGACTAATTCCATTCATAAAAATGACATTTCAGTTGCAGCCTAAAAAGTTCCATGCTTGAACAAATTATTAGGTACATATGATCTATATATATATAATTAGTTTCCAACACAAGTACACAACAATATTAATACCAATAAATTTAGATTATTTATAACACAACAATATTCATACGGTAATACGGTTGCCACTGAACATCATATTTTCCAAAAATAACAAATTATAAGTAAAATACGACTCTCAAAATCTGAGGTTTTAATTAATTAACCTCAATCTTATTTAAGTAACAATTTTTTTTTTGAACAGTGTCCCCTTAGGAAAAAAAATCAATACAATATGGTTCACTGTTAAATAAGAGCGAAATTTAGTATATGTTTTTTCTGGTGAATGAAATTTAGGATATGTTAATGGCAATGAGGAAACCAACAAATGTACTAATTTTTATATAAATCATTTTAGCATTCCTATGGAGTATTTGTTAACAAAGTATAGTTATTATTTAGTACGTGTTAAAGGAAAATTTAGAGTAAAAAAGACTGAATTTAGAAATATAAATAGGAGTAACAAAAATCGATTCAGTGAGTACTAGAAGAGAGAAAGTGAGACCCACCGTGCATGGACCATGCGAGCAAAATTTATTGAAGAAACAAAAATCTTCCTTAATGGGAAAGTTATTCTAAGTCCTCTTTGTGGAATGGGGACCCTGATTAAAATTCAAATCTCATAAATAAATTATTCAACTTACACCTCAAAGTAATTATATTTTTTTTGGCAAATGGTTTCACAGCCTTATTAGTCTTTCTTTTAATTTAATTTATGGAAACCCTAAATTTTGAAACAAGTTAAACGTTTGATAAACCCACATGCCTGTAGTTGTAACTTGTAACCTCTATTAGTACCAAACAATACACGTAAGGAAACTTTGTTAGCTTCTGTGTTCGTATGATTCCAAATAGTAAAATAGCTCATAACTCTTATGCATTTTATTGCTCTTCCTTTTTTTACTCATTTTATAAGTCCCATCTGTGTTTAATCGTGCAAGTTCTGATATATATACATTTTGGTTCAATATCTTGGACAAAACAATTTTTCTACCAATAATTCGTTTACAGTTTGGTAGGCTCAAGTCTTTTATTTCTATATTAATGTTTGTTAAAGACAATCCAATGTTCATCAATAACTTGAATAATTCACAATACTTATACATTGTTTGTTAAAAATCGTAAGTTCATTGTTAGATGTCTTCTTTTTTTCTTAATTAACTTCCTTTATTTCTACTTCATTTCAATCTCTATATTAAATATTAAATGTTAGATGTCTTTCATAGACCATACAACTACATCTCTTTTTTTATCACCCAAAAGTTGTTTTGAAAATCATGTTTATATATACAGCCATAACCTACGGTACAATGGTATTGACCCAATCAACAGAAAACTATATTTCACCAAACAAATCCTGGTTCAAATCTTATATTCTAATATTATAGATAAAAATAATTAAAATCGTAACAGATATACACGATTAAGTAATTTAGTTAGTTATTTCGCAATGTTTATTGATTGAGTATTAGCTCAGGCTACATTGGTTTTAAAGACGTTTTTTTTCTTTCTTAGAAAGTAAAATATGGAATTATACATAATAAATATAATGCTCTATTTGAAAGGTAACACACATAAATCTAAATTTACATCGTGTCGAAGAATATAATTTGGTATATGGAACAATTCACAAAGAACTTTTGGGTTTTGGTGACTAGTTCATGAACCCAACCTTGCCGAATTTAGCTTTTCTCTAACCGCCGCCAAATAAAATGAAAATTTAATCAAACCACAACCACACAATGTCTTAATTAACACTACACGAAAAAGATCGGAAACTTCCACATCATGTGTTTATGACTGTGTTTATATGTGTACAAATTAATTTAGATATACAATGAACATATAAAATGTGCTAATGGAGCTTAATTTAATAAAAACGATAGTTAATACCAAAGTGATCATTGTCCCCGTCGGAACAAGGAATCTAAAGGGTTCTAATTGCTTGCCCTTTGTGGATTCTCAAGTAACGAAAGTCAAGAATGTTGACTCATGTGGTCGTCTTGAGTTATGAAATTATATTCAAATACCAATAAGACTTAATTTTCTATGAAAAAGTAGTACAACAAACCGCCTTGAATCATATATAATATACACATATATAATGAGTGAATCCGTACGTATAATATGAACAAGGCCATGCAATGAAAAGTAATACACGTTGGATTTATGTACGATATATCTTACTTGACAAAACTAGTAAAGAGAATTTAAATATAGCTACTAGTTTCGACTGAATACCACAAACAATTAGATAGATTTTGGTGCAATCGATTTTATTCCTTTGGGCGTTCACCATTCTACTATTCACTCTATATATTTCTTTTTTGTTTTTATGATTTTGACTAGGTATATTTTGGTCAAAATGAAAGATTCCTATTAAAGTGCCCAAAACAAGAATTCCCATTTTCCTCTAGTTTTGTAAACCAATGGATCTATGCTATGGCTATTATTATAATGTGATTGTAAGACGGAAAACAATATTCAGAGAGCTTAATTCGTCATAGCCATATCCTTGATTAGCCCCATTACTCGAGCTATGCATGTAAAATATTTATTTACTACATCTTCACTGAACTCTCTAACATGAATATAAATGCATACGCACACTACCTATACTTTCATACTAAAAATGAAGAGCAACCCAAAGTTAATAAGTTTTTTATTGGAAGAAAGTTTATAAGTTTATTATGAGTTGTAATGTCCTATTTATTTATCTAATTTGGGATAGACCAAACATATATATAATGGTATATTTGTATCACAAATGCATATACTTTTATACGGGGAATATATAGGATGTACATATATTGAAGTGGGCACCGAGCGGTTTAAATATAGAAAACAAGTTTTGAATATGCTGATATGGATTTCGGTGAAATTTAACATTTCTTGATTCGTAATCTCACGAATCTAGGAACCGAATATATATAGATGAATTGGGAGATCATGTAGAGATATGGTTTTTGATCAAATTCCTGAATTTATTAATACATTGATGTGTATTCTAGGAATTTCGAATAATTTTTGAAAGCTCGAAGTTCCATAATATAAAACATTTCATGCCGTCTTTTAGCGATTTACTCCTTTAATTCTACCACCATTTTGTACCTTGAAATAGTTCATACTCAAAACACTTAGGTATATATTTTTTTTTTTCCAGTCATACTAAGACGAGCATTTCCAAAGTTTCACATTTTCACATAAGCCTAACCTTTGATCTATCCATATAACTACGGATCGACCCTATTTATTTTCTGCAGCTTGTTAGTACTTTATGCTACTATAACATTAAATTTTCTTAAAAGGAATTGCTCTTCTTTCGTATGCCATCAAAAGATGCATGCCCCTCACAAATATAGACTAATTATAAAAAAATTCGAAGCAATTTAAAAATAAAAATGAAATATAAAGCCAAATATTGCGGTCCATGATAATATTTTATTAAGACAGATGAAACTAAATTTTACCTCCCAATTTTTCTTGGCTCAAATTGGTGTTAACCTATTACACCGGATAACATTTACGGTGTATCTAAGAAAGTAAAAAAAAAACTCCATATGGTAAGTAATTTACAAAAAGACTCATTCAATATTGAAGAGAGAGCCAAAATGTGGCCAAAAAGGTACAAAGTAAGCCACCAATATATGAAGTTTTTTCAATTTCTTTTGTCTCTTCTCTCCCTTCTTCTCACTCTTCTCTCTCTCTCTCTCATTTTCCTTATAAATTCCACTTCTCTTCATCCCCAATTTCCTCCTCCTCATCTTCTCTCTCTCTCTCTCTCTCTCTCTCTCTCTCTCTCTCTCTCTCTCTCTCTCTCTCTCTCTCTCTCTCTCTCTCTCTCTCTCTCTTCTTTGTCTCAAACACTTGTGAGAATATGACTAACCAAAATGTCATCGTCTCGGACAGAAAACTAATCTTGGGTTCAAAAACCGTCACTGTCTCTGTCTCTAACTCTCCTCTGTTCTCTACTTCACCTCCCACTTACTTTACCTTCCCTCGTCGAAAGTTCTTAAAACTTCTTGAAGCAGCCGAAAAAAACAACAACAGTAACAAGAACATCGTTGGTTCTCCAAAGATTGCATCTTGGGTCGAATCCATGCGTGATTCTTCCCCTACACGTCTTAGATCTTCCTCTCATGACTCCGAAAACGACGTTAAAACTTCTTGGATCGTACGTTCATTAACCATACCTTAAAATCTGAAAATATAACCCATTTCTTGATTTTTAGAATTTATAATCAAGATTTTGTTCTTTTTTAGGTTCGATTTCCTTCGGCTTTAAGTATGTTTGATGAGATTGTGAATGTTGCAAAAGGGAAACAGATTGTTATGTTTCTTGATTACGATGGGACCCTTTCTCCTATTGTTGAAGATCCCGACAAAGCTTACATAACCCATGAGGTTTTTTATTCTCTGTTCTTAAAAATATTTTTTTGTTAAATTTTTTGGATTTTTAAATAATGTAAACTTTTTTTGTTAATAGATGCGAGAAGTTGTAAAAGACGTGGCTTTAAATTTCCCGACGGCTATTGTCACCGGAAGATCCATCGATAAGGTACATTACATTAATTTGTCAAATATTTACCATTTGGTTATTTTCTTATGAACTCATTTACTCTATTTATATTAATGCTAAATTATTTGATATATAAAAATAATTTTTAGGTTCGTAGTTTTGTCAAACTCGACGAGATTTATTACGCCGGAAGCCACGGTATGGATATTGAAGGTCCGACCAACGAAAATACTTACGGCGAGGTGAGAAACCAATGCAGAAAAATCCATTGACAAAATAAATTATTTATTTATTTTTCTTAATGGTATTTTATTGTATGAATGTTCATAGAGTGATCAAGGAGTGTTGTTTCAACCTGCACGTGAGTTTATACCAATGATCGAGAAGGTGCATTTTGAGATATTTTTCTTTTTTACATAACAAATCATATTAAAAAAATGGTAAATTTTATTTACTTTTGTCTTATATATATAAATTTCAGGTGGTGAAGATTTTAGAGGAAAAGACAAAATGGATCCCTGGGGCTATGGTGGAGAACAACAAGTTTTGTCTGTCCGTACATTTTCGACGTGTTAAAGAGAAGGTAAAAAACAAAAATAATGATGCAAAAAAACATTTCTCTTCTTTAAACAAAAATATAAGTGGTCCAAATTATTTTTGTTTTTTAACCCAAAATTAAGAGACTTATTTCTCAAAAGGAACATTTTTTCATGAAATAGAGAATAAAATTATTGTTAAAGATGATTCGGTATTTCACTTTTTCAGCAATTAATAATAAACACAAAAGCAAAACACCAGTATTATTATTTATAATGATGATTATGGATTTATACTGTTATTGCGGCCTGGTACCAAACCACTAATATCTATCACCGAAACATTTTATTTTCATTTAGAAAAAGTGTTTATAATTTAATTAATTATTTACATTTTGTTCTAACAGAGATGGGCTGCATTAGCTGAACAAGTAAAATCAGTTCTTCTTGATTATCCAAAGCTGAAACTAACCCAAGGTCGAAAGGTAAATATTAAATTTGCATTTCCCTATTTTCATTGGTCATTTTAGAAGGCCTAATTACGTATGAACAGATTATTAATCTTACTTATTTATATAACCAGGTGCTTGAAATCCGCCCCACGATCAAATGGGACAAGGGCCAAGCTCTCAATTTTTTGCTAAAATCATTAGGTGAGAGAACCCCTATAAATTATTTATTTATTGATTATTTTAAAAATATTCTTAGATGTATAAATTCTTATGTATTTGATCTAATTAAATAGGGTTTGAAAATTCGGAAGATGTTTTACCGGTGTATATTGGAGATGACTGTACTGACGAAGATGCGTTTAAGGTATGGTGATAATTAATTAAATGCGTTTACATTTTTAAACTATTCTGCTTACTGTTATACAGTTTAACTAGTATAGACTTAGTATTTTAACCATATAATTCGATAGGTTTTACGTGAAAGAGGACAAGGTTTTGGGATTCTTGTCTCAAAAGTTCCAAAAGAAACCAATGCTTCTTATTCTCTTCAAGACCCTTCTCAGGTAAATTAAATCTTACCCTTGTATATTGAAATGTATTGCCAATTTTAATGACTGTTAATTAGTTTATTAATTTTGAAACCATTTTAATGTATAGGTTAATGAGTTCCTCAAGCGTTTGGTAGAGTGGAAGAAGAAATCAGTGGGAGAAGAGTGAAACACATAGAACATAAATAACACCTGAGTTTATTTCCAAATTTTGAGGAGATGATTAGTATATATAAACAACCTTTTTAAAAAAAAAAATTAGTAGATGTCTAGAGGGTGTTTCGGCCAGAAGTATTTTATTTTCTATATCGATCCGAAAATTGTAAATTTCGTGTAACGATCTAGAAATTAATAAAAAAAATTATTAATATTTACTCATTCTTGTTTTTGCTTCTTCGCTTTTAATAGCGAAAATATTACAATTATCATGTGAACATTTTAAATGGAGTTGAATCTCAACTTTTAAGTATTTCTACAACGGTTTGATTAATTATCGTAAATATTTTAGATGGTAAGTCCACTAAGAACAGATATCGTTACACCCGAGATCAAATTTCTCTGAATATATTATGTAGGAATTAGCCTAATAGACGGACAAGTTGGAGCCCAATATTGACTCAAAAGAAAAAAAGGAACATTGTTCTATAAAAAAAAGATTAAACATAGTTACAGAAGTTTAGACTGTGTGCGTACTACGTAGTAGTTAGTATATGTTTATAAAAAAAAGAGTAAACATAGTTACAAATGTTTAGACTGTGTGCGTACGTGTTTATAATTAGTAGTACATAAATGGTCAAATACATGAGTATAGTTTATGATTATCCTGCAAAATCACCCAAATAATAATTAGTCAAATGTCATTGGATCTTTTTTTTTCGAGATATCAATTGGATTTTTTGAGGAATCCGAGAATTCTTATGAAATAAAATATACTAGGGTACTAGGGGACATTTAAAATCACATGAATTCATATACATATACAACTTATAAGTATGATATAAAAAGTAATATAGTAATTAAAAATAAGTGTAATTAGGACATGTTCAATGGTGATATTAAATGTCTAATAAAGATGTCTTAAGAATATATTAATATTAAACTTTAGAAAAAGAGATTATAAAGTAAACTTAAGTGTCTTAATTTGGATACTTTTTAAGACTTTAGACACTACGACGTGGAGCTCAGTGATTGCTCAACAAAAATAAAGAAAGGAAAAAAAAAACACCGTTCCTTGTCTGTTTATGATTTGGAAGATGATGTTTTAATTTTTTTTTTATGTCATGTATGTTTCAAATTTTATTCAACGTTTTTATGTTTTAAATGTTTTTTAACAACTTTCTCCGGTATGTTTTAAATGTTTTTATGTTTGATAAAATGTTTTATAAATTAAAATAATTTAAAAATAATATTTTTTTCTTTTAAGACTCCCAAAATTAAATATCTTCATTGGAAGGGTGCATAATCAAAAGTGTCTTAATTAATTAAATTTAATTCAAAATAACTTTAGACATTCATGTGTAGTATCTCCATTGAACATACTCTCAGAGCAAATGCAATGGTAACCCTTTTAGTGGGTCTTAAGATTAAACAATAATTAAACATAAGTGGATGGAGATCCAAAACAAAACAAAAGTGTCTTAAATTAGATCCATTTCAACATTTTAGACACAAAAGAGTCTTATATTAGATCTAGTTTGTTTAAATTTTAATTAAAAATTCATGAAAACACCCTTAATAGGATCTCCAATTGACATGTTTAAGTGCTGTTTTGGAGTGAAGGAAAAGCTCTTCTTGTCTGTTCATTTAAATATTAAAAAGTAAAATGTAATAATACGATTATGGGCAGTCAGAAGGAAACACTTCCGCAAAACCACAACAAGTTCAAATCCCAAATTTGGAACTTTGTTTTCCTTTTCTCACCACCACATTTTGGTGGATTACGTACGATTATATTTTGAATTTCAAACAAAATTATATTATTCCAAACATAATGAAACAAAATAAAATTCGATCGGAATCAGATAGAGACAATAAGTTCTTAAAGAATTGATCAGATGTATCAAATAACGATTTAAATAGCCCTTATGTCAAAAAAAAAAAAAACGATTTGAAAACACAAGTAAAACTTATTTTTAGAGATTAAATTAGATCGATTAACTCGTAAAAGAAAGTTTGAAATTATTGGAAGAAGGAAACACCTTAGGGTAACCAGAGCCGTGCTTAATAGGTTAAAAATTAGGCATTTGCCTAGGGTCCCCAACATATATATAGTTTTAGGGACTCCATAATCTTGAAAACATGTTGTGTCATAGTGGTCTCAATATGCAAAATTCCTTCTCATAACCTATGTTTGACTCCTAGAAGTAACTGATTGTATCTTTTTAATCATAATCATAGATCTAAAAGGAATTAATTCTAAATTTTGTTAGTTCCATTAGTTTTGAATTCGATCTTCCATTTGCTAAGTTTCTTTTCCTTTTGATTCTTTTTAATGATTTTTTTCTATTTTTCGTGATTGTTTTATGTTTTGACATTGACAAACACTAAGTGCTAAATCTTTAAATTATACTACGAAATTATTAGAAAATAAACAATCATAATATATTATACAGGTCTAATTTTTTTGATTTTTGATAGTGTTAGAAAGAAAACTAGTTTTTTTTTAAACGTCGGGGAATTATAATAATATCGAAGCCAATTGTTCAAAACTACAAATGATAAAACCAGGAAAACACAACAAAAGCAACCAAACCATCAAAGCTCCAAAAAAAGGGGCAAATGACATTAAACTACAGCTTCTCTAGCGATGAGATCATGAAGCCACGACGGGCTTCCCGTAGCCAGATAAGAGTTGAAACGTCCATCCCGAGTAACACTTGTTGCAATTGCTCGTACCGTAGAATTCGCACTCAATGATTCTAACTCGAAAGAGCAATTTGTAAAATTCAACCGAAGATTATGAATTTGATCCAGCAATACTTTGTACCTTGACCATTCTGAAGCTTTACTCAATGCCTCGAAGGCAGCTCGACAATCAAGTCCAATGACCACGTCCAAGAATCGTAGATCCCACAGACTTTGCAATGTCCAACGCACACATCTAAGCTCTGCAGTTATTCGGTTTGGAGAGCACGTAAAAGCATCTCGGGCATGAAATAAAACTGAACCTGTGTGATCCCGAGCAATCCAGGCTCCCCCGTTATGCAAAGATTCGTTGCGCCATGTTGAGTTGATGTTACATTTAATAGTCCCCAACCCCGGAGCAGACCATCTGTTTGAAGTAACCATAATCCTTTCCGTTCTTGACTCAACCTCCTCTGTTTTCTTATTCATCTCATGCCATAACATTGCCTCTTCAACGCTTTGTTTGATCACACAACTCAAGGCCTTTTGTTCATGAGCATAGAGAATTGAATTTCGATTCTTCCATATATTCCATATGACCCACGAAATATTTTTTCTAACCTCCTCCGGTAAACTCACATTCTCCATTCTTTCTAGGGCCAATTCAAGATTATCTTCAAAATCAGGGAATAAACCGAAACCAGGACCAACAACAACACCCGACAATGACCAAAGTTGAGTCGCCACAGAGCATTGGAAAAGCACATGATTGATACTTTCCGGTGAGTTTTGACATAATTTACATGTACCAGCTATCAACTAGTTAAAAGCTTAAATTATGAGGGTTTGAAAAAATATTTTGTTTGAAAAAAAAGGAAAAAAGGTTATGTTTTAGAATTTTTAGATTTATGATTTTACGTTTTGTTTTGAATAATTTACATCGTTAAAAAATTATTAAAAGGATCCCCATTTTATAATTTGCATCGAGCCTCTAGTGACCTACGCACCGAGGGTAACCATATCATTAACAACTTTCTCCATATGTAGAAACTCGAAGTTCATTAATTGTTTATGGATTTTGGACTATCGGAATTGAGATATGAAAACTAGAAAGAAAAACAAAGGAAAATTGACAAAGCCAACAAAATGAGTATTAGTTAGGACGACTTTTGTTGTATCTATATTTGTGTGGGGTTTCAACTTATACTTTCCCATAATTTCGTTATTCATTTATGTGTATATATATATACACACCAATATATCTACATCAAATTTAGTACATTTTCCACTACATCACCATCAATATATTGTCAGACTCACCCGTGCCACGATTTATATACCACTCATTTACTATAGACTAATGCAATACTGTATATAATATCTAAAAATAGATTCATGATATTTAAATTATGATAGATGGGTCAGTATAGGCTTTATCCATAACTGTTAGATGAAAACTGCAAAACATTTACATGCTACTCGCGTGATCTTGATTCTTGACAAACGTAATAAATAAAGATTTCGTTTTACACTTAAACCAATAATTATTAGGGCAACCAGAGAGATGAAATTAAACATTAATCACAAGTTGCATGCAGATCAAGAACATGCAAAATACTGAGACAAAGTTTCTTTAGTTTTAACTTTGGTAATAAACTAATTGTCTCCAGATATCTGAAAAAACCAAAGTAACAGGCTTTTAAGCAACACAAATCAATTTAAAAATTGTGCATGTAATAACTCTATCAGTTAATCTACAATAAAGAAAATACACTATTCATTAATCAAAGAATCGACATAGATGATAGATCTGACCTGCATTGTGCTTGGAAGGGAGCTCAACAAGTGGGAAATAATAAGATTCAAGTGCATGCGCTTATTGACAAATATTTCTGAGGTTTTTTTTATTTTTTTTATTTTTTAACATACTTCTGATTATATTTTGGTTGGTTTAAATAATGAAAAGTTCTGAGTTGGTTTCTCGATTTACGAAAAACACTGATTATTATTTAGTTCATGTTGTAATATCTTATTATACCATGAATTAAAAGCTCATAAATATGTAAAGATGGATCAAACAAATTACATTAATATGCTTTGTGACAAACATGACTACATTCAGGGGCGGATCCAGAAAATTATTGTGTATAGGGCACAATTACATAAATAAAAATAAAAATATAATTTTTAAAAATATAATCAAATTCTTACAATATAGAAAAGATATAACATATAATATCAGAATTTAGTTATAAATTTGAAAACAAAAAAAACTAAAGCAAAGTAAATAAGGTAAATACTTGTGTTTTGTGAATGCTAGATATTCATTTTAATGATATTAATATAAAATTACATATTAAACGTAATAATTTATGCCACCATTTTTTGAAAAGTTAAAAAAATACCACTTTTGTTCAAAATTTCAAAAATACCACAAAATTAAAATGAAGTTTTAACATTTGAAACACAACCCTAAACCCCAAATTCAAACCATACCCCCTAAAAGTATACCCTACTTTGAGAATAGTTAACCCAAACCAAAAATTTTTAATTACAAATCTATTGTAAATCAATTTTTGTATTTGTGATATTTTTGGTACTATTGAAAAAGTGGTATTTTTGAAATTTTTTAAAAAATGGTGGCATATTAGGAAATTCCTCATAATCATAATTTATCTTTATAATATTCATTTTTTCGTTTTTTAATAATGATTATAAGTTTTGGAATACAAAATATACAAAAAAGACAATATTAACTAAAATGTGAAAACAATGTTAGGAAACAAAAACAACAGAGAGCATTGAAAACATATAGGTTCGAACTGACGTACAAGTAATTGGAGGAGAAGTCATTAATACCAATTGAACAGAAAGAATTTCACCTATAACTATATAAATTGTAGTTATAGATTAGTGTTGTTTCGAACAAAAAAAAAAGGAATTAGTATAGGGCACGTGCCCTACCCCCTCATAACGTGGATCCGCCACTGACTACATTGTTAGATAAGTTGTTTGCTGTAACTATGAAGCTAGATATATATATTTTTCGACTTATTATGACAAAAAGATGGTAGTACATTATAATTACAATTGTATATAGATATAAGTGCATATAATATGTGAGTTAAAAAGAAAATGTAAAAGGCAGAAGGAGGAATCTTGTTAAAGTGAGGTCTCTTTTATTTTTTCCTTTAAAGGAACTTTTCATTATTTAAATAGAAAGACAATTTATCATATTATAATGTATCGTATGTGTATATATATGGAATAGTGAGTTATTTTTTCGAATGGTAGGTGGTGAAAAGGAAAGCCGCTATAAAGTAACACTACTTAGGTTGAATGAGGAGTTGGAATCCACTTAAAGTGGTTTGAATTGATGTAAAATAAACATACAAAAGGCTTTATATATTATTATAATGATTTTACACTAATCTTTTCATTTTAATATGTGAGATATATTTGGACTTCAAGTGGGACAACCAACATGCTTCCATTCCACGAGAAGACATGACTCGATACGTGTAAAGAAACTAAAGCCGTTAAGTGTGTGTGTATCTTCACTTATATTTACCATACTGTAATTGATTACTATTGAGATATTATTTAAAGAAGAAACTCCATCATTGGTGACCCGACTTGAAAAGAAAAAACTAAGTACGATTTCCTCCAATTATTGGGATCAACTCTATTTGCCACTTAAATTTTATGGTAGCTTCTGCCTATTCATATTTTTACTATGATTTTATGAGTGACCAAATAAATAAAGACCATATCCATAGTTTCTTCTTTCACAAAGTTCAATGCTTTAATTTTATATGTGAAGTTGTTACTTTATTTCATAATTCACCTCTATCATATGTAAATAGACGCACGTACAAAATATTTAATCAAAGAACAGTTGATTAAAGGATGAAAATAGAGAGAGTATAGTTTACACATATTTTGCTAAACATGTGCAAAAAATCAAAACCATATGATAAATGAATCATAAGAAGAAGAAAAAACTGTAAATCTTATTTTTAATTTTAGTGAAAGATTTATGATATATTTTTCAAAATGGTCGCTAATTGTTGAGGATTTAACCGATCTAGTCAATGACTTGACACACAAGTTTCCGATTATAAGCTTTGTATGCACGTATGAAATCGCAAGAATGCAAGAGAAATAACACAAGGGTTTGTTCACCCAGAGCTTCGCCACCGATATGGTGAAACTACTGCTCTGGAGCCAGCTCAAGCCAGCAATCCACTATGAAAAGCAACTAGTTCTCAAACGCAGAGAAACTAGAGAAAGTACAAGACCTAGGTGATTCACAAAACCTTAGACATCTTTAACAACCATTATCTCCTTATATAACAACTTAGAGATAAGGCCAAGACCTTATAGATAACTCTAATAATTTAATCACTTATCACAAACCGATAATAACATGACTAAACCGAGTCTATCTATATCACCTAGAATATTAAACATAATTAGTCTTTATTCAACAAGATAAAACGTAAGAGTCTAAAACATACTCTAACATTCTCCACCTTGCTTTAGACTCTCAAACTCTTCCTTATCATGCTTATTCATCTCCTGTGGATTCTTCTGAGCTCTACACCACTGGCACTTCAGCCCGAAGGCTTATCAGTTCTTGAGAACTTTAAGCAATTCCAATGCTGCATTGAACTTGCTTATAGGAACAACTTTCGTTAAGATATCCGCGGGATTTCTACTTGTGTGGATCTTCAAGACTTCAACCTCCTTAGTTGCTATAACATCTCGAATAAAATTATACTTTGTAGCCATGTGTTTCGTCCTTTCATGAAAGACATTATTCTTTGCAAGACACAAAGCACTCTGAGAATCACACCACACACTAGCCATTTCTTGCTTAATCCCGAAATCTTCAAGTAATCCCTTCAACCAAATAGCTTCCTTTACCGCTTCAGTAAGAGCTATATACTCGGCTTCTGTAGTGGATAAAGCTACAACTCCTTATAAACTTGATTTCCAACTAACCACGTTACCACCAACAGTGAACACGTAACCTGAAATAGATCGACTTCTATCTCTATCCGCAGCAAAATAAGAATCACAAAAGCCATGAACCTTGATCTCATCCGTCTTAGTAAACACGAGCTTTAAGTCAATAGAACCCTTGATATACCTTAGCAACCATTTAACCGCTTCCCAATGTATCTCACCAGGACAACTCATGAATCTACTAACCATACCAATCCCATAAGCTAAATCCGGTCTAGACCCGACCATAGCATACATCATGCTACCAACAGCTGAAGCATAAGGAGTCTCCTCTGTATCAACACATTCACTTTGATCTTTTACCTTAGATAATTTGAAATGTGCACCGATTGGGGTCTGAGACACTTTAGCATTCTCCATCTTGAAGCTTCTTAAGACATTCTTGAGATATTTCGATTGAGACAAATAAAGAATCTCATTTTCTCTATCTCTAACTATATCCATGCCGAGGATTCTTCTCGCAGGACCCAAGTCCTTCATTTCAAACGCTGTACTCAACTCAACCTTCAAGCTCTTAACATCTGACATGCTCTCGGCTGCAATCAACATGTCATCAACATATAAAAGCAAATAGATAAAACTGCCTTGAGTTACCTCCTTTGTGTAGACACAAAAGTCATGTTCACTTCGGTTAAAGCCTTGCAGTTTCATCACCTGATCAAACATCTTATTCCACTGTCTAGGAGATTGCTTCAATCCATACAGCGATCTCTTCAGTAAACAAACATAATCCGGATGCCTTTGATCTTTAAATCCCTCAGGCTGCGACATGTATAAGTCTTCTTCCAACTCGCCATGCAAGAACGCAGTCTTCACATCCATTTGTTCAAGTTCGAGACTCATATTAACGACCAAGGACAACAATGTTCTAATCGACACATGTTTTACCACAGGAGCAAACACCTCCTGATAATCGATTCCTTCTCTTTGAGTAAAACCCCTAGCCACAAGTCTAGCTTTATATCTCGGTGGTTCTATTAAATCGATTCCCGGCTTTAACTTGAACAACCATCTACAACCTATGATTTGCCTATCTTCGGGTCTAGGGACCAATATCCAAGTTTTGTTCTTGTCTAGAGACACTTTTTCTTCGACACAAGCACCGTGCCATAAGTCTCTCTCACCACTCTCCATTGCTTCAGAATAACTTTGTGGCTCATCAACTTCAACTACTCCAGCTGCAGCAAGAGCAAAAGCTACCACACCTTCTTCTGAAAACATATCATCAACCAATAATGCAAAAGCAAAACCGCCTTCATCCATATATCTGATAGGTTTCTTAATAACCCTTCTTGGTCGATCTTGAGCTTCTTGAAACTTAGACCCTCCTTGTTTACTAATGATAGACTTCAAACCAGGTTGATCTTCCTCAGCACTAGGATCATTACTAACATCTCTGTGATCCGAAACTACTCCACCTTGAGATGGACTTATCGGTTCAATAATCTCATCAGTGTTAACTCCACCTAGAACTGAATTACCAGAACTCTCAGCACCACCCTTAATAACCGTATCTTGAGATACATTTGATTTCTTCTTGTTCATGATCACACTCGGCAACTCTGTGATTACCCTTACAGTGCCGTTCACAATCTTCTTAGACGTCACAGCTCCACCTTGACCTTTACAGTTTAAATCCTTGTAAACCATATCTTCATGGAACTTGACATTCCGGCTCACTACTCCTTTCCTTTCATCAAGTAACCACACCTTATAACCTTTGGTGCCTGGAGGATAACCAATAAAGACACCTTTCAATGCTCTAGGTTTCAGCTTACCTTGATCGGTATAAACATAAGCAATCGATCCAAATTTCTTGAGATGCTTATAACCAGGTTGCTTTCCTAACCACATCTCGTCCGGTGTCTTGAAACCAATGGCAGAAGACGGAGTCCGGTTGATTAAGTAGACTGATACAACAGCGGCTTCGGCCCAAAAAACTTCACTCAATCCCGACTCACTAAGTAAACATCTTACCTTCTCCATTATCGTTCTATTCATTCGCTCAGCAACACCGTTTTGCTGCGGTGTATAAGCACAAGTGTGATGCCTTTCAATACCATGCGACTTACAGTGATCATACAATAGCTTGTTACAAAACTCTAACCTGTTATCAGTCCTTAAGCATTTGACTTTTCGATCAGTCTTCTTTTCTACAAAGGCCTGCCACTCACAAAACTTTTCAAAGATCTCATTCTTAGTCTTAAGAAAATATATCCAAACCTTTCGTGAGTAGTCATCGATGATTGATAAGAAGTAGTGGCACTCGGACTTAGATGCTTCTACGTTAGGAGAACCCCACAAATCACTGTGAACGTATTCCAATACATGAGTTGACTCATGACTTCCAGCCTCAAAGCTTACTTTCTTAGCTTTCCCGAGAATGCAATGCTCACATACAAACTCCTTACCAACATCTTTCTTCTTTAGAATGCCGTCTTTCACAAGAATTTGCAAATTCTTGTAACTCATATGGCCGAGCCTACTATGCCACATGGGAACTTGATTCTCACCGTTCTCCAATTGACATACCTCACTAGAAATCGTCTCTCCATCCATAATATATAAGCCATTCTTCAACGATGCCCGTAAAGCCACTTTACCATTCATATGGAACGTTTTCTTTCCATTCCCACCCGAATGCATAAAACCAAGCTTATCCAAGGTTGGTGTTGATATCAAATTTCTCCTAAGGTTGGGAACAAACCTAACATTATGTAGCACCTTGATGGAACCACCATTAGAATTAATCCTTATAGATCCCGTACCTAGAGCCTCGACTGTCCGAAAATCACCAAGCAATATCTTACTTCCTGCTTTCTCTTCAAAGTCGTAAAACCAGTCACGTCTTGACGTCATGTGATAGGTACATCCAGAATCTATTACCCAAGTATCATCACAACCATCTCCAGAGATATTTAGAGCAGTTCCAGATTCATCTATCTGCTCTATCAACACACCAGCTTCCCCGTCACTATCACTTTCGTAATTCTTCTTCCGAGCAAAACAATCCTTTCTCATGTGACCTTCTTTCCTACAATACCAGCAGATGACCTTAGAGCCAGTCTTCGATTTACTTCTAGATTTCCCTTTATGTATCGGTTGGCTTCTAAACTGTTGTCTACCTCTTTCCTTTGTATACAACAAAGAACCTTGACCACGCTCTGCTTGCTTCTCTGCTAACTCTCTCTCTCGGGACTTCGCAGACGAGATGAATTCTTCTAGTGTCAAAGAATCTCTCCCATACTTGAGAGTATGCTTGAGCTGATCAAAACTTGCAGGTAAAGAACTCAGAAACAGTATGGCTTGAACCTCCTCAGACACACTCACATGTAAACTATGGAGCTCAGCAACAATCTTAAGAAACTCATCTACATTCACATCCACTGACTTAGCTTCATCAGTCTTAAACGTGTAGAACTTAAGTTGCATATAGATCCGATTTGGCAACGTAGTAGCCATATACAATCTATCAAGGAGATTCCACATCGCAGCAGCTGTTTCACAGTGTTGAATTTTTCGCAAAACACTATCACTTACGTGAAGAATGATTAAATTCCTTGCTCTATCAGATAACTCAATCTTATCAGGGTCAGGAACCCTTTTCATACCCGGTTTGGTTGCTACCGGAGTTACAACAGACGAGCCAGACTCTTCACCGGGTGTAGCTTCCATCACCGGTTTCTTCTCCTCTTCTTTGGTCATCGGAACCTCCATTGTCAAGGTCTCATCCGAGAGAATGTTCTTCAGACCTAGGATTCCAAAGTTAGCCATCATACGAATCTTCCAGATTTGGAAGTCACCGGAACCATCGAACCGCTCCACCTCAATCCTAGGGTTCGACATGTCGATCTTGAGCCAAAGCTCTGATACCAATTATTGAGGATTTAACCGATCTAGTCAATGACTTGACACACAAGTTTCCGATTATAAGCTTTGTATGCACGTATGAAATCGCAAGAATGCAAGAGAAATAACACAAGGGTTTGTTCACCCAGAGCTTCGCCACCGATATGGTGAAACTACTGCTCTGGAGCCAGCTCAAGCCAGCAATCCACTATGATAAGCAACTAGTTCTCAAACGCAGAGAAACTAGAGAAAGTACAAGACCTAGGTGATTCACAAAACCTTAGACATCTTTAACAACCATTATCTCCTTATATAACAACTTAGAGATAAGACCAAGACCTTATAGATAACTCTAATAATTTAATCACTTATCACAAACCGATAATAACATGACTAAACCGAGTCTATCTATATCACCTAGAATATTAAACATAATTAGTCTTTATTCAACAAGATAAAACGTAAGAGTCTAAAACATACTCTAACACTAATGATCATTTCGGATTCAATCTCATATTCAGTTTGACAATATACTTTTTACTCGAACTCTCATTTTTTAGCTAAATTCGAAATCTTATTATAATAGTAAAATTTTTAGATTAATATCAATTCAACATCAATTAGAAATGAACGTATTAATTTCTTATACTTTTTATATTTCATTTCACACATTTCTGATACAATACATTTTGTATTGATAAAAAATGTACCAATCAGGAAACAGTACATTTTATATTAGTGAGTTTTTGGTTTCAGCTCAATAATCATTCCGTGACGTGTTTTTATGAATGTTTTCGTGAAAGATCTATTCATCCCGATATTGATGGGACTCTCGAAATAGCAAATAAAAGATACATTGTATGAACATTAAGGATAAAAAATAGAACCATAAAAACTCAATAGTCATAAATAGATGCTTTGGATGGTGATGAATAAAAAAGTGCAAGAAGTATATGATTAAGGAAATACATAAGAAAAGAAAAAGAGAGCAATATATATATTTTTTTTTATGTCATCTTTTTCCATTCTGGTAATAGGAACCAACAGTCCCTAATACAATCTGACCAAGTCAGAATATAAACGAACAAGATAGAAACATTCTTCAACATTTTGTTAAAACTTTAACACAACATGAGGCTCATAAAACATTTGAACAACCATTAGCAAGCAAAAGAGGAAAGGGCCATCTCATTAAGAAACTAAACCTGCAACCACCTCGGAAATCCATTTGCATCAAATGATTGAGCAAAATCATAACCAAAATGGAAAAAGATGACATAAAAAAATTTATAAAAAAAAAAAAAAAAAAAAGAGAGCAATAGTTTGTTTTCTATGTGACAGCTATCAGTGAGTCACTAAACTATGCACATGAACAATGGGGTTCATGTGTTATTCTTTGGATCTGTGTCCCAAAGTAACAACTAATATTTCATTTTCTATGATCATTTAGCTTCTTCAAATCCTAATTATATTCCCAACAACAGTTGCAAGCCGATCTATAGTTACATTACATATCTATTATATTTCATGGAATATATTAAATCTCTTTTTTTTTGGGTATTTGTAATTTTTTTTTTCTCTCAAGCCTCAACAGCTATATAAACTTAGATTCGTTCTTGAGAGATGATGCTTGTGGTCACTCTCGATCGTGGCAAGTCCGCTTGTAAATTTTTTATTTTTTTAATAAATCTGGGAGATTTTCTCCCGGTTCTTCACCAAAAAAAAAACTTATAACGGTTCAGTAGTTCAAACCGAATAAATAGTTTCGTGTGGTAAAATCGGACGCTCCAAAAACTATGAAATGTTGTATATTTTTGAAACCGTTTTTTCCCAAAACATTTAATAAAAAAACGGAAGGTGTTAACCATTTAATATATTTTTTTTTTTTTGAAACTTACTAACTATTAACCATTTAATAATTTGTAAAATAGTACTACATGTGTATGCTTAATGATATTAAGTTCATTATCTGTGTGTGTGTATATATATTCCTTAATTACAGCTTAAACCCCATCATGTAAAAGATATAAGGGACCAATTAAAGCTAACACGCATCTTAAAAAGGTAACGGGGACCATTAATCAGAATCTTATTTACTATAAGTTAATTACGTTTAGTTAGGCAATAATTCAGGTTTCTAAACACACCCGTGTCACTCTAGTGGTCCCCTACTCTCTCTTCTCTATTTTCTTCTCCGGTTCTCCCATGTTGTAGGCTTTTACTAGCTTCGAGAAATTTGTGTACTATACATATTATTAGTTACTAAAAAACATAAGTTTGTTTTTAATTGGATGATTAAGATTTCAGACCATGTGATTTAGTGATCTTAATCTGGGGAGCAGATTTAGTTTTGTCCCAATAATTATCTACTTTCAGGTTTTAAAATGTAGAGAACAAACTTTCGGTTGTACTTGTACACTATTTGTATAATCTTATTGAATTATAAGGTATTGGAAAAAGTATAAACGAAGCTTAGGGGGTGTAGCCTTGTAGGGTTAGTTGTTTAGATCTTATAAATGATTCTACTGGTTATTGTTAACACTATTATTCAAGATAGGTTTTTAGATCCCTAACTAACAATTTGAATTGAATAACTATAATTATGTTTTCAATTGAATATCAGTGGAAGTTGAGTATAATATATTTTTAGTTGGAAAATATAATTACTCTCATCTTTCTATGAAAGTTTTTAAGTTTATTTATACTTTTCATAGAATCTATAGATTATTTGTATCTTAAGTTTTATAAATGTATATGTAACATTCCGAAACCAAAGTGTTGAATTTGGAAAGGGGTGTCGATCGACACCAGGTTATGAGATGGTTTCGGTTTGATTTTATTTTCGCTCGGTTTGACTCGGTTAAGGGTGCGCAGCCCTAGGTCATCATATAAAAAGAGAGCTGCGATCCTGAGCCGTTTTTCGAGAAAAAGAAAAGAGTTTGAGAGAAGAGAAAGAGAGAGAAAGAGTTTTGTGTGAGGAATTGAGAGAAGAAGAGAAGACAGGTTCGACTGCATTGTAGAAACGAGGAACGGTCGGTCTAATCGTGTCTGATCGGCGTGATTTTTCTTAGGTATGTTCTTCTTCCTCTTAGCTAGCTTTAGGAGAAAGCCGTTTGCCTTTTGGAGTTGTGGTTTGTGAGTTATGATCGTTTTCCCATATGTGTTTTGTGCAGTTTCAGGATTCAATCAGTCTTCTTGGAAAGTATTTTCCCGGCGTTTCAGAAGGAATCGGAGGACGATCTAGGTATCGTTGGAAAGCCCCGTCGGTCTAGTTTCCAGATTGGGTTTACGATCTGAATTTGGAGGTAAGCTCCGATCCCTATGATTGTTTTAGTCCAGAGCGTCGTTCTGTTTTCTGGAAGTCTGAAATAGGGTTTTGGGAAATCCAAGTTTTTGTGTTCTAGGTGTCGATCGACACCTCTCGGGTGAACCTGAACTGAGTCTGATCCTCTCGTGACCCGAGTTCCGTTCTATCACCCAATCAACACGATTCCAGAACATAATAATCACACAGAGTCAACACAGAAACCAATTCAAAACCTCACGAATAATCAATCAAATCCTAATAACTTAATTCCTTTATCCACGATCACGCACTCACCTTGATTATGCGGTTCGAGGAAAGAGCGGCTAAGAACACGAAATCAGTGACCTTGCAGCCTCTGATCTCAACTACAAACACGGAGGAACCCTTCCTCAATTACCTAGAACACAAAAACTTGGATTTCCCAAAACCCCATTTCAGACTTCCAGAAAACAGAACGACGCTCTGGACTAAAACAATAATAGGGATCGGATCTTACCTCCAAATTAAGATCGGAAACCCAATCTGGAAACTAGACCGACGGGGCTTTCCAAAGATACCTAGATCGTCCTCCGATTCCTTCTGAAACACCAGAAAAATACTTCCCAAGGAGACTGATTGAATCCCAAAACTGCACAGACCACCTATGGGAAAACAATCGTAACTCACAAACCACAACTCCAAAAGGAAAACGGATTTCTACTGAAGCTAGCTAAGAGGAAGAAGAACATACCTACGAAAAATCACGCCTATCAGACACGATTAGACCGACCGTTCCTCGTTTCTACAATGACAGTTGAACCTGTCTTCTCTTCTTCTCTCAATTCCTCACACAAAACTCTTTTTCTCTCTTTCTCTTCTCTCAAACTCTTTTCTTTTTCTCGAAAAACGGCTCAGGATCGCAGCTATCTTTTTATAGGATGACCTAGGGCTGCGCACCCTTAACCGAGTCAAACCAAGCGAAAATAAAATCAAACCGAAACCATCTCATGACTTGGTGTCGATCGACACCCAAACCTGGTGTTGATCGACACCCCTTTCCAAATTCAACACTTTGGTTTTGGGATGTTACAATTCTCCCCCACTAAACTGGATTCGACCTCGAACCGAACTCACTGGTCACCAAGACCCCAACTTCATGACGCACTGTCGTCTATCCTGTCTATCACAGACTATACTCCTGACCCAATCATGATTATTCACCCGCGAGACCATCACCCGCAACTCTCGGACCGTCAATCCCATCCCACTCCTTGACCCCACCTGGTCAGCAATACCCGAGATCATTACTCTTGACCTCCGAGGCTCACAACCCACCTCACTAAGGTTAACATCTCCGTCCAAAACCCGACCAAATTCGCCTGGATCGTATCGCTTGATTGGTCGCGCAAAAATCAAACAAAAACATGCACGACCAAAAATGCCACATTCATTACCAGGGTCATCTGACTTGAAGTTCCACACGTAATATCAACCCTAGCTTTGACTTCCACAAACATCTCTAACCACAACCGGACAAACCTCGTCCCTCTGGAGAAATCCGTATCTCCCAGTCGCCATTCAGGAATAATTCTCATACTCTGGAGAAATATCCATCTCGCACAACCACACTCAGGGAAATCTTCATCCCTTTAGAGAAATCCTTATCTCCTAATCCTACTCAAGAACAGTCCTTATACTCTGGAGAATTACTCATCTCCCAAAACTATACTCAGGGAAATCCTCATCCCAATACGCATACAGGGAAATCCTCATCCCTCTGGAGAAATCCTCATCTCCCAAAAAGTATACCGGGAAATCCTCATCTCTCTGGAGAAATCCTCATCTCCTAAGTATACCGGGAAATCATTGTGACACCCCGGTTTCAGAGCATATATGGTATATGCGGTATATGCAGAGAGGCTTAAATGAATTGATTTGGCTACCTATATCACCAAAGTGCACTTATCTTTTCGGTCACAGGTCTTGAGAGAACTCCAGAGTTAAGCGTGCTTGAGCTGGATTAGTTTCAAGATGGGTGACCTACTGGGAAGTCATTTCCAGTATCGTGTGAGTGAGGTCAAAATACGAGAAAATATCGCGTGGTGATTTGCAGGGTCAGTAAACATGACTTCTGAGCCTCCTGGACTAACGCACCGACCGTCTGACATGGGTGGGCCCATGGGCCGAGAGTGGATATGGGGGCCATTAGGAGATGAGGATTTCTCTCGAGGGGATGAGGATTTCCCCTACGACGGCGGTCAGGGCGTTACAAGTGGTATCAGAGCGAACCCTGACAATTGTGTGTTGTCGGGGTAACGATCTTGGTATGCGCAACGAGGACGTTGCGATCTGTTAGTGGGGGTGATTGTGACAACCCGGTTTCGGAGCATTTATGGTATATGCGGTATATGCGGAGAGACTTAAATGAATTGAATTGGCTACCTATATCATCAAAGTGCACTTATCTTTTCGGTCACATGTCTTGAGAGAACTCCAGAGTTAAGCGTGCTTGAGCTGGATTAGTTTCAAGATGGGTGACCTACTGGGAAGTCATTTCCAGTATCGTGTGAGTGAAGTCAAAATACGAGAAAAGATCGCGTGGTGATTTGCAGGGTCAGTAAACATGACTTCCGAGCCTCCCGGACTAACGCACCGACCGTCTAACATGGGTGGGCCCATGGGCCGAGAGTGGACATGGGAGCCCATTAGGAGATGAGGATTTCTCTCGAGGGGATGAGGATTTCTCCTACGACGGCGGTCGGGGCGTTACTGTATATATTATCTCCGTTCCTATATAATTGATTTTTTAGAGTTTTCATCACATATTAAAAAAAAAAATGTTTTGAATGTATTGTTTTTGTATTAAACAATTTTTCATAACTTTAAGTCAATGACAATTCAATAAAACCAATTACTATGTCTTAAAGTTTACAATTTATCATTATTATTTCATAAAAAGTGCATTGAAACTGCATTATCATTATTTTTTTTCCAAAACATCAATCATATAGGAACTGAAAGAGTATATCTTAATTTCTTAAATTAGTCTCGGCTATGTACTCTTATAACATACAAGTTATATGTATCCCACCTTGTTTTATAAAATCAACCCCACACACACACACAAAAGAAGAAGCAAATCTAATTAATAAATGAACAAACCGATCCAATAAGGCCTTCAATTTAATTAAGGGGCCTTGTACAAAGGCAAATGGGCCAACAAAATCGAGTTTACAAATCCGAATTAATTATATCTAATCTAATGCAACCGTGTTGTTTAATTTACTAATGGGCCTTAAATTAAGCAAGTAGGAGCCTAATCACATGGCAAGCTGGAAAATGCCATTTTCAGTAATTAGAAGAAAGAGAGGCCCATGTCATTTAGCATAAAAAAAATCCATGGAGTATTATTTTTTTTTCAAATTTTTATATTTCTCTTATTAATCTATCACAAAACCTACTCTATTGTGGAAACCTATTGATGTAGTAGTCCCTAGTTTAAAAGTTTCTATGGCATGTTTGGGGTTCCAATCAAATATAATACAGTTTATTGCAGATTAGTGGAGGAAACGTTTTTTGAAAGTTATAAAATGCAAACGGTTGAGCCATTAATCGTCTAGAGATTATGTCCATCACTGGATGTGTCGTACATGCTAACCCAATCGCCATAAAGAGTGTCTATCATGGAAGATATCGTCTATGCAGTCGAAGAGAACTTATCTATTATGGAAAATGTCGTACATGGGAGGTTCGTATCATAAAGACGTATGTGGAAGTTGTTCACCTTAATCGCATAAATAACAGACAACTAGTTGAATATCATTATAATATAATCAAATATAATCTAATAGTAATGTAATATTTATATGATAATTTGGACGGTTAAAAATCACTATCTCAAAACCTAAACCATTATTCCAACTGGTGACTTGGTGTTGATGAATTTATAAAATAAATTATGTTAGCTTAGCTGTGCGTTTCTAATTAATAATAATAACAATAATAATTAAATTCCCAATAATGATACACAATAAACTCAATGATTGATTTAAATCTATTGTTTAGTCGTTGTCACGGCTGAGTTGTCTACTTGTCCCCCTAGATTTAAATTAGAATGATCACAATCCACTTTCTCTAAATTATTGATAGCCTTAAGAAATTACTAAAAATTGGGAGGGAATTTTTTTTATATTATTGCAGGGAAAATATTATATCAAGCAAAATGGATATAATTTTAAAAAATAAAAATGAATAGTAGCTTTCCTCTTGTTTGAAAATGAAATTAATTATAAATAAGGTCTAGATACAATTTCGTGATTTTCATAGTACGCATCATATATACACCATTGGCTTCTTTATTTATAAATTTTAAGTTTCAACAAACCCATTAATCTAAAATTTGGATGGATTGTTCTCTAGTTGAAAGAATCTCTGATATTTAATTGTACAGGTTCACTCTCTCATAGTTGTCTTGGAGGAAGGAAAATGTATAAATAAACACGAAATCAAAGTTTAATCAAGTGTAAGTTTGAAGAAGAATCAAGTTGCTTATGACAGACAACAAATGAATAAAGACAAAATAGGAAGAAAAAAAGAGACAAATAAATGTTGGAAATTGAACCGTACCTTTTGTTATCTTATCCAAGAAAGATGTGTTTTTGGCAATAGCGTGAATTTTGAAAGGTGCCACTCTTTTCTGTGCCAATGAATATTTCCTCATTGATTCGCCCATTGATTCGTTTAAACTCAAAAAGGAAAATATTTTTTGACCCTTTCAGCGACAAAATATCAAATACTATGCAATTATTTAGGGCAAGGCGAAATCAACAAAGAATCAATGAATCAACGATTTTCATGTGTTAAAATCTTACTTTACACTCTATACCGGACTTTTTCTCCAATGGTATCCTTAATTAGTCTACAAATAATTAAAATGGTGAATTTAAAACGAAAAGTTATCCTATTTATTTTCTGATCCTTGTATAAATCATCACTTAATAAGTCCACAATAACAAAAAGATGTGTTAATGAAGAAACCTCTTTAATTTAACGGTTAAAAGTCTATATTACGGTACTTTTTACACTTCATTAGAAAATTTGAGAAAATCGTAGTGGATTTGATAATCGAAATAAAAAGCAAGTTCACAACAAGTAATTATATATGAAATGTTCCGTTTCTCGACCTAGATCTAGAAATAATTTTTCATTTAGTGCCCGAATTTACAGTGCATTGGATGCCAAAGTTTTTTTTGGTATAATTAAGAAATATCGACAAAATCATATGCGTAATTATAAAACTTACCAAATGATTAAAAAAAACAGTGTTAACAAAACCACCAACCCTATAATTCCTTTTTACCTTTCCTGTCGACGACAATTTTTTTTTTATTATAACTCATAAAATCTCATATTTATGGAAGGATACAGACTAATCCCCAGAGGAAGGCGGATAGAAAAATTTTCCATGTATTCAAATGAGCCGAAAACAAGGGTCCATATCCGTATGACCAAATGAAAATTATTATTAATTTCACGTTTGAGCAGAATCGATCTCTGGCCTAGACCAATAGGGCAACTCCTCTTCTTAAACCTTTCTTATCATGTTATTGTCATCATATTAACTCCTTGAGACCATGACCATAATTGATTCTAGACCACTGTCATGATTCCATGAGTAGTAAGACATTTCGACTAAGCTACTAGACCATACATATGATGTATGGATCTCCATAGAAGGACGTGTGACAAAATCTGCCACAACAACTCCCAAATTCATGCATTAATTCAGAAGACAATAATACATTAATACAACCTGTCCCAACTTCTTTATTATTATTTTAAAATCTAATAAACCTAGAAGATTAGTTTTTAAAAATATTGCCTCAAAATGTTAATACGGTCAAAATGAACCTAGACATACATATACGAGAAAACCGTAATGTTTTTAAACCTCTCAAGAACTTGCTCTTAGTGGATGTTTGAATATAATTCTCACCAATTATATCTCTTAGATCATTCATGTGTAAAACTAAAAATATAAATGGCACAAACAATTAAAGTAGTTCAGATTCTAATGAGATGTATTCAGAGCCGGTCCTGAGGGGATACCAACAAAACATAGGTATGGAGCCCTAATTTTTTTTTTAGTTTTTAGTGTTAAAAAAGACCCCAAATTTATTTATTTTTGTGAAAATGACCCTTAATTTATATATTTTTGTGAAAAGACCCTAAATTTATGTTAAAAATCCAAATTTGTTTTATTTTTGTGTTGGGCCCCCGAAAAGTCAGGACCGGGCCTGGATGTATTATAACATCTATCTTGAAAAACACCTTAATTTTTTGTTTTTATAAACATGTTCAAGTTCGAGCTCACAAAATCTTTTGTTCGTTTTAGTTTTATTTCTTTAAATAGACAGAAACTACAACAAATTAACATAACACGCTGTTTTGTTCTTCTATCACGATATATATCCATCAATGCAAAATTTGCTCGTGCAGCAGTCCTTTCCGTACAAACATAGGTTTCGATTTGATGTTTAGTGTATATTATAAAAACCAAAACCATAATCTTAAGCATTTTAAATATTCTTAAACTTTAGACGCATATAAAGGAGAAACCCTTCGTTTATATGAAGTGTTTCGTTTATATCTTTTAAAAATGTTTGACAAAATGTTACTATTTTTTATTTTTAACAAAGATGTTTATAACTAAAAAGAATGCGATTTTGGTGGGTTTTTTGTTTTTGTTTTTGTTTAAAACAAGTGAACACAAACACAATGATAAATATTAGTTGTTGAACTTGAACTAATCAGAGTAAGTTTTGTTGACACCAGGGCCGGCCCTGAGTTCTTATGGACCACAAGCAAAAATACAAAAATTGCCCGATTTATCACTAAACTAAAGAGATTTTTAGGATTTGAGGGCCGATTCGTTATAATAAATTTGAAGGTCGATATGAGGGCCACAAGCATGAGCTTTGCCCGCTTGCCCTCAGGACCGGCCCTGGTTGACACCTTTTACTTTGGACCGGGACTTTTGGAATTAACAAATCATCCTGATCCTATAAATGATTTGGTATCTCTTAAAATGACGAAAGATGTTGAGATAAAGTTTTGACACTCTTGGTCATTGAACTAAACACAATCATACAATTATCTAAAGCTTGTCAAAAAATTATATGTAGCTATATCAGTAATCAAAACTCCATTAAAAATGATATAGCTATTCAACTTTCTTCAGCTCATAAACTTTGAGTATTCATGATAAATTTAATTTGTCAATACCTGTAAAATTTTCGAAATGTTATGATATCGAATAATCATCACTCATAAAAAGTAGTATATATTTCACAATTAACAAAAAAAAAAACTTAAAGCTATGGATCCAATCTAAATATTTTTTTTAAACAATTATTTTTCTTCGGTATGGACCAATAAATAATTAAAAAAGATGGTTAAAGCAGCTTGGACCGTCGATCAAGGACGGTGTCGCCGGATAAAGAGCATCTCAATCGTTGATGTCTCCTTATTAAATATCAAACCACAAAAAGCCGTACTTATTGTTCTTTATTAACTAAATAATCATATATCGCCGGCAATAATGGACCCACATGCCGGAAAATAAAAAAACAATAAATTATTATTCCATTTGCTCATTTCCTTATATAAGTTCGAAAATCTCACACACACTTGCAATCAAACTCATAAACACGAAAACAAAGCAAGAGAGAACTCTAATCGAAACCAAAGGTTTCAAAAGGGTATTTTGGTCAAACCAAAGAAGGAATCTCATGGATGCTTTTGATGCGATTCCAGATTATGTGGTCATCGACATTTTGAACAAAGTCGGTGACGTCAAAACGTTAATACGATGTCGTTCCGTCTCTAAACGATTCAACTCGTTGTCAACTCAGTCTGACTCGCTTCTTCTCCAACTCGATCAAATCCTCGGAACCACCACCGTCACCGATTCCGACTCCGAGATCGATTCTCCGATCTCTAACTTCTTCCGATCTATATTCAAATCCATCCATGGACTCTTACCGATCTTCTCAAAACCGGTTGATTCGGATCAAATCCTGACCCGATCTCCGAAAACTCCGGCTCAGATTCTCTCCCGATTCGAACGGATCCGGAATCTGGAGGTTGAGTTATACGGCGGAGATGTCAAACTCGAGAAAGGCGCCGCCGTAAAATGGAAAGCCGAGTTCGGCGAAACCTTAAAAAGCTGCGTAATCGTCGCGTATCGTTCCGCGACGGTGAATCCGACGGAATCTGCAACCGTCGTCGTCGACGGTGGTGTAGAGTCAGATTCAGAGTTCGTTTGTGGTTTAAAGACGCGCGTGGTGTGGACGATAAGCGCGTTAATGGCTGCTTCGACTCGTCACTACCTAATGAAGGATTTGGTGAAAGATCACAAGGGAATGGAGAAATTGACTGTTTACGATAGATACGGTGAAGGTACGGTGGTGATGAACGCGAAGGGGATGAAAGAATACAGAGAGACGGCGGCGCGTGAGATTGAGAGAGGAGTAGAGCGCGTGAAGGAACGTACAGTGGTCCCGAGCGTGAGGATGAGTATGAGACACGCGCCGTCGTTGAAGCTGAAAAGCGGGATTTGTCTCGAAGCAGCGACGCTCGTTATCGTAAGACCGAGCGGTGTTGTTTCCGATGACAATGATGTTGAGCTGGCGACGGAAGCTTTCGCCGGAGACGGTGGTGATTGTATGTACGGTGAAGCAGTCACGGCGTTGCTTAAGCGTAGGAGAAATTTGTTAGAGATGAACTCTTTCTGAGACGAAAAGGCCCAATGGGCTTTTTGGGCTTTTTTCTTGTTATGTACATACACATTTACACAACCGTGCAAAGCCGATTGTACCATTTGACGTACGAATTTGGTCAAATGACATCAAATCCCAATTATTCCTCTAATATAATATGATTATCAAACATTAAATGCGTTGCAGTATATTATAATATGTAGATATGATTCGAACGAATAAACAAATAGCTGTATTTAATAATACTGTTACGATTCCAACGAACTAAGAAAAACTTTTACTATACTTGAATAAAAGGCAGTCATGACAAAAATTTGCTTAGGTCTCTCTCTTTCTCTAAGAGGCTCTGCTCCAGCCAATGAGA
Source organism: Draba incana (assembly GCA_963576765.1). NCBI lineage: Eukaryota > Viridiplantae > Streptophyta > Magnoliopsida > Brassicales > Brassicaceae > Draba > Draba incana. The sequence goes on along the minus strand of OY755209.1, from coordinate 2,482,046 downwards.
ATAGAGTATATCTTCGGAAGGATTTTTTCCTTGCCGCTCAAACGATTCAGAAGGAAACTTACCTATTTTTTCATTCGGAATTTCACGGATTTGTTGGAATTTCCCAATATTTCCACAAATCTTCTTTTCACAATAAGTTTGTTCTAGGGTTCTTACAGCCGCCAAGAGTCCTTGGTATCCATCTTTTCAAGTCTCAACTCATTACCCATTGCAAGAGATTTCTTTTCTTGTTGTTAATGGACGGGGATCTAAATCGTGCGCTACAAGATATGTCGATCGAAGAAGATGCTCCGATTGATTTACCGGCAGAAGATAATTTCAGTGCTCTGGTGGCGAGTGAAAGAAGTTTAATGGGGCGTTTACTGAATCCTGATTGCCAGAACATGGCAAGAATGTTGAGGACGATGCCAAAGATCTGGGGAGTATATGAACGAGTTCGTGGAGTTGCGCTTACACGGGATAGTTTTCAGTTCATCTTCGAGTTGGACACGGATCTTCTGACGGTGATGAAGTTTGGCTTCTGGACCTTCGATGACAGGGGTATGGTGCTAGATCGATGGATGGAGAATCCGCCTCCGACATACTTGAAGACTGCACCAGTTTGGATACAAATCCACAAGATTCCGGGGAATTATCTTACTCTGAGCACCATTGATATGGTGGCGAATCGGATTGGTCACGTGGAGACTATTGTATACGACCCATTGAAACTCTTACTGCAGAAGTATATCAGGGTGTTAGTTACATTGGATCTGGATCAACCGGTGCGGGATACAAAAACAATTAATCTGCCGAGAGGAGGAGTGGCTACAGTGGAAATTGAGTATGAAAGAATAAGGAAGAAATGCTTCCATTGCTTGTGTCTAACGCACGAAAAACAAAGATGTCCTCTGTTTCATGAGCAGCGTAACAAAGCGAAACACGTGGATCCTGCCCAGGAGCGGCCATCATCGAGTATCCGACAACATCACTCTAATCTTGCAGAGCAGATCATGCCATTGTTGGCTCCTTCGGTACCGCCAGGCTTTGAACCCTCTGTTAATTTGGTGGCACCAGAGGTTTTTGAACAAATAAGGATATACATGAACTGCTTAGATCCAGAAGAAAGACGCATTCGGGAATTCAAAATGAAGCAGACTTTGGATATCTTATCCAAAGATCCGATTTCGCAAAGATCCTGCCTTCGAGTTGAGGCTCCCCCTACGGTTAGTACGTGCTTAGACAAAGGATTGAGCAAGACTTTTGACTTTCGAGGTACGAACAATGGGCAGAGCAATTCTAATCTTCATCATCCTATCAAGAATTCTGAGGTCCCAACGAGTGAGGATATGGGCAGGCTGAGGTCGAACAATATGATGCGAGAGACAAATGAAGAAATAGCTAGTCATATCCCGGGCATAGAAGCACCAACCTTCCATATCGGTACCATCGTGGCAAGCTCATCCGGGATCAGTGGTAAAACGTCTTTTAAGAAACGAAGCTCTTCATGGACAAGGAAGAAACGGAGTACTGGTGGTAATGCTAGCAAGTTATCTGATAACAACAATGAAGGAAGTGAGTCAAGTATGAAGAGGAAGGCTACAAAGATGTCGGAGGTCTCATCAAAAGTATCTAAACAGGCTGCGGGTTTGATGGTTTACCAGAAACCATCCAACCCCCAAATATGACGACGCTCAGTTGGAATTGTCAGGGTTTGAGAAACCGCCTGACAATTCGACGCCTTGAGGAAATGTGTCGTGAACATTTCCCGGACTTTGTGTTTCTCCTAGAGATTACAAACTCTAGTGATCATGTGCTGAATGTTTGGAGACCGTTGGGTTACGACCACTATTTCTTGGTAAACCCAGTGGATCTTAGTGGAGGCTTGGCATTATTTTGGAAGAAAACTCATGAAGTCGAGATTTTGTCATCGGATAATCGCTTGATTGATACAAATGTTAAGCATGGTGGAAAAGTTTTTTATATGTCTTTCGTTTATGGTGATCCCATAAGACAGAGAAGAGGTTTGGTGTGGGATCGTATCACTAGTATTGGGATTCAACGAGATGATGCTTGGTGTTTAATTGGTGATTTTAATGAAATTATAAATAATGATGAGAAGCTAGGAGGTCCTCAACGTGCAGAATCAACCTTTTTGTCATTTCGTTCTCTCCTTCGGGATTGTAGAATAAAGGAGTTTCCGAGTATTGGAAATAAATTTTCTTGGGCTGGAAGACGTGAGATTATACTACCTGATGGTACTAAAGATAACGTGTGGATCCAGTGTCGATTAGATCGTGCTTTTGGCAATTCTGAATGGTTTCATCTTTTTCCGAGAGCTCAAGCTGAGTTTTTGCTGAGACGAGAATCAGATCATCGACCTATCATTACACGTATGCAGACTAAAGAGAGAGGAAAACCTGGTAGATTCTGGTTTGATAAACGTTGGTGTCGACGACCAGAGGTCATTGAGGTAGTGAACAAGTGTTGGAACCGTTACTCTCAATTGTCTTCAAGAACTCTTACGGACCGTATATCAGACTGTCGGAAAAAACTCTCAAGGTGGAAACACCGAACTGGTTCTAACTCTAAGATTCGGATCCAAGGGCTAAGAGATGAGATTGATCAAGAATCTTCTCTGCTCAACCCGAATTTTCAAAAAATGGCGTCAATGCAGTTAGAGTTAGAGAAAGTTCTTTATGAAGAGGAAGAGTATTGGAAGAATAAAAGTCAAGTGAATTGGCTGTAATTTGGAGATAAAAATACTCATTTCTTTCATGGCAGCGTTAAAACCAGAAATATGAAGAACTCGATTGTTTCTCTGTTTGATGAGAATGGGAGAGAACAATTTGATAAAGCTGGGAAAGGTGAAATTGCCACCAATTATTTTACTAAGCTTTTTAAGTCATCCAATCCAGGAGATGCATCTGATTTATTGCATGGGATTATTTTATTGCATATTCCTGAATTCATATACGGTGTTAATCAATGGCCAAACTCATGGATATATCAAGCCCGAGAGAGGTATTCGACAAGGCGATCCGTTGTCGCCGTTTTTGTTCATCCTATGTGCAGAAGCGCTTGTTCATGTAATGAATATGGTAGAAGACGAAGGTCGTATCACGGGAATGAGATTATCCAAACATAGTCCATCGGTGCAACACTTATTATTTGCGGACGATAGCTTATTCCTTTGTCGAGCATCGTTGAGAGAAGGAATTGAATTTCTAAGGTGTTTAAAGCTATACGGTTTAGCTTCGGGTCAGGAGATAAATTTTCAAAAATCAGCGATTACATTTGGTGCCGCGATTGATCCGTTTATGAAGCGATTATTGGCTAATTTGTTGGGTATTGAAAAGGAAGGTGGGGACGGAAAATATTTGGGATTGCCGGAATGCTTTAGCGGGTCGAAGTAAAAATTACTCTTTTTTATCGAGGATAAGCTAATCAAGAGACTTAATGGATGGTTTGCCAAAACGCTTTCTCTTGGGGGAAAAGAGGTCCTCCTTAAGTCAATTGCTATGGCCCTTCCGGTATATGCGATGATGTGTTTTCGGCTTTCGAAAAAGCAATGTCAAACAATCACGAGCGCTATGAGTAGTTTTTGGTGGAATGCGTGTGAAGATAAGAAGAAAATCCATTGGGTATCTTGGGAAGAATTGTGTAAGTCTAAAGCTAATGGGGGGCTTGGATTCCGAGACTTAGAGAATTTCAATCAAGCTCTTCTCGCAAAACAGGCTTGGAAGCTTCTTAATGAACCCAATTCCTTATTAGCTCGAGTTTACAAGGGTAAGTACTATGTGCACAAGGATTTTCTTGATAGTAGCTGTGGCTATAGACCGTCTTATGCTTGGAGGAGTATTTGTCATGGCAAGAAACTTCTGGTTCATGGGCTCATTAAATCTATTGGAAACGGAGTAAAGACGAAGGTATGGTTGGACAAATGGATTCTTGATGTTCATCCGAGGAGACCGGTTAATAAACAGAGTTTGATTGATATAGATTTGAATGTGTCTTCTCTGATGTCTCCCAATGGTAAGTGGAGAAGTGACGTTCTCCATGATCTTTTCCCGCCTCGGGATGTAGATCGGATTGAATCAATGCCAACTGGGAATGTGGAGGATCGTTTTATATGGGCATATAATTCAAAGAGGGCATACTTAGTCAAGAGTGGTTATTGGCTTGTGGCTAATAACCCGATTACTCCAGCGCCACTGTTGACGGCTTTGGAACAACGACGCATTGAGTTAAAAAAACAAGTCTGGTTATTGGATACACAGCCAAAGATTAGATTGTTCTTGTGGAGAGTGGTGGCTGGCGCATTGGCAGTGGCGGAGAGACTGATTACTAGAGGAATAAACTTGGACACTCGCTGTAAGTTGTGTCATAATCAAAACGAGTCCATCAATCGTGTGTTGTTTAGGTGTAGAGCGGCTCTAGAGGCTAGTGTTTTGATGGCGGGATGTGTCTCTTCTGATTATCTTGAGGATAACTTAGCTTCTATACTTGATTTGATGAATCATTCATCACTTCCCGAATACAAGAGAATTTCCATTCCTTGGCTCTTATGGAATATTTGGAAGAATAGAAACTCTATCTTGTATGCGCAAAAACAAGAGGTGGTGCATATCATTGTACAGCGAAGTTTTGTTGAGGCAAAAATATGGAAAGAAGCAAATTCAAACGCAGAAGAGGGTTTAAACACGGTTTTAAGAGAATGTGGAGGTGATTTTCGTTGGTTACCCCCTTTACAAGTTATTATTAAATGCAACATTAGTTCTTCATGGAGGAATGCTTCTCTACATTGTGGTGGTGCGTGGATTGCTAGAGATTATATGGGCAGTGTGCTCTTTCATGCTCGTAATGCTTTTACTTGTTCATCAAATCGGATTGTGGCTGAACTTCGATGTATCATTTGGGCTTTACAAAGCTTGCGAGATCTGCATATATCCGAGGTAGTGCTAGCCATAGATTGTCAGGCAGCGATCATGGCTCTCAATAAGCCATCCGAATGGCCGCGCTATCGAGTTCTTTTAAGACATATTGGTGAGCTTCAAGCTAGTTTTGATTTCTGCTTTTTCGAACCCGAATCGATGTCCGCGAACAATGTTGCGCGGGAGATTGCGAAGAGTGTCACTCGAGATGGGAGGCTTCAATCGTATCTATCCCTTGGAGGTCCGGCATGGCTTCATAATCAGCTCCTTCGAGAAGCGTGGTCTTAACATCTATTCGTCCCTTGATTTTGGGTATTGATGTTTTGCTCGGCTCTGTTTTTTACTTGTGCTTCTAGCATGGTGGTTTTTGTTAAACTATTTATTGGGTTCAGTTTGAATAATATACAAACGTTAAAAAAAAAAAAAAGCTAGATATTATATGCTCTGGTTATATACGATGAGTTGGCCACAAAAATATAAATAAAGTAGGTTCTGATATTGACCATGAAACAAAATATAGCCAATTTACTTGCCAGTTAATTATATCAAGTTGGAAATGAAAAAAAACATCTAAAAAATACTTTTGTGGAATAAAAGCAATTAATAATTATGCAAATTGCCATCAAGACTCAAGAGCAGAGATTCTTGTTTAATGGATCCGGTTTAAAGCCCATCTAGGCCTGCTTAGGAAAGCTAAACCACATCATTATCCTTTTCCACCTTTTCTTCACTATCATGAACAAGAGGATGTTGTTATTAATTAGGTCACTAATATAATTCTTTAACATTATTCTAAATTTTGCAAAAAGTGATAGAGTGCGGGGAAGAAAGAGATTAAGGTGTTAGTTTCATTGTGGTATCAGAGCGCAGGACTTGTGTTTTGTTTGAGAGAATCATTGTTTATGTTGATCGTTCGGGTATCTAGAGAACTTAATTCTCATAATCATGTCTGAATCTCAAATCATCCCTTCAAATTTTCAATTTTCTACTTTACCTAAAACCAAAAGTCAAAAAAATCGTCCGTCATCTTCTAATATAGATTCTCTTTATGAGGTGGAATATGTTCCAGGTGATCAAATGCCTGAAACTACTTTTCCTCTTGTCAACCCGTATGAGATCTTTGCTAAAAAACCTAACTTCTTTTCTGTTCGTGGAGTTACTCAACTCATACGATCATCTTCAACTCAAAGAGTCAAGGAATATGTTCAAGCAAGCAAGTTCTCATCATGCCAGGTCCCGGCTACCGAAGAGGAACAGTTCATCACGTTGAATATTCCGGAACAACTTCCGAGGCTCTGGCAGCAATAAGGATTTACACATCTCCATTTTGGGGTTGTGCGAATCGGACTCACCTTACATGCCCGAAAAGGACTACCGGTTACGGCGAGAGTAGCTTTGGTCGACTCTAGTCAACAGGCGTGTATAGGCACTGTACAGACCACCTTGAACGCAGGAACAATTTTTGTGACATTGTTCCCTAACTTTAATGTATCTTTGAAAGATCCCAATCTTTTAAAGGCACTTAAAGTTCAACTACAGATCGTTGGAGCACCAATGCAAGAGAATAGTTTTATTGCTACACTACATCATCAAATGGTCTACCGCGTTCAAGATCATGCCCTGGATCTAGCACTTCCTTCATCAGATAGAGCGTTATTCCTAGAAGTTAATTCAGCCTCTCAGGCACCAAATGCGACCCAGATCCCTAGGAAGATATCTCGTGAAGAATTAATACAGAAGCTTCCTGAAACATGGGTGACAAGCTATGAGAAGCTTCATCAAGCACCGCAAGGCCCGATCCAAACATCTGAAGCAACTTTCCACTCAAGGAACGATGGCCTCACAGAAATCAAGTTTGAGAAAGCAAGATCATCATCCTTCCGAAGACCGATGTTCACACAATTCTCCATTCAAATCGATGAGAGCGAGTTCCATGGTCCTTACAAAGATCAATATCCGAAACTCATATCTTTTGAGAAAGATGGAACAGTCATGTATCCGTTCAAAGACGAAAATGGACACTGTTTCTTCGACGTCTGCAACTGCACGGCATGCACAGATGACTATCTCGACTACGAGTCTGACGAAGATAAACGCAGAAGACGAAGATCAAAGAAAGACCCTCTCTACAAAAGATATTTGGAAGGAGATCCATCGGTGGGCACACTTGGAGATGACAACGGAAGATACGAGTTCATAGTTCAATATTCCCAGCCAAAGGAACCAGATCCTCCTGAGATAATGATGTTCAGTCCAAATGATTTTCCACCTTTTGAAGACTTTACCAAGGATGACATCATGCACAGTCCGAAGATTAGACCAACCACGGTTAACTCTTCTTCTGGCCTTGATCCGTTATCCCAAGCGGAAAAAGTCCTCAATTGGCAATCGGAGAACGCGATGGTTCAGAACAAATTTCTTCATACAATCAACCACAAGATGGATCAGATGGCAAGCAGCCACAACAAAAGGATGGTCACTTTGCAAGATTCGATATCGGAAATTAAGGCTCGCCTAGAACAACTTCACAAAGAAATGCTAAGTATGGCGCAACATGTGTCGGTCAACACCTCTCAATTCCGACTCAAGGAAAAAGAGATGTCGAGTCTCAAAAACCAATTAAAGACTCTTCAAGGGAGTTTTGAAGAAATGAAGGGGAACAAAAGATCGACTAACAGTTCCTTTCCTTCGTTTGGAAGTGTATATCCAGAACCATCATATCAAGGATCACACCTCCCAAACTTCCTTCCGCAAGAATATTCCAGACCGACTTCGCAATCAATCAATTTTCTACCATCGGATGAACAATATACATCCAGTTTCAAGACGCCGATCCGTCCGATATTCAAGACAAATCCTTACAAGGAAAAAACAAGAAAATATAAAGAGGAAGCACATCAATCAACTAAAAAACCAAGCTTTTCTCCTTCACAATCTAGTCAAGGATCATCTCATGAGGAAGACAAAGGCAAAGGCAAGGTTGAAGACATTGGAATGATAGATTTCTCAATGTCCGATTTCCTTAATTCCATGGCCAACAAAGTTCAAGAACCGGTCAGCCACCACGAAGAAGAGGTATCCCAAGCCTATCAGATAAAAGGAGCCACTCATCTTCCGATAATCAGACACATGTCTGATACAAGCTCATGCGATGGTAATACAATGTCTGATACAAGCTCATGCGATGGTAATACAACTACAGAGGATGAGAAGTCACTCCCAAGGCAATTTGTCATAGGAGAAAGCAGTGGTCCTAAAGAAGAACCAGTAGTAGACGAAATGCCCAGTGATGAGGAGATGCCCTACAATCAGTTCCAAAAATTTCACGAAGACACTGGCCAAGCAAGACAATTTGCTTCAAAAGTCGTCACATTCACATTTGATGATATTCCATTTCACAAATGGGGTGAAAGACTTGATGAGTTTCGAGCATGGATGACTTCTGAGGCTCTCACCTCCCCGACGTACACGGTCATAGAACAGTTCGCCGCTCGATTCTCTGGCTCATTAAAAGAATGGTGGAATTCTCTTGGAGATTACGTACACCTGCAAGCTTACCAGTCTACTATTCCGATAGTACTTGAACAAATTCATAAAGAATTTATCGGTACTCCCAATCACATCAAGGATCAACTGCAAGAAGAATATTTTACAGCGAAGTGTTGTTCTCTCCAGAAGAAAGATCTTGCGAAACACTTTGAAAGACAATCGAAAAGATATTATGCACTGGATGGCCTCAACAATCCACGGTTATCTCAGTCAACAAACGAAGACCTATATCAGAGATCAAAACCAGACGGTTGAAGAAATTACTATTGGTCAAATCCAACAATATGTTTTCAGGACGCTTGATAAACTCTGCAAGCAGAAAGAATTCTGGACAGAATTCATGGATAATTCAAAACATCTAACAAAAGTGTGTTCAAAATCCGACTTGTTCATCAAGTGTTCGAAGAAAAAGAAATCATGTTCGTGCGATCGGAAGAAGAAACATCGTGAGAACAAGAGGTTTCCAAACAAATACCCATTTCGGAGCAAAAAATTCTTCAGAAGAAAAAAGAGCTTCAGGAAAACGACAAAATGCTTTCTTTGTCACAAAGAAGGGCATTTTGCGAAAAACTGTCCTAGCAAATCCAAGAAGAAGAAGCAGTATCTCATCAACTCGATATCCAACATTGCTCCTGACCTCGACCTTGACAAACACGATCTCGGGTCAGTCCTATCATATGATAGTGACGAACAAGATGCAATATGTGGATATTCTGATACTGGGGAAGACGACTCATCCGAAGAAGAGGAAGGATGTTACAAAATCACAGAGATTCCTAAACAAGAAGATATTCAGACACCTCATCTTCCAGTAACCATCTTTGATCCAGAAAAGAAAATGCGACCAGTTCATATCATTGCCTTCATAGACACTGGAGCCCATGCATCAATCATGAATCCTAACGTTTTATCGGCATCAATGTGGCTTCCATATAATCAAGAGTTCAGAGTCGCAAATGCAGGATCGTTGTTCATTAAAGCCAAATTTAAGCCAATCACGATCGAGATCTTCCCAGGATGCCAAATCACGACTCAAGTGCTTGGATCGACGGCACCAGGCAAAGACATTATCCTAGGATGGGATTGTTACCAGTCATTAAAGAAGAAGTTTGATATCTCCATCGAACCTCGAGGAGTCAGATGGAAGAATCTGTTCAAGCCTTATACAACAATTCCAAGGCTTTTCTCTGTCCAAGACATCATGTCAGCAGAATTCGACAACATAAAAGAAGAAATAACAAAGAGATCATGTGCAGATTCGCATAGTGAATTCCTGCAGAAATGCAAGAATCCTCTATGGCTAAACCCGGCGTTTTTCGTGTCTCTTCCGTTCAAGGAGAATATTATTACTACGCCAACCAAAGCAAGTCATGCGGGAATGCCCCCGGCACTTCTACAACAGGCGCATGAAGAGTGTGAGCAACTAATAAAGCAAGGAATAGTCTCCACAACAAACTCACCATGGGCATGCAAAGCCTTCTACGTCAACAAAAGAGCAGAACAAACTAGAGGCAAATTAAGGCTGGTGATTGATTACAAACCACTGAATCGATTCCTTCAAGATATCAAGTTCCCACTCCCGACGAGAAAAGCACTATTGCAACACCTTTCCGGAGCAACCATTTTCTCAAAATTCGATTTAAAATCAGGATTTTGGCAAATCGGAGTCAAACCGGAAGAATGGCACAAGACAGCATTTTGTTTACCAGATCGTCATCTGGAATGGAAAGTCCTACCATTTGGTCTAAAGACAGCTCCGTCCTTATTTCAACAAGCAATGCTAAGGATATTTCAACCATTGGTCAACACAACACTAATCTACATCGATGACATTCTACTATTTTCCAAGAGTAATAAAGACCATGTCAAGGTTTTGAAACAGTTCTATGACTTAGTCCAACAGTATGGAATCATGCTCGCAGCAAAGAAGATGACCATAGCAAAACCAGAAATCGAGTTCCTTGGAGTCAAGATCGCAGAAGGAAAGTTCACACCACAACCACATCTGGCTACAGAACTACTCGCCTTCCCCGACGAAAATCTCACAAGAAGACAGGTGCAACAATTTCTTGGCGTAATCAATTATGTCGGCGAATTTATTCCAAAGCTGTCCCAGCTGACACAGCCACTGAGAAAGCCGTTGCAAAAGAATCCTCCACAGTGGAGTACACGACAAACTGAAGCAGTGAAAAAGTTAAAGCAAGAAATTCAAAAGCTACCACCCCTGCAGATTCCCTCTGTCGGCAAAAGAATAGTTCAAACCGACGCAAGCGACAAATACTGGGGAGCAATACTGTTCGAAGAGATTGATGGGAAAAGACATATCTGTGCCTACAAGAGTGGACGTTTCAAGGAGTCAGAAACGCATTATCACTCTACGTTCAAAGAAATCCTAGCGGTCAAAAAGGCTATTGAGAGATTCGAGTTCTACTTGATAGGACATAGATTCAAGATTGAGATGGATATGTCATCTTTTCCGAAGATGTTACAATTCAACCAGAAGATGGTGCCACATCAGCAGCTACTTCGTTGGAGTGAATGGTTTTCGAAATATGACTTCGACTCTACCTATTTAAAGGGCAAGGAGAATATCCTAGCCGATATGTTAAGTCGTAAACCAGTAATACCCATTTTCGCCATCATGAGCTGCCAAGGATCCAGTTCTTCACCAAAGTCTCTCTATGATTTCGACAGCAACATTCCTGAAGATACAGAGGACCTGATCAAGACTGGAAAACTTCACAACCACCTTCGACAGAAGATCTTTCGCTACCAGTCCATAATCTTGTCCAACCACGGAGTTACCAACAAATTCATCACACCGCTTGGTATCCATCCAAGGTATCCGTTTGCTCATCTATTCAGTATCCGACAAAGCGACCTCCCAGAAGAAGTCATCTGCTTTCTATGGTATTTTTGTGCGGTATACACTGTTGGTATTATCTTTGAGATACCATGGTTATATCAACACATTAATTCCCAGAAGTGTTTCACTAATGGTATATCGATTTTTCTGAGATGGTTCGAACCAATGAACGTTTGGAGCAGCAAACTTCGTGCTTCAGCCAAGGCACTTAACTATCCTTTCAAGAAGTTACGGAGAACAACATCCAATCCGTTCTTTAACCCACACACCATCTACTTCTTCCACCGACCTGTCAGCGTCAACACAAAATCAAAAAAGATCCATGCAATGCCTACACTCATCCATCATAAAGATCTTAACAGAGGAGTTCGTCCAGATTTCAACATGGCCGATAATGAGACTTTTGAAGCCTTTCAGAATCATGCGTTTCGACTCAACAACACGATCCAGAAGTTTGTTATCCCATACAAACTTAATTGGTCGTTCTACGAAGTTGATTACCAGATGGATCTTGATGAAGACCTTCAGTTCTATATGATGAAGCAAGAGCAACTCAAAAGTGGTAAATTTACTGAAGTAAAGACCGAGGAAGAAGACGGCAAATATGGGAATGCACCACCAGCAGGAGTATATTGGCAAGACTCACAAGAACCTGAGGATCCAGACCTAAATCTAGACCTTGAAGAGATAGAAAAGTTTTGCACCAGTGACACGATCATGGAGACAAATGAAGAACCAGAACCAAAGTATGTGTGTCCAGACGATGGCTATGGATGTTGTGAAGATCACATGCTTGAATTTGAGATGGATCATTAGAGACATCTTAAAACCCAAGCGCAATAAGAAGTCCACTAAGAAATAAGGAGCCTACTAAGGAGTCCACTAAGAAGCCCAATAAGTATGAAGCCCAATAAGTATTATGTTTATTAAAATAAATATGTAAGAAATATCTATAAGCGTGTAGAATAATCTATAAGTGTGTAATGAGGTAAGCGCTTACGTAAGCTACTTAAATGCCTCTCCTATAAATAAGGGATGTATCCATCCATGTAAGGAACAAGTTTTCATTTCTAATAAAAAGTTTCTCTCTCTAAAAACATGTCTCTCTAGATTCTCTCTAAGTTTTCTAGATCTCAACATCTTCATAAGCTTTGTATTCTTTCTTTCATAAACACAAGTAGCGATCGAAGTACTCGAGATTTCTGGATAGACCCAGAAGAGTTTCCGGTCTAAACAACACGGCTCTGCCAATACGGTGGTCGTGAAGGGGTATCTCTAACAGTGGATTGAGCCATGGCTGATGAGTTAGTGCCTACGATGCTCTTCTTTACCTGAGACCCTTTCGCGGCGATCAACACGGCTTAGTCAACACGTTTAGATCTGTGAAGTCTCTCCTCCGCCTATCCTTTAACCTTGTGGTATCAGAGCAAGTCATGCGGGAATGCCCCCGGCACTTCTACAACAGGCGCATGAAGAGTGTGAGCAACTAATAAAGCAAGGAATAGTCTCCACAACAAACTCACCATGGGCATGCAAAGCCTTCTACGTCAACAAAAGAGCAGAACAAAGTAGAGGCAAATTAAGGCTGGTGATTGATTACAAACCACTGAATCGATTCCTTCAAGATATCAAGTTCCCACTTCCGACGAGAAAAGCACTATTGCAACACCTTTCCGGAGCAACCATTTTCTCAAAATTCGATTTAAAATCAGGATTTTGGCAAATCGGAGTCAAACCGGAAGAAAGGCACAAGACAACATTTTGTTTACCAGATCGTCATCTGGAATGGAAAGTCCTACCATTTGGTCTAAAGACAGCTCCGTCCTTATTTCAACAAGCAATGCTAAGGATATTTCAACAATTGGTCAACACAACACTAATCTACATCGATGACATTCTACTATTTTCCAAGAGTAATGAAGACCATGTCAAGGTTTTGAAACAGTTCTATGACTTAGTCCAACAGTATGGAATCATGCTCGCAGCAAAGAAGATGACCATAGCAAAACCAGAAATCGAGTTCCTTGGAGTCAAGATCGCAGAAGGAAAGTTCACACCACAACCACATCTGGCTACAGAACTACTCGCCTTCCCCGACGAAAATCTCACAAGAAGACAGGTGCAACAATTTCTTGGCGTAATCAATTATGTCGGCGAATTTATTCCAAAGCTGTCTCAGCTGACACAACCACTGAGAAAGTTATTGCAAAAGAATCCTCCACAGTGGAGTACACGACAAACTGAAGCAGTGAAAAAGTTAAAGCAAGAAATTCAAAAGCTACCACCCCTGCAGATTCCCTCTGTCGGCAAAAGAATAGTTCAAACCGACGCAAGCGACAAATACTGGGGAGCAATACTGTTCGAAGAGATTGATGGGAAAAGACATATTTGAGCCTACAAGAGTGGACGTTTCAAGGAGTCAGAAACGCATTATCACTCTACGTTCAAAGAAATCCTAGCGGTCAAAAAGGCTATTGAGAGATTCGAGTTCTACTTGATAGGACATAGATTCAAGATTGAGATGGATATGTCATCTTTTCCGAAGATGTTACAATTCAACCAGAAGATGGTGCCACATCAGCAGCTACTTCGTTGGAGTGAATGGTTTTCGAAATATGACTTCGACTCTACCTATTTAAAGGGCAAGGAGAATATCCTAGCCGATATGTTAAGTCGTAAACCAGTAATACCCATTTTCGCCATCATGAGCTGCCAAGGATCCAGTTCTTCACCAAAGTCTCTCTACGATTTCGACAGCAACATTCCTGAAGATACAAAGGACCTGATCAAGACTGGAAAACTTCACAACCACCTTCGACAGAAGATCTTTCGCTACCAGTCCATAATCTTGTCCAACTACGGAGTTACCAACAAATTCATCACACCGCTTGGTATCCATCCAAGGTATCCGTTTGCTCATCTGTTCAGTATCCGACAAAGCGACCTCCCAGAAGAAGTCATCTGCTTTCTATGGTATTTTTGTGCGGTATACACTGTTGGTATTATCTTTGAGATTCCATGGTTATATCAACACATTAATTCCCAGAAGTGTTTCACTAATGGTATATCGACTTTTCTGAGATGGTTCGAACCAATGAACGTTTGGAGCAGCAAACTTCGTGCTTCAGCCAAGGCACTTAACTATCCTTTCAAGAAGCTACGGAGAACAACATCCAATCCGTTCTTCAACCCACACACCATCTACTTCTTCCACCGACCTGTCAGCGTCAACACAAAATCAAAAAAGATCCATGCAATGCCTACACTCATCCATCATAAAGATCTTAACAGAGGAGTTCGTCCAGATTTCAACATGGCCGATAATGAGACTTTTGAAGCCTTTCAGAATCATGCGTTTCGACTCAACAACACGATCCAGAAGTTTGCTATCCCATACAAACTTAATTGGTCGTTCTACGAAGTTGACTACCAGATGGATCTTGATGAAGACCTTCAGTTCTATATGATGAAGCAAGAGCAACTCAAAAGTGGTAAATTTACTGAAGTAAAGACCGAGGAAGAAGACGGCAAATATGGGAATGCACCACCAGCAGGAGTATATTGGCAAGACTCACAAGAACCTGAGGATCCAGACCTAAATCTAGACCTTGAAGAGATAGAAAAGTTTTGCACCAGTGACACGATCATGGAGACAAATGAAGAACCAGAACCAAAGTATGTGTGTCCAGACGATGGCTATGGATGTTGTGAAGATCACATGCTTGAATTTGAGATGGATCATTAGAGACATCTTAAAACCCAAGCGCAATAAGAAGTCCACTAAGAAATAAGGAGCCTACTAAGGAGTCCACTAAGAAGCCCAATAAGTATGAAGCCCAATAAGTATTATGTTTAATTAAAATAAATATGTAAGAAATATCTATAAGCGTGTAGAATAATCTATAAGTGTGTAATGAGGTAAGCGCATACGTAAGCTACTTAAATGCCTCTCCTATAAATAAGGGATGTATCCATCCATGTAAGGAACAAGTTTTCATTTCTAATAAAAAGTTTCTCTCTCTAAAAACATGTCTCTCTAGATTCTCTCTAAGTTTTCTAGATCTCAACATCTTCATAAGCTTTGTATTCTTTCTTTCATAAACACAAGTAGCGATCGAAGTACTCAAGATTTCTGGATAGACCCAGAAGAGTTTCCGGTCTAAACAACACGGCTCTGCCAATACGGTGGTCGTGAAGGGGTATCTCTAACAGTGGATTGAGCCATGGCTGATGAGTTAGTGCCTACGATGCTCTCCTTTACCTGAGACCCTTTCGCGGCGATCAACACGGCTTAGTCAACACGTTTAGATCTGTGAAGTTTCTCCTCCGCCTATCCATTAACCTTGTGAAAAATTAAAGTACGGTCCTAACATACATTATATTTGCTTTAAATTAAATAATAAAACATCTTATCAGGTATACAAATTTGATTAGAGAGTGATTCCCAAACATAGCCTATAGGTATGATTGATAAGCTCAAATTATCCCTAGAACTAGACTCTCTCAAATTAAGAAGTCAATTCCAGTATTTAGGGTTATCGATCCACAAGGAGTCACAGAAAACACAATAGATTATCAATTTCAGATTATGCTAAGCGAATCAAGATGAAACAAGTAAATAAAGCAAGTAATTAAAACGGTTGTGAAAATCAATTAAAAGAAAGCTAGGCACAAGGAATTCTTCAGTGAATCAGAGTTGCAAATAAATAAGTTATTAGGAATATAAAGAACAATTCATGAACATGCACACGAAAGTAAAACAAACCAGCTGTCGCTGCAAATATTTTCAGTTGTAGTGTCGATCGACACTAGCTCTGCAGTTCCAAAAATTTCGTCCAACTCTGCGAAATAATCCTTCGTTTCAGTCTGAACAGCATTGTAAGCGCTCCTTGGGTTTGCATCGGTCTTCGCAGGAAGATAGCCCTCTTGCCTCTTGATAGAACTGGCGGTTTGAGCCACTTGAATGTCCAGCTTCTTGACATGAGTGCTTAGCGCTGAAATCTTTCCATCAAGGTCCTGATACATAGTATCCATCTTCCCATTGAAGCCTACAGTCATCTTCTGTTGGCCCTCTAGGAGTTGTTCCAGCATATTCTTCACCTCATTGTCCTGCTCAGGAGGTTTCTGATAAGAAGAAGAATCGTAGTTCCTGTTGTAATTGTTGCTCTGGAAGGGCTTCTGATAGGAGGATCCAAATCCTTGTTGATTCCCATACTTCTAAAATCCAGAACCATTGATGTAGTTAACATCTTCGTTCGTGGCCTATGGATTGAAAGCCTTAACATCCTGAGCAAAGTGAATAGCCTTCTTTCCAGCTAGAAGACTGTCTAGTTTCTTATTAACCTCAGCGAGCTGACTGTTCTGGATGTTTTTCCCGAATTGGCTTCTCTCAAAGTCTACATTCTTGGTAGAGTTACTGTTGGCCAAATTCTCGATTAGTCGCAACGCTGCTTCTGGAGAATTCGTGTTAAAGTTCCCTTGGCTTGCAGCATCCAAAGAAGTAGAATAGTTCAGCGCGATTCCTCTGTAAAAGATCCCTAGAAGCTGAACATCAGTAAACCCGTGGTGAGGACAGTCTCTCTGATAGCCCTTGAAGCGATGCCACGCAGCTTTGAAAACCTCAGTATCACCCTGCTTGAAGGTTGTAATCTTCATCCTGAGCTCCTCAGATCTCGCATCATCAAAGAATGTGCTTAGGAAAGCGTTCTTTGTATCTTCCCAGGTAGTTAGAGATCCGGGTGGAAGAGTTCTTAGCCAATAAGATGCATCTCTAGCAAGCGAGTATGGGAAGAGCTTGCAGAAGATGTAATCAGTGGACACCCCATTAGCTTTGATGTAAAAAGCTAAGTCTTCGAACATCTCCAAATGGTCCATCGGGTGCTCGTGAGGAAGACCATGGAACGGATCTTGAGCTACGAGGCTAAAGTAGGTTGGCTTCACTTCAAATTCATTCCTCTGGAAGGCTGGAGGATGAATCGCAGCTCGATTCGCATAGAATTGGTCAGGACGGTTGAAATCAGCAAGTGTTCTGGGTCTGCCCTGGACCGCGTGTCGAGCGACACCAGGCTGGTGTCGAGCGACACCAGCTTCTCCTCCTTGTTGAGCGACTAACTCTCCGTGTCGCGCGACACGTAAATCTCCAGGGTGTCGAGCGACACCATCAGGGTGTCGAGAGACACCAGCTTCTTCCTAAACCTGCTTGACGTTTTCTACGACGTTCTCCGCGACGATTACATTCCCTTCGTCGTCGATCCTCTGATATTGTTCATTATACTTCAATCCTGCCGGATCACGCAGGATTCCATCATCTCCCAGAGTCAAATTGATGGGTAGATTAGCAGCCATCCTTTCTTCTCGGACTGCTCTCCTATTCTCACGCTCCAAACGTACTAACTCCTCGATATTGTAGTTAACTAGCTCCTTCTCTTGATTGCTTCTAGTATGAGGCATGTACCTGAAAAGTAAAAATAAAAATAAAAGTCTAGACAAAATCCTAATAATAAAAACCTAATGATCTAGATTCCCCGGCAACGGCGCCAAAATTTTGATAAGCTCAAATTATCCCTAGAGCTAGACTCTCTCAAATTAAGAGGTCAATTGCAGTATTTAGGGTTATCGATCCACATGGAGTTACAAAAAACACAATAGATCATCAATTTCAGATTATGCTAAGCGAATCAAGATGAAACAAGTAAATAAAGCAAGTAATTAAAACGGTTGTGAAAAATAATTAAAAGAAAGCTAGGCACAGGGAATTCTTCAGTGAATCAGAGTTGAAAATAAATCAGTTATTAGGAATATAAAGATTAGTTCATGAACATGCACACGAAAGTAAAACAAACCAGTTGTCGCTGCAAATATTTTCTATGTCTAAATCCTAGAAAACCAACTGTCGTTGCGAATCCTATAAATCTAAACAAGCATTAATTTCAGGCACAATTGTTCACAAAACCCTAGACCAAATCTCTTTGCGAATAGGTATTTTGCTCATCAAAAACTAGTTCAGGTGAATCAATAAAACTGTCGTTTCTATTAATAAACCCTAGATCAGATTTCAGTTCGCGAGGCTAAAATCAGTAATAAGAACAAGTTAAGATGAAGAACTTCTAAAGATATTATCCTAACAATCAGATCAGATTCAACAACTCATCAATCACTTTCAAAAACCCTAAACCTAATAAGGGAACTACTCAGACATATCGAATGAAGAAAACATAATTTTATTAAAAGATATCTCTAAGAATTCAATAAAATAAAGCGTAAGCCTAAACAATTGCTGTAAAAACGTATTTATAAGGGTACAAAGTCGGCTAGAAACTTAAAAGTAAACATCTGGAACTTTCGGGCTTCGAACGAATTTTTCTGATAAAGATCTGGGCTTGACAGAACAGGGTGTCGATCGACACCCATAGATGGTGTCGATCGACACCAATCTCAAAATCGGTTTCTTCACTTCTCAACTCATCGTGTCGAGCGACACACTTGTCATGTCGCTCGTCACAGCTTCCAAACAGTGATTCCGAACTTGCATCTTCGCCACTTCATTCCGAAATGCTCTGAAACCTCCAGTAAACATCTTTTAAGCTCTAATCGTCCTTGTACCTGTAAAAACTCTAAAATACTACCAAAAACACCAAAAGACTCTAAAACACGGACTTATATCGTAGTCTTAAATGGGTAAAAACCACGATATATCAATGATTATGATGCTTCAATCCAAAACTTTGATTGCAAGTTTTAAAGTGTTCACGCAATACAATTTTCATATTTATCATGCTTCTTTTTGTCACATTTTTTCATATATATTAAACACTATCTTCATCTACATAAATGTATCTTTATGAAAGAGTATTTGAAAAAACAATATCTTCCTTTGTATATTCTTATTATATGAAGGAATTGCTACATAAATGTTATATACTTTTTTTTTTAAGTGCTAAGGCCTACCTCATTGTTGATGCAACTTATCAATGATTAAATTAAACATACCTAACTTTTCTTTTCATTATTATAATTTATTAAATAGTTGGGGTGTGCTAGTTTTTTTTTTTTTCCTTTTTTTTTTCCAAGTGCATACATATCATTGTACTGTACCACTTTAATAAGATGGACGCAATTAGCGCAGCATTTGTAAACCTGAATGAATTAGAGTAAAAGCCGGAAATTGATTCAGTAAATTAGAAAAATCCATTCAAGTGAATTCCCTAACATTTCACGTGAATTAGAGTGTAAGGGCATGATTATCGGTGGGATTTATAGAGTTGCTTAAAATATAAAATTATTAAAACACACACTCTCTCTTCCTTTTACTCAACTTTATACCTTCTCTTTCATCCTTTTATTCAATTTTTATTAATTTTATATTTAAACATTATTTCTTCCTTTCAAAAACACTCTCCAAAAGTTCTAAAATAAACAACTCTCTCTTCCTTTTACTCAACTTTTCTTAATTTTATATTTCAATACACCCACTATCTCCTCTTTTTACTCAAATTTTATTAATTTTATATTTCAATACACCCCACAAATACACTCTCTTTCTTTTTTTAACTCAAATTTTAATAATTTTATATTTTAACAACTCACTATATTTACTCTAAGAATCTTCCACTATATTTTAACAACCCACTATATTTATCGAGTTTCATCATTACTCAAATTCGGTGGAAACCAAAAACTTGCGAAAACTGTTGTTTTAGATAATTATTTTTGTTAAAGGTTGTTCTAATATATAATACCTCAGTGAAGTAAAAGTGTATTTAAAAAGTAATGTTTTAAAAAGATACTAGTTACAAGAATTTGTAGGAATAGTTAAATTTCATCAAAGTTTTACATTATTTCTCTTACCAAAAGGTCTAAACATCATGTTGATTACACATGTTTGCTAGAAATTGACGGTTAAAGCAACAAATTCATGAAAAATGCTGGAATTGTTGGAATTAAAGCTGGATCTGAGCTACGTCCACAACTGTATGTATGAAAATTCAATCAAAGAAGGAATATATTGCGTGAGAGACATGACATGAAATCAATATATTGTGTAGTGAGTTGAAGTTAGGACGTTAAGAATTCGTTTTGTCGTAGTCAAGAACTGAAAGTCTAAATCATTCAACAAATTTTAAGAGTTTTGGGGAAACTTTTGCGTGAGAATCACAAAGGAAATTTAAGTGTGTTTCTATTCTTTGTAGAAAAAAATATGGTGTCTACTAAAGATTTGTTTTAATGCAAGAAAGAGGCGTGTAACAATTGATTAAGATATTTTCTACAAACATGGTTAAGTGTTTTCTAATATCGCTATACAAATTTCATTGACTTTAGTTGATCTTGAGTTGAAACTTACCATCAAAATTGCGATTTTTAAAGGATGATACTAGAGAAACCACATTGTTTGAACGGGAACCACTATTAGTTTTGGTTTTATGATCATTTTTTATCGCAATGATGTTTTTTTGATTGTGAAACAATCATTTCAAATAATTCATGTCCCATATAACGCAATACTTTAACCATACACTATTCCAATACTTTATATCACATTTTCTATTAGTTCAATTCTGGTTTAGATAAGTACGTTTGTAAATCAATTTTTGGTCCTAGCTAATCCGGTTTAGTACAGGTTTATGTATCTGATCAATCGTAATTATGGAAGGAATGAGAAAAGTTTTGATCAGTGTCAAAGTAAAGTTTTGTACATTTTGCATCTCTCCAATGTTGCCAGTATGATGCAGAATGCTTTTTCAGAGTTGTTCTTAAAGAGTTAATTTACACCTGATTTCAAAGTTCTTTTAAGATGCACCTGGAACACTGTTTTCTTCTCTTGTATTCTAGCAGTACGAATCTTAGTGACACTGCTTACTAATACATGCATGGAAGTAAAAAGATAGTAGGCAGAAGATAGTAGCCTGAAGATCAGATCTTCATCTCAATAGCATAATCAATAAGTCCGAGAGCCTTGGCCAACTTGACGTAACCAGCATCACCACAGTCGATACCTTTGGACTCGAGCATTTCCCAGTTTATATTGCTTTTCTTCCCACAAAGTTTACACCTTTACCAGTTAAAAGTGTTACATGGCTACTAAAACCTTCAAATGCCATTCTTTGTAGTTCGCGAGGTGTAGGAGTTGCAATATTTCCCTGCGTATAAGGGAAATACTTAAAACATTCGAAAAAGAAATTAGACAAGAAAGAAAAAGAAAAAAACATCAATTTAAACTTACTTTCTTATACACTTGATCATCGTATGATGGAAAGATACAAAATCCCACTGCCAATGGGCTTTGTTTCAGCAGACGAACCACCAGTTTCTCGAAATCCTTTGTTTATGTCGTTTTTTATTGTTGTTTATAGGTTCCATCATTCCATTTGACATGCATGTCTATTGCCTCGTTTATTACTCAAATTAACCATCAGTGCAGAGCCGGCGCGGAGGCCAGGGCCGGCGCCGGTGATGAAGGATTAGGGTTGACGTGGGGCTCGAGACAAATCGCTTATTTTTAGAGAGAGAAGTCTTCTTTTACACTATTTAAGTGTGCTTCTATAGTTCTATTCTTTGTAGAAAAAAAATAAGGATTTGTTTTAATGCCATGTAAATTAGATGTGTAACAATTGATTAACAATTACCATCGAAATTGCAATTATTTGAACGATGATACTAAAGAAACCAAATTGTTTGAACGGCAACCACGATTAGTTTTGGTTTTACGATCATTATTCATGGAAATGATTGTTTTTTGGATTGTGAAACAATCATATCAAATAATTCATGTCCCATATAACGCAATACTTTAACCATGCACTATTCCAATACTTTATATCGCATCATTACATCATTCACATCTCTAACTAGTTTTTGCTCTCCTGAATATCATTGTCATTTGGGGCTATAGTTTGGTGATATAGTTACAAGGTAGTTAAATGGCAAACGAAAGTTTTTGATGAGTGTGTGGTTGAAGCAACACACAAAAGGAAAATGTGACCACACAGCTTGTGAGTACCATTGGATTAATAAACAAGCCTCGTGCCCTTCCAATCTTTTCCTTTTTTTTCCTCTTTATGTCTTTCTTTTTCTATTCTTATAAAATTTATATTGAATTTTTGCAAAAGTAAAGCCCACGAAACCTTTCCTACTTTAATCTATTGGAGCAATTCGACTATAACCCATCATCACCCTTGTCACATTCACATGTTATTCCTTTTTCAGTGTTTTGAAAACCGGACCGCACTGGGGGTCGGACTGGGTTCAACCGTGAACCGGCCAGCTAGTCGGGTTGGGTTGACTCGGGTTTGAGGTTTTTTTTTGTTTTTTTTTTGTAAATTTCCTTTTTTCATATTTAAAATTTTTATGATTAAAATTTATAGAAATAAATACTAGTTTTGAATTTAGTTATCCACCAAAAAAAAAGTTTTGAATTTAGTTAATTTTTGTTATGGTTTAATGTTTTTAATTTTTTTTTACATATAAACTTAACTATTTCTCATTAAATTTTGTCTTTGAATACTTTTTTTGTTATGAAAATGATTTTCTTAATTTTTAAAAATATATGTTTATTAAAAATATATATTTATTCAAAAGCTATATTATATATTTGGATATTATAGTTATACAAAAACTATTTATATTATTTTTTTTTTTAAAACTATTAAATCCGGTTCGAACCGGTCGGACCACATTGACTTTTGACCCAAAAATATTTCCGATTCGGTCGCCGGTCCGGTTTTCAAAACATTGTTTTTTCCTAATACAATTATATTATTTCATCTATGAACACAAAAAATGTATCCTATTAATACCAAATCATTGATAAATTTAGAAATTTGATCGTGGATTGATTTATCGATTCATGCAAGAACTATGACCGATGCATTTACTTTTTTTAGTAACCGAGTCTATAGAGGTGAAATTTAGACTAGCATCTATTACATAAGTCCTATAGTGACCAAATATGGACGTCACAAAAATGTATCCTTTTGGTATCAAATCATCGAAAAACTAATAAATTTGAGAGTTATTTACCGTCATAGACACGTTTCTCAGATTAATTATCATTGTAGACACTTTCTGTAAATGAGGCACTTGTTTGAGTTCCCAATGCAAAATTGGACAAAATTACCCTTTCTTCATAGCTTTCCCGTTTCTTCAGATCTAGCTACCCATGTCGTCTTTCTCCTTTTCACCATCTGCAACCAATTCAACTTTTTTTGCACATCTTCGCGAGCCAACGAATTTGGGTTCCTGAAAACGGAATTTCCTTTCTCAATTGATTTGGATTTTGACTTGGGATTTCGAATAGTTGGTGATGAAGATGGAAAGCTTGTGTGTTGTGCGGCAACAATGTAAAAATTTGTTTGATTTTAGAGAAGAACATGGAATATGGTCGGAGCACATCATCTGAGACTTGTCATCGTCATTGTCGGCGAGAGAAGATTCCAACGCGACTTCACCACCCAAAGAAAAACTGTAGTGTTGGGAAGATGTCCACCCATACCTATGTGAATGGCTTAATCTTTGTGGACACTAGGTTGGATGCGTTTTCGAATCAATTAGATGTGATTGGGATTGATGAATCTCTATTCTTCGAAGACCTCTACGAGTTTTGCTGTGAAGCTACTGATAAAGAAGGCAAAACGGTGATATACTTGACCATCATGGCTGATATGCTCAAATTTACCCTGAGCTACTCTTTCAAATTAAGATATCAGTTGCAGCACTTAGGGATCGAATTCACAGGGAATCAGGAACACAATAGATTATATACTTTCAGATTAAGCTATTCAATATAATATAAGAAAAAGCAAGTAAAATAAAAGCAAGATAGAAGATGATAAGCTTTAAAACAATGAAGATAAAAGCTAGGTTCAGGGAAATCGCAGGAGAATCAAAATTGCAGGCAAATCAATAATTAGGAATATTAAAGCTCTGTTCCTAAACATGAACACGAATGTAAAACAAACCAACTGTCGTTGTGAATGTTATATATGCTTAAACCCTAGACAACCAACTGTCGTTGCGAAATCAGATTGATCTAAACAAGCATTAAAGGTTCAAGTTCAATTGTTCACAAAACCCTAAACCAAATGTCTTTGCGAATAGGAATTCTGCTCATCAAAGACTAGTTCTAGCAATCAATAACACTGTTGTGTCTATCAATTAACCTAAAATCAGATTCTAGTTCATGACGCTAAAATCAGCAATAAACACAAGTCAAGATGAAGAACTCTAATGATATTATCCTAACAATTAAGAACAACCCTAGCAATTCATCAAACACCTTTGAATAACCCTAAACCTAACAGAGAAACTACTCAGACATATTCAATGAAGCACAAAACATCTTTATTAGAGATATCTCTTAGTAGGTTCTAAAACAAAGTAAAATAAAGCTTAAACCTAAACAATGGCTGGAAACACATATATATAGGTTACAAAAACGTCATGGGCCTTATTGCAAACATCTGGGCTTTCTGACGCAAAACAGAAATCTTCCAAAATTGGGAATTGGGCTTGACCGACCAGGGCGTCGATCGACACTGGTTATGGTGTCGATCGACACCATCTTGAAATCCTTTGTGTCGAGCGACACAAACTCCTCGTCGCTCGGCATGGTCCTGAAATCTTCAAATCCGAATTTGTCACTTTGATTTCTTGTTCCATTTTGCTCCATAATGCTCCAGTAAACACCAATAAGTTCCAATCGTTTTTGTACCTAATAATAACATAGAAAGACTCAAAAACACCAAAAGACATCAAGAAATAGGACTTATACCATGGTCTTTAATGGGTAAAAACCATGATATATCAATGGCCTTGTCATGGCTCCAAAAGAACAATGTGGTGGAAGTGTTTAGAGTGTGTTTAGAACTATGTGGTGTAGAACTATGACCACGTGTTCATATTAACATGTCCACATGAAATATACCCGCCTAATATTGAACATGTATATGTGAATATGTTGTTGTACACATTCAATGTGGACTTTAATAATCAATAATAAGTAGGTTAAGAAGCCAAAGATCCACAAAATATTTTTTTGTGTAGAGCACATAAATACACTAACAAATTTGTCAACGACATATACATCCATTTCATATTAACTACCTATTCACTGTTGAATGGACACACATTGGATGGTCAGAATTTACAATCTATAACAAGACATTAAGTACACATAAACAAAAATGTATGTTCATCCGTCTTGTGACCATGATTATAGGTCCACATAGAATTGTCCATGTGAAAGTTAGAACGAGAAGGAAACATAGACGAAGAACGAGATTGTCGAATAAGCGGAGGACCATAGAGATAAATAGATGCAGATCCGTGTTAGACATGGAATAGATAGAGAAACATGTGAATCACTAGTCGATATCGGTTGAAGTAATTGCCAACGAGGATTTGCCGTGTCCGGTGAATATATAGGGCGAGAGAGCGAATCGGAGTAGAAAACAGTGATTGAGTTGTCGAAGATTTTGTCTTTCTCGGTCAAGCTTTTTACATCATTTGTACGGGGAGCTTTTTACAGTATCATTTAGAGTCGAATAAGGAAAAACAAAACCCATGAATTCTTAATTGTTTCTTTTATACACTGTTTCATGTAATCGGTTTCGAATTGCTCTTTTTCTCTTGAATAAGCTTTGTATACAATGGATTTTGCAATAGAGAAGACACCAAAAGAAGAAAAAACTAAATCAAATCATCGGTGATAAAAAATGATAGAGGAAAGAAGAAGTCTCTAAAGGAGAAAGAGTTGATTTTGAGTGTTAAATTTACACAAGGCTAGTTCTGTCATTAGCCATGATAAAAGTGTGTCATTTTAAGAAAGTGCCTCTATTGGTAATTAAAGCTGTAGAAGTGTCTTTAATGGTAAATAACTCTAAATTGATTTGATCGTGGATTGATTTATCGATTGATGCAAGAACTATGACCGTTGCATTTACTTTTTAGTAATCGAGTTTATAGATGTGAAATCTAGACAAATATATATTACATGAGTTCTTTAGTGACCAAATATGAACGTTACATATGGTAGAGTCAGTCAACGTTATATTTGGTAGAGTCAAGTCTTTTAGTAGTTTCAAACCTATAATATGGTATTAACATGTAAATCTCAAAGTAATAGGAAAAAACTTAAATATGAATGAATCTTCAAAAAAATGAAGAAGAAGTTTTGATAACCATTGAATGTTGATAGTGAAATGATTCAGTCAAGAAGCTTCTTGTTTTTTTTTTTTTTTTGTCACAAAATACACTTCTCTATTAACTTAAGCAAATGCATTTTCTGTATCAGTGAGCCAATAGGGGACATAAGTGCTAATAACTGAGAAGATCTTGTTCCTTGTGCGTGCATTCCTTGCTAGCAAATCTGCTCTCTTGTCATTTTCCCGTTGACGGTTGATGAGATCGAATTCGGGGAAGGATTCCCGCAGGCGTGCCAATTCGCGTAGTTCTGGTTCAAAACCGGGCCACTCATTTGGCATTTCTACCATCATCACCAGATCTCTTGAATTTGTGACGAAGGAAGAGCAAAAGCGTTCCTTTTGAATCAGAGATTGCATTGCCCATAGTAGTCTATGCATCTCTGAATGTAGGGGGAGATACTCCGATTGTTTCCTTGTAGTCCCAGCAAGTCTGTCGTCCCATCTTGTAATTGCAAAACCCATCCCACTCCACTTGTATTGTCCTCTCTTTTCCATGAGCCATCAACGAAGCAATTGAAAGTGGCTGCGTGCGTATCTGGTGTGAGCGGGGGTTGCAGTGGTAGCACTTGATCCGAGATATTTGCCTCGGTCCATTCCCGTGCCTCTTTGATTGCCACTGCTAGAGCCGCATTCGCTTCACGATTTACCGCATTAAACACCTTGTCATTTTACGCTTTCTAGATATACCATATGATCCACGGAAAGGCCTTCGTGGCTTCGTCTGTAGCCCTCGACTGAGGGATATGCCAGAAGAGGAAGTCAAAATTAGTTCTAAGGTTCTCTGACGGAAAGGCTTGGTCATCAGAGCAAAGGCCGGAAAGGGACCAAACTTCCTTTGCGGTCGGACAAGTAAAGATCGCATGGTTGATAGATTCAACTGGGTCCGTACAACTTGTGCAGGTTGCAAACTCCCTGATGCGTCTAAATCATAGTCTCTCATTTGTCGCCACCGCCCTGGTTAGACACTGCCAGATAAAATGACGTAATTTGTTAGGAGTTGGCAGTTTCCAAACGTGGGCCTTGAGGGGATTATCGGACGGTAGTTGGAGGGAAAACTGAGTATCCTCATCCTTGTAAACCCTGGCAAGATCATAACCTGATCTAACTGAGTAGAGTCCAGATTTAGTGTAATGCCAACAGTAATTATCCTCCGACACTCTTGAGGAGAATCTCATGCTTAGAATTCTTGGAACATCCTTGGGGTGCACGTTTACACGTATTGCATGGGTATTCCACTTTCGACTCCGATGGTGAATGAGGTCTGATACTCGGAGTTGAGGGTTGATTATATCCCCTCGACTGACTGCCGGCCGTGGGATCGTATCTGGTATCCAATTGTCTTCCCAGACCGCCGTACCGTATCCACTCCCTATAATTTTGCGGGTTCCCTGAAGCACTAATTTCCTCGAAGACCATACGCTTCGCCACCCAAAGGATGGGCGGTATAGTTTTGGCGCCTGGAAAGGGTGCATATTCCGGAAGTACCGGCCTTTTAGGATCCTGGCTGCCAGGGAGTTTGGGTATTGGTGTAATCTCCACATCTGTTTCGCCAAGAGGGCCTGATTAAAATCTACGAGAGACTTAAATCCATGACCGCCCTGATTCTTGGGTAAACAGAGTTTTTTCCACGCTACCCAGTGTAGCCCTCTCGATTGGGGTTTCGAACGCCACCAAAACAGGGAGACCGCACTGGTCAACTTTCTGCAAAGGTCTTTAGGGAGGAGAAAACTTGACATTACATATGTTGGGATGGCTTGGGCTACCGACTTAATCATAACTTCTTTACCGCCCTTTGATAAGAATTTTGCAGACCAGCCATTGATCCGGCTATTAAGTCGATCGTGGACATAGGCAAATATTTGAGTTTTGGACCCCTGTAATTGTTCTGGAATACCTAAGTACCTACCGGAGCCTCCCTCGTTCATAATCCCTAGACGCTGGTGCATGGTCGACCTAGTCTGAGGAGAGACCTCCTTGCCGAAGGTGATAGCCGACTTATCAAAGTTGATTCATTGTCCTGAGGCATTCCCGTATTGTGTAAGGATCTGTAGAATCTTATCACATTGTTCTTCGTTTGCTTTACAAAAGAACAGACTGTCATCTTCAAACAAGAGGTGGGATACTGGGGGGCTAGCATAGGCTACTTTGAGGCTTGTGAGTGTTCCCGCGGACTCTGCTGCCTTTAGGTTGGAGATTAAGACTTCCGTGCAGAGAATAAATAGGTACGGTGAGAGAGGATCTCCCTGCCGAAGTTATTTTTACAATGGAATAAAGTTATTTTTTACAATGAGAGAGCTTCTTGTTTACAATGGAATAAAGTTATTATTTTTTTGTCGGCAATTCCTTGATTAAGAAAGCCTAAAAGGCTAGATACAAGAGGGAACAATGGTTACAATCTTGAGTAATTAAACCCATAACCAGACTAATTAAAATCCTAATAAAAAGGAAATTACAATTTATGCATGATGGGCACGTGGAGCCAAATGTTGACTCAAGATTGAAGAAAAGGCAGCAACGGATGCCGGAGAACCATGCCGGAACCAGAGGACCATCTCTTAGCCGGATTCGTCAAAACGAAAGTATGAAATTCTAATCAACACGGCCAACCATTCTCACTACACCTCTTGCACAAAACACCTTATAAACCAAGATCTGAATTGAGCCATCGCTAACCGGAAGA
Source organism: Draba incana (assembly GCA_963576765.1). Taxonomy (NCBI): domain Eukaryota; kingdom Viridiplantae; phylum Streptophyta; class Magnoliopsida; order Brassicales; family Brassicaceae; genus Draba; species Draba incana. The sequence continues at coordinate 2,452,841 of OY755209.1, read as the reverse complement.
ATCTTTTGTCACCTTCTTGAAAATAACATCCGATCATCTCTATTCTCATGACCACCTCATAACCCTAACATTAAGGTTTTCAACTGAGGATTCACTGAGGAGATTATACACCCCGCCAAGAGAGAAGATGACATCAAAAGGTGGAAGGAGAATAAATTGATTCCACTGGATCTTGTAAATCCCCAATCAACTTCAGATCTGAAAAGGTGAAACCCATAACCAAACATATTAACACCATCCGAACGACGCCGGAAAGAAGATCGGTCTAGCCGAAAATTATATCCGATAAACGGAAAAAGTGATTTGATCTAGTCGGAAAAACATCGAACAAAGCCGAACCGATAATCGGACAAGCCGAAAATTATAGAATCGTATTTACAGACCTCGGCGCCGGCAAAAGCCGATCACCGGGTCACCGACGGCAATTTTTTCTTGTTTCTCTAGAGAGATGGACGAGCAAAGTAGAGAGAGAAAAAGTATAGCAAAAGCTTGTCCCAATGGAATAAAGTTATAATGACCCACTTCACTCCTTTGACCCCTTTACTACTACTTCTTCATATTTATCCATCAATTGTATAACAATTTTTTTTCAACATATCTACATTTTACAAAGACAGTTGGTAAAGATACATTACACCACCGAATTTTTCACCTTTTTTTTTATTGTTGGAAAAATGGTGTCAATCAAAAAGAAAGTTTTTTCCCCTCTCCATAAAAGCAAAAAGCATGAAAAGCTGTCACAACAAAAGAATTTCAAGAAAAAAAACGAAAAAAAAAGAAAGAATTTTATAAATCCAAACATAAAAAGCTGAACCCTTTCATTTCATTGATCGATCCAAAACAAGAAGAAAAACACAAACCCCAAAAGAAAACACAGAAGCAGAGAAGAAGAAGAAGAAAGTGATGATCAAAGGAAGAGAAGGAAACAGAGGATCTTCTTCTTCTTCTGGTTACTCTGCAGATTTGTTGGTTTGTTTCCCTACAAGAACCCACTTAACTCTAACCCCTAAGCCCATTAATAGCCCATCTCGTCCTTCCGACACAACTAACCGTCGTCCTCACCACCGTCGCCAGCTCAGCAAACTCTCCGGCGCCGGAGCCGCCGGAAGTCCTGTTTTATGGGCTAAACAAGCAAGTTCTAAAAATCTCGGAAACGACGAAATCGCCGAACCCACTTCTCCGAAAGTCACTTGCGCTGGTCAGATCAAAGTCCGACCGAGCAGAAAATGTGGCGGGAAAGGGAAGAACTGGCAATCTGTAATAGAAGAGATCGAGAGGATTCATGTTAAAAACAGAGCACAAAGCAAGTTTTTTGGTTTGAAGAAAGATTTGTTCGGTTTCTTGACTTGTATGAAAAATATTCGGTTTGATTTCAGATGTTTTGGTGATTTCCGACATACAGACGTCACTTCCGACGATGATGACGACGATGATGAGGAAGACGAAGACGAAGAAGAAGAAGAAGAAGAAACAGAGGAGGAGAATTCAAAGACTCTGTTTTCGAAATGGTTTATGGTTTTACAAGATGACGATGAGAAGAAAGATGATGAAAAACGCGATATTGAAAACGCAGAAACGGCGGTTCCACCGCCAAACGCGCTTTTGTTGATGCGGTGTAGATCGGCTCCGGCGAAGAGTTGGTTAGAAGGGAGAATGAAAGCAAAAACAGAGGAAGTTGTTGAAAACAGAGGAGAGGAAGAAGAAGAAACAGAGGAGGATTTGAGCTTGGAGAAGAAGAAGAAGAAGGATTTGAGATCGTTAATGGAGGAAGAGAAGATGGAGTTAGTGTTGATGAGATACGATACTGAGTATTACAGATTATCTTCAGACATTGCTAAAGAAACTTGGGTTGTTGGAGGAACTCAAGATCCTCTGTCTCGAAGTCGAAGCTTGAAAAGCTAATTTGTTTTTACAGATTCGTATTTTAAAACACTAATTACGTGGGTTTTTACTATTATTTTCATTAAATGTTGATACTATTTTTATTTGGTTTCTTGAGTTTGTTTCCATGGTTCCTCTGTTTCGTATCTCAAAGGTTTTTGTTTGTTTCGGGTGTTTCATCAAAAAGTATGTAATGTAATGCAAATATGTACAGGATTTTATGGAAATCTGCTTGATAGATCAATTTTATTTTTATTTAATGTTCGATTATATGTTGTGTGTATATTTGTAAACCATATTGGAGTTTAATAAATGGACTGTCTTATCGTTAATCATATGAAAAAATCCAAATGAAAACAAACATCTCAATTTTGTGCCCTTCGTTAATGTTAGTGTCGTTGTTGTTATAATCATCAGTCAGTTTCAAATCCCATATAATGCATGTTGTTTTAAAAATGTAGTTAGTATAGACTAAAATAAGTAATCACTATCACACAAATCCGATTAAATGCATGTTATTAGAAAAAAAAATGGACTGACTAAAATAAATAATTACTATCACGCAAACCCAACAGAATGCATCTTGTTGGAAAAAAAAATGATTAGTTATTAGCTTTCAAGTTCTAACTTTGCATCATGAAGCTTTTTTACAATTTTTTTTTTTTATCTCTTATTGATTATGTGTTTAAAGTAAGCATTCATGCATAAGAAGTTGAAGCACAGACCATAAGTGGTGTTCAAGACAAGGAACAAACTAAAATATCAATCCTAGTTAGCCTAGACAAGAGATCAGCGCTAGCAGATTTTAGTGTCAACTTCCATAAGTGGCTATACACAGCATGCTTGGACTTTGTAACTTTTTTTTTTCTCTCCTTACTTTAAAGATACACAGAATCAACAAGGAATCAACAAATACATAAACAGATTGAAAGTACATACTACATACCTTGAACATGGCGAGTTAGCTCTCTTTTTTGTGGTAATAGCATCAACCGAATGATCAATATCAAACATGCATGGAGAAGAACATCATGATCAACAGAAGATATTGTAGAGGAATGATTACCAAGAATATATGGTCATTGTAAAATGTCTATGAACATATATGTTCATTTTGCGATATACTAGTAGATTTTTTTCCAACCCCAAATCTAGACGGACAATTACACGAAACAATATATATGTTATTATATAATACTTTATAACATTTTCTAATAAGTTTTAAGTAGTAGTATTAGAAATGAGTCTCATGATAATAGTTCATACCCTAGTGAATCCATTTGATTATATGACTTGTCTAATTTCCGAATCACTTTATTACTTACATGTTTTAAATTTAAAACCAGATACTTCATAAATCAGAATTATAATGTTGGGTTTACGCAAAGAAGGGTTTTCCCCCCTTTTATTGGGGAGTTTTACTTTTTAGTTTGGTATAATCCGTTCGATACAAAATTTTGAACGTGAAAAGAAAAGAAAAGAAAAGAAAAAGCCCTAAAATAAGAAAATGATCAAATAAAAGGAACCCCCAATTGGCAAAAAAAAAAAGCCAGACAGACAAATAAACACACCGACACAATACAATGATTCAAAAACAATCTCTTAAAACCTATACAATTCGGCTTACACAAACCCCAAATCTCCCATTTCAATTTACCACAACTAAATCCGAGCTGATTCCTTCAAACCGGTAATCTCCACCGGTTTGCTTCCTAAACCGGATATTTGCCTCAGCTAATGCTCTTCTAGCCTCTTCATCTCCAGGTATCTCCATCACCAACAACTCATAATCTTGAATCGCATGTTGCCATTTCTCCAACTACATAAACCAAACATACAATGTTTAAGACAATCTCATAATTCAACCGGTTTAAACCGGTTCTTGAAATTGAGATTTGATTTACCTTAGCGTAAGAATCCGCCCTACGCCGTCTCGCTTTCCGGTACGAAGGCTGAAGATCGAGAGCTAACGTGCAATCTTCGATGGCTTTCTCGAACAGACCAAGCTTGAATCTTGAGGCAGCTCTGTTACATAGCAAGAGAGCATTGTAAGGATCTTTCTCGAGTCCTTCCGTGTAAACCACGCAAGCCACTTCGAATTTCGACGCGTTGAAAAGCAAGTTTCCGCTGAGTCTCGAGGCAGCAACTGCTCTCGCTTTTTTAGAAACCACGTTTACTTCTTCGTTGCTCGGGTCTAGCCGTGCCGCCTGCGTTGATGCCGTTACTGCATCTTCAAATCTGTCCAAGAAAGAAAGAATACATTGAAGTAAAAAAAAAAAAAAATGAAGTCTCCTCATATTTTTTAGAAGGTGAAAACAAAACGCCGAGTTGTTCGTTCTCCAAGGAAGATAACGGCAAGCTTTGTGTAAATCGTACGGAATGGCAAACGGCGCGTTGTTTAATGCTATTTTTTTATGACAAATAAACGGCAAGATTTCCACGTATTTAGTAATTAAATCTCGTGCTTGGTTTTTTTCCCAAGGAATTTAAAGGTGATGAACAGCAAGATGTCCCTACTTAAGAAGTGGAACGGCACGTTGTTCTATTCCGAAAAGAAACGAAATAAACGGCTAGGCGTCTGGTGATAGTACTAAACTGACCTTCCTACTGCAATGTAGACTTGAGCTCCGACCATTAAGAAGTAAGAAGTGATGGAAAGACCACAAATCTTTATGTAGCAATCTATGTCGAATCGTTTTGTTCCTTTTTGGTACACATTGTACGCTTCTTCGTGTCGATGAAGTTGTAATAGGGCCTCGGTTTGGAGCGCGTAGACCTAATTAGATTGAGAAGTAAGAGTTTAATTAGGCAAAAACAAGAGTACATACCAGTAAAATTTTGGTTCCTTATTAGTATTAAACATTAGATATGTATGATGTGTAACAAGAAAGAATGCGAACCCGAGGTGAAGAATCGGCTCCATATGATATCGCAAAACCAGTCTCTTTCAAAACAACATTCCATTCCTTTGATCTTCGAGTTTCGTCGCATCTACTTAAACATTTTATAACATCTTCAACTTGTTCTATATGTTTAGTCTCTGTGTATTTCCCAGCTTGAGTATAATGACACAAAGCTTTCTCAACCTCACCCAATCTGTCAAAAAAAAAGGGTGTAATTAGACATTTTGTAATCCCTTAGGACCATAAGATAATATTCTTAAACTACGAGGACTAACTAAGTAATAAAGAAAAGTAAACAGAGCGAAGAATCTTACCTAAGTTGGAGTGAAGCAAGTCTCTGATGAGCTCTCTCATAAGTTGGATTTAGTCTTAAAGCTTCTTCGCAAGCATCAGAAGCTTCTAGAAGCCGACCGAGACTGATCAAAGCGGCGGATTTGTTCGACCAATACGTCGGCGTTTTAGGGTCAGCTGATATAGCTCTCTCGTAAAACACAAGAGCTTCTCCAAACCTCCCACGACAATACTCTTCGTTTCCCATTCTCTTCAATGTCTCCGGATCGAGTCTGTAATTTACCTTTTTACCCTCCCACCGACTTTTCGTATGCGCCACGTCAGCTTTAACGGCGGGAGGCTGTGGTTTCACGATAATGTTTCCCATCACGCCGTTAATTGAGAACCTTTTGCTATCTGTTCTTGGTGAAGCTGAAGAAACCGATTTTCTTGCGGAATCCGATGATTTTCGTGGGATTGTTTCGTCGGATTTAGTCTTTTGTTGGGGTTTTTGGGGTTCTTGCTTGTTTGGTTGAGAAGAAGAATCAGTGGATTTTCTTGAAATGATTTTAGGGTAAGGGTTTGTAGTGGTGGTTGACTTGGGAGGCAAGTAATCTTTTGATTTGTGATCTTTTTCCGGTAGAGATGGTTTTCGCCGGCGAGGACTCCAGCTCTGGAAAATACACCCAAGGAGATTCTCACAACCAAAATTTTGAACAGTTGAGATTTTCTTTGATTTCGCCATTTTTAAGGAAGAGAAAAAAGATTTTGAGTCTTGGAAGAAGATGAAACAGAGAAGTAAGAAGTTTTCTTTTTGAGTTGAAGATGAAAGCTGTTTAATGTATATATATAGGTCTAAGAAAAGAGTTACTGTTGAGTACTTTACAAGAAACTAGCTTTTTTATTTGTCTGCCTTTTGCTATAACACAAAAATCTTGCTTTTATTTTCGAAGATCCAAAATTTAGATTTTAATTTGATTTTATGGGGTCGATTCGTTAAGACATTCTTGTTATTGAAATATAATTATATTTGCTGACCCCATTGTTGATTGTTTATTGTCTTAACTGATAAAGACGAAAATACAAGTGTTGAAATATTTGGAGCCTAGTGAAAATTTTAAATAGTTTGTGTTATCATTATTTCTCGATATTTAGTGGTAATGATTAATACAATGACAATTAAACTTTTCAACATACGAGTACCATACAGAGCATAAAACTCTTAAACCTTTAGTTGGACAATTAGTTAAGTGCAATAACAAATTATTTATAATAAAGTCGGCAATTCTGTTAGTAGTTGTTGTGTTCCATAATTGTGTATGTCTGTGATGTTTTGTTTTGAATAAATCTTACTAAATTCCAAGCAATTTTTGTCCCCAACTAATCTTAAGAACAACAATTTTTAGATGAATATCAAAATCGTTTAAAATTTTGATCTAATGACTCTAATTGACGATGTTAAATTATATGAAACGATTTATTAAAGAAATTTATTAATAATGTCCTGAAATTTTTTATAATAAGTGAGATTCTAAAATAAACTGCTTAACATGTAGTCATAATGACAAATGATATATATTCAATGATTTTTTTCATGCTTGGAAAATGTTTTTTTGACTAGAAAAACGTAATGATTAATTGTGAAGCGGTGAAATGGATGGGAGTAGAGTAAGATTTCTTTTTATAACCAACTTATGATAATGGCATTCTGTATAACACTAACAGAAAAGTTAAGAATCAAAGGGTCAAAGTTTAATAGTGCTCTAAAAAAGTAATTAGTGGAATAATTAAGTTTATCCTCTTAAACGCCAAAGCAGTCGCAATACTAAAGTGATTGATATCAACAATAATATAATCCACAACAACCAACAAATTTGTTTTTCTTGTTTTAATAACAACCAATTTCAATCAAAGTGACCTACCAAATAACTAATTTTGCTGAAATTCCGCTTAAACTATTAATTGTTATTAATGGAAACTTGTTTTCTCAATGCGACTTGTACGTGCGGTAGGCGTGATGATTTATTTTGTTAGCAACAATTTTAACATACTTTTAATTTTTGTTAACAAAGAGAAATCTAGGGCAGCTTTGTTTGTTTGTTTGTAATGTGTAATGTGTAATTTTAACACTGGTTGTGTTCGTTCGTGTGAGTCGGTGCCGGCTTTGTCAGAGACCTTCTGTCTCATAGGGCAACTTTGTTTGTTTATTTGTAATGTTTGATTTGGCTTTGACCACTTTTTCTACAATTTTCTTGTCCTTCCACCAACACATATGTACTTCCAAACTTTTTATTAAATTTGACTAAAATTTGATATTCAAAGAGAAACTAGAGAACTTACCAAAGCTTCTTGTAAGACTGATTCGATTTCAATATCCATGATAAATGTTTTCAGATATATTTTTAGCACACTAGTATTTTATAGTTAATTTTTTTTTTTTTGGTTCTTGTTATAAATGTTCCATTCCATGTGTTTGGATTTTTTTTTTTTTTTTTTAAGTTTGTACGAATGAATGTTTTGCCTGCCGACAACTTAGAAAACTCGTGCAACACAAGGAGAAAGCTAAAAGAAAGGAAGAAGGATAAAGATTTGATGAGCAAAACCTTATTATAAACCCAAACAAAACAATCCACGTAAATAGATTCTCTTATATAATAGATCTTTCTTTTCCAATCAACACAAATACCAAAAAGCAGTCAAAAACCAACGACTGATAATAAAAAAGAATCATTTTATTTTGTTATGTAATCTTTTTGTTTCAAGATTTCTTTACAATGTGGCTATGTACATTATTATGGGAAAATTGCTAGTTTCATAAAGAACTTAAAAAGTGGTCCATTTTTCTAGTTTATGCCTAGCATTTTTTTTTCCTACGACAATACAGCTATTGTTTTAGTAACAAAAAATTTCCCTAAAGATTGTTTTAGTAATATTAAGATAGAAAATATGCATGGGTTTGATATTAATAAGTCTGATTGTGCCAACATATGTATACGACCTAGGGATGGCAAAAGTATTAAGTGAATCAATATTAGATGGTCCTTGTATTTAAGTATACATGTTAAAGATTAATATAAGATCATACGTACCTAAAGGAAAACATATATAATTAAGTTGTTGGACTAAAAAAATATACATCGCAAAGAAAGTCGTTCGATAAACCTCCAATGTACTCAAAGTGCATAATTTCTTTTATATGCAACCCCATGATGACAAATTTGAAAGAAGGAATACACCTGCGATTTCTTATTCTGGTTAGTTATCATGGTTTCTAAGAGAGATATAATGAAACTAAAGAGAAAATAGGTGATATAATGATTACGGTAATATATATGTATATATAATACTTGAAGTCAGCATACTTGTATGATAATGTTCCTTGTACAATTCATACATGCATGTAAACATGTCGTAGACGGATAATTATTTATGTGACGCATATGTTTATAAGCATATCAAGTCATTTGAGAAACAAAATTAAATTTAGCCAGATCTTTAAATTTCAATTAAACAAAACTAGTGGCAAAAAATGCTGTCTGTAATTTTTCAACTAGTTTTATTTCGCCAGTTAAAAAGTTAAAACCATTACACTTACACATGGATACTTTTTCTTTGTAGCATGGATAATTGTACACTAAATTACCACATCATAGTCAAATAATGGTCAAAATGGCAAGCAATATGATTGGATCTTTGGCGTGTGGACCTTGTAAACCGAAAATAATATATGAAAAAGGGAATAAAATAACGAATGTGGCTTTAGGTTAAAGATAAAAAAAATGCGGGAGGACGATCATTTCTATTATATCTTACTTATACATGCATTCGAGAAGCTAATAAAAAAATGATGTGAATGGAACCTTAGTAGATGGTATCGGGATTTAAGGTGTAATAGCTAGAGAAAAAATAATACTCGACTAAATAATCATACTTTAGGTGTCGTCATTTTCTTTATCAACCACACAATTAATTAATGATGGTATAAGATCTTGAGAAGTGATTTGGTATTTGGTGTGGAGATTCCAAAAAATGAACTATAAATAAAGTAATTGATTAGAGGGTAAAAATATAGAAGTACAAAGGCACATGATCCAAAGGTACATTGGGACTACAAGTCTACAATATATGCTTGGCTTAGAAGGGAAAAAGGAATAAAAAGAAGAAGATTTACTCTTTTTAGATATTTCTTCACGTAGGGTTTTAGGCTCCAATCCCAAGTCTTTACTAATATCGGTCCATTGCTTATCCACTACTAATTTCAATCCTTGGAACTTGGAATATAAGACTTGTTCATACAGCACCAGCAAGTGGTAGATTAAGCCCATGTTCATGTTCGGTCCTTATGAAAACATCAATTATACCATTTAGGGTCCACATTAGCCCAAAATTAATCCGCAAGCCAAGTATGAGAAATGAGTTTTTATTTCATTTTACAAAATTCGAAAATATTTCATTTTGTTTTTAATTAGTTGGTGAATATAATTAACATTTAGTTGGTTTATAGAATATATATACCAATTGTGAAAATAGCTTCTGCAAAACAGAACATAGATTCGCCAATATCATCCAAAAAAAAAAAAAACAGCTTGTTAATAAAACTGCAAATCGGACGGTGTAGAAAATAAAATACAATCGTTCCCTTTTAATGTGTCAACAAAAGAAATAATAAAACGATCGAGTCTCGTACAAACGTCATCAAGTGGGACCCATTTGAAAAATCACCGGGAAATTCTTATTTCCTTCTTTGACCATTCTCACGCGCCACCGTCATCGACCACGTACCATGATTGGCTGACAAATCTCACAGTCAAAAATCGATGATACCACAATCCCATCCGTTACGAAAAAGACCCCAAAGAATAAAAACGAAAAAAAAAACCCAAAATCAGATCTTTTCTAAGAAAAAAAACCAAATTTTTTTGTGAGAATTCGGTGAAAATGAAACCGGAGACAGTGACGTTGATTCTGGTGAATCTCGCCGGAATAATGGAAAGAGCCGACGAATCTCTACTTCCAGGTGTATACAAAGAAGTCGGTTTAGCTCTCCACACCGATCCAACCGGACTCGGGTCGTTAACACTATTACGATCCATGGTTCAAGCCTTTTGCTATCCTTTAGCTGCTTACATGGCAATCCGACACAACCGAGCTCATGTAATAGCTCTCGGTGCATTTCTCTGGTCCGCTGCTACTTTCCTTGTCGCTTTCTCTTCCACTTTCTTCCAGGTTCTTCTTGTCTCAAATCTCAATTCCACAACACAACTATGATTTGGTTAACCGGTTTTAACCAAACTACTAGTCTAATAGGTTTTATGGGTTGTTTTGGCATTTTAGGTTGCTGTATCAAGAGCTTTGAATGGGGTTGGTCTTGCATTAGTGGCTCCAGCGATTCAATCACTAGTTGCTGATTCGACCGATGATTCGAACCGAGGTACTGCTTTTGGATGGTTGCAATTAACGGCGAATATCGGTTCGATTTTAGGTGGGCTTTGTTCTGTTTTGATAGCTCCGTTTACATTCATGGGTATACCTGGTTGGAGAGTTGCATTTCATATAGTAGGTGTGGTTAGTGTTGTAGTTGGTGTGTTGGTTCGAGTTTTTGCCAATGATCCGCATTTTGTGAAGGATGGTGTTGTTGATGTGGTGAATCAACGAGGTTCGAGGAAACCGTTTTGCTCGGAGGTTAAGGGTTTGGTTAAGGAAGCGGATAGTGTTGTAAAGATTCGGTCTTTTCAGATTATTGTGGCTCAGGGAGTTACGGGGTCGTTTCCTTGGTCTGCGCTTTCGTTTGCGCCAATGTGGTTGGAACTTATTGGGTTTTCTCACGGGAAAACTGCGTTCTTGATGGGTATTTTCGTCGCTGCGTCTTCTCTTGGAGGCTTATTTGGTGGTAAAATGGGTGATTTTCTGTCTACACGGTTTCCGAATTCAGGAAGAATCGTTCTCGCACAGATTAGTTCGGCTTCAGCGATTCCGCTCGCTGCGATTCTCTTGTTGGTATTACCGGATGATCCATCTACAGCTGCGATACATGGTCTGATCTTAGTCCTATTGGGGTTTTTCGTTTCTTGGAACGCTCCCGCGACAAACAAGTAACGCCTCTCTCTACCGCTTCACTACGCGTATTACTCGTAACTCTCTATCGTTTTAACTATTTCTGCTTACCATTTGGTGCAGCCCGATCTTTGCGGAAATTGTTCCAGAGAAATCAAGAACAAGCGTCTACGCATTGGACAAATCGTTTGAGTCAGTATTGTCATCGTTTGCTCCTCCAATAGTAGGAATCTTAGCGCAGCATGTTTACGGATACAAGCCAATCCCGGAAGGTTCATCAAGGTTAACGGAGATCGCAACAGATAGAGAGAATGCTGCATCTCTAGCAAAAGCTCTTTATACATCTATCGGAATCCCAATGGCGGCCTGCTGCTTCATCTACTCGTTTCTCTACCGTACCTATCCTCTAGACAGAGATCGTGCTCGTATGGAAGCTTTTATAGATTCCGAAATGCGTGAACTGCTTCCCGAAAGTTCCGACACAGACATCGAGTTTTCACAAGAAGAGAAAACCAATTTACAAGCTAGTAGATAGGCTATATAATGTATGTTTCTTTCGAGTTGTTACAATGTGTATAACTTTACACCAATTTGTGTATATATTCATAAGAGTGCGAGCTTATCTCTTTGGTTTTGTGGCGGAGAGCATTATAAATAGTCCGTTCCTAACGCAAGTGAAGCCAATGAGTCCACAGGCTTTACAGAGATCTTCAAGCTCACTTTCACTCAGAAATATGTGAGAACCTGAATATCTCATTATTTCCTACCATTTGCATAACCGGAATGCATAATCAGCCACATTTCACACGACGGAGCAAAGAACTTTAAGGCTTAGAAGTAACATATACACACCTGACGAAGAATCTTCAACAACGGGTTAAAACCGAAAAGACCATCATAGATGAATGTTGTGGCAACAAATACTCCTCCAGGTTTAAGAACACGGCTTATCTCAGCAACCTGAAATACCCAAAACGGAACAAATTAACCGGTGTTTTTTTGGGATAATTGTTGAATTAGGAAAAAGGCTTTTACGGCTGAGGATGGTGAAGGCCAGCAATGTAGAGCTGCACCAGCGTGGACAGCATCAACTGAGCCCGAAACAAAAGGGAGTCGAGCAATATCGGCTCGGACCAGAACAAGTTTCCTGGAAAAAAACACATCTGATTACCCAAGATATATAAAGACAATAATGGAAATGGAAGCAAAAGGTGAAAATACAAACTCTTTGTTGGGAAAGTTTTCTTCTTGATTCAAGAGTTCATAGCACTGTCGAAGCATATTCTCTGAATAATCAAGGGCGGTTACAAGAGAAAACAACCCGCTTCTAGCGAATAACCTAGAGAACATCCCACTTCCGCAACTAGCATCAACGATATTACCTCCCAAAACAGGCTTCAGATATTCTTTAGCCATTTCAAACTGTTATATGCAATGTTCATAGTGTTAGTACTTCAAAGATAAGAAATTGCAGCAAACGAGAGAGTTTTTTCTCCGTCTCACCTCTTTCTCTGGTCCTGGAAAACCACCCCATATGAAATTCTGACGCCAACCCCGCTCGTAAAGGAATGAAACTAATGGAGTCCTATAAATCAAAATCTCTGTTACAAGATGAGAATATTGACTAAAGAACCCATTAAAGCATATTCATCAACCTGAATAACTCGGTAGATAAAGGCTTTGGTTCATTGTATTGCTTGCTTCCACTAGCCACAGCTAAATCAAGATGCGTCTCATTACCAGAAAAACTCCTTTTACATGTATTGCATTGTAATTGAGTACCAGATACAGTAGAATCTCTGTTAACCAAATGACACAAAAATTTTGATTTTCAAGAAAAATCAAAGCAATAACAATACATATCAGTGAAAACAGTGAGTACTCACATTAATCCATTAGGTTGACTTATCCAAGCTAAGGAGTTATAACAAATGGGACATGCTAAAATCTTCTTCTCTTCCTTATTCTTCTCTTTCTCATTAACACAATCAACCTGCACAAAATCGAAATCCTTAACCAAATCGAAAACAGAATCTAAATTTGATTCCGTCGGTGTCGAATCTGTTCATAGAGAGTTGGAGAAGAAGGAAATCTTACACTGGATTTCGTTTCGACGGAGACGGAAGCATTTGAAGAGGCGTGAGTTGATCTGGAGACGAAAACGACGGGTCTTTGATCGGAATACTTGACGAGAAGCAACCACGAGATTGAAAACCTCGCCGGAAGAATCGCCGACGAGAATCGACCGGGAATAACCGTCATCGGCATTTTTTTCACGTTTCCGTGGCTACCTAGTGAGCACGAAGCTTTCACTAATAACAAACAAACAAACAAAAATCACAGAAATCTCGTGAATCAAAAAAAGTTTGAAACAAATTTAAATTATCAGAATTTGTTAAAAGTAATGGATCCTTAAATAAAGCCCAATAAAATTAATTTGGGCTTTTAGTATATTTTTAACCGATGGATTAAAAAATTAAACCGTCTTTAACCGCGCTTTTAATTTGGATGCATTATTTTTTTAAATTTAGTATATTGATTCAGGATCGTTAGTGATTTTAAATTTTCGTTACGAATAATCAGGGTCATAAATTCCGGATATAACAATTATAAAATTGAATGCCTAACTAAAAGCATAAAAGCATGATCACAGGTCAGCCTGTTTAAAAGGCTCTTAAAAAATTTTAAGATTAAATTTAATACTAAGAGCCTCTTTTAATTTTTGTTAATTTAGCTACTTCCAATGGTGAGCTTGCTAATTCTGAAAATCTCTTCTTCTTCTTCAATGGCGACCGGAAGCTTCAGATTCCGGTCTCGAATGGCGATTCAATGGCTTCTACGCATGGCCAAGCTTCAAGCATCCTCCACATTGCCAAAGGAAAAAAATAGCAATCAACCAACCAAAAGACTATCTATTATATCTCTCTTGAACAATTTGTCAAACACGTGGTGTGCACAAGTTGATAATCATAACAAAGGAAACAGAATAAAGACTTACTTGAACAAAGACAAGGCCACGTTCATACGCCAGTCGATTGATAAACCGTTTTGTTCTTTCTCCACATGAATTGCAATTAAACTCCACAAGCAAACTTCTTGGTAGTTTAATACCTATAGAAGCAACTTGTCCCTAGGAATAAACTTCAACGAGAAAGACAACAAGCAAGATTGAAAGATCTATGCTTAATTGCGATCTGAAGATTGAAGAAGAAGAATCGCAGAGAAGACGGAGAGAACAAGAGAGAAAAATCAACATTTTTATCAAACAATTTTTTTTTTTAATTTCTGTATTTTCCCCATCTCCAAAAATCAGCAACCAATGAGAGAGCAACATCTGTCCTAATGAGACTGTCTCAAAAAGCTAAACACACTGAGTCGACTCATACCCATTTCTCCCTTTTAAACCCATTTTTGATTTAATTTTAAATCTAAAGAGACCCAAAAGCTCACTGGTAAACATGGTCTAAGGCTAATGGGTTTCAGAAATTCAAGAAATTCATTGATATGACTACGGGGGTGCGTTGGTCTTAGCTGGCCTGTTGTTGATAAAGCAAAAAAGCAAGGAGATGGAAGAATTGAAAGGCCAATTCGAAAAGGATATGGATGATTTAGAGCAGCAAATGGTGAAGAAGTTCGATGATTTTTTTTTTTTTGGTCACAAACTTTATTCAAATGAATCAGACAAAGTCTAAGGCTTGGAGAGCCTCTTTGGCCAATGAATCAGCCATTACATTTTCCAATCTTGGAATATATCCTATCGAAAAGGAATTGAACAAGGGTAAAAGGGCTCGAATGTCACACAAAACGAAATGGATTTCATTGTGTGAATCACCGGACCTAATAAGGTGGACGATCGTTGTGTTGTCCGACATGATGTGTAAATCATAACACTCATGTTCTAAGGCTGAGCTTACTCCTGCCAGCACTGCAAGAGCTTCGGCCACAAGGACCGACATAGCAGAGTGACCCGTCGTCGAGCCCAATATGGGAGGGCTTGTCTCTGAGATTGATTCCAGCACCCATCCTATGCCATAATCAAAGGAGTTTGGGTTCCAGGCTGCATCAACACAGCATGAATGACCATAATCTGGTTTCTTGTACAACAAGCTATCATTCATGTTTTGTCGCGGTTTCTCGAGGTGGTGTTGGGCCGCTTGCCAAGCTCTTGCTTCGTTGAGCGCCTTTGTTACCACTTCCGTAGTGGAATAATGCTGGTCCGTGAACAAGTCATTATTCCTCGCAATCCATAAATACCAACATATCCATGTATGGAGGTGAGCTTCATTGATGCCCGTAGGTGGTAGAGAGATTGAGCTTTTAGCCTCATGGATGAATTGGAGGATAGAATCGGTATGTAAGCTGAGATTGCGGTTCAAAGGTGCTGCGTCCCAGACTTGTTTAGCAAAGAAACACTCTCGGAAAACATGGAGCACTGTTTCTGGTTCTCCACATCGCTTACACATTGTCTCTGTTTGAATGCCTCGCTTGTGCAGTTGGTCACGTACCGGTAGGGCGCCTGTTGCTGCCTTCCAGAGAAGGTGTTTCATCTTAGGAACTGTTTTAAGTTTCCATATGTTTGCTTGCCAGTTGAAATCGATGTGTTCAGGGGTAGTGTTGTTTAGAGTAAGAAGCGCATACCCTGTTTTCGATGAGTACTCACCTTTTTTCGATGGAAGCCAAATTCTAGAGTCATCTCGCTTAGATGAGCTCACTGGCAGGAGCTTTATTTGATCTTCATGAGCAGGGATTAGAGACCGAACTATGTCCCAGTTCCATGAGTTTGATGTTGGTGAAAGGAGGTCGGCCACATGTTGTATATCCGGGTGAGGCAGAGAAGGTCCCATTGGCCGCGTTGGTGATTCAACGGATAACCAAGGTTCAGACCAAAGCTTGATACTCTGTCCATTTCCGATACGCCAACCAACCCCTTTCCTCAACACTTCCCGACCTGCAAGTATACTTCTCCAACCGTGAGAGGCAGTAGAAGGAATTTCACACTCCATGAAGGAGGAATATTGGCAATATTTGCCCATTAGGACTCTAGCTAGTAGGGTATCAGGTTGTCGTAATATTCTCCACCCTATTTTAGCTAGAAGGGAGTCGTTAAATGCTTCGATTTCTCTAAAGCCAAGACCACCAGCATTCTTTGGGATTGTGAGTTTCGACCAAGCTAACCAGCTCATCTTTCGGGTTCCGGGCGTAGAGTCCCACCAAAATCGACAAAGAATTGATTGTATTTGCTTGCACAATGATATGGGGATTTTGAAACATGACATCGAGTACGAAGGCATAGACGCCAAGACCGATTTGAGCAGAGTTTTTTTCCCAGCGGTGGAGAGAAAGCGAGAAGACCAACTATGCGCTCGTTGTCTAATTCTATCAACTAGTTCCGTAAAGATATCACGTTTCCTTCTGCCAAAATTTTCCGGAATACCGAGGTATTTACCCGTGCCACCTTCTTTGTGGATTCGTAATTGTCGCATGGCTCTATTACGCTGGCTACGTGGAGTTTTTGAGGAAAACGTGATTGAAGATTTGGCTAGGTTGATATTCTGACCCGAAATGGATTCATATTTCGATAAGATAAACGCAGGGGCTTGACAACTAACCGAATTGGATCGGCAAAAAAACATGGTATCATCCGCAAATAATAAGTGGCTCACCGGAGGACTTTGTCGTGAGACTCGGACACCTGGTAAGCTACCATCAGTTTGTGCTTTGCGACATAATGCCGAGAGAACTTCAGTACAAAGTATAAAGAGGCATGGCGACAGTGGATCGCCTTGTCTAAGACCCCGTGATGGTTTAACTCTACCTTGGGGAGCTCCGTTAATGAGAAAGGAATAGGACACCGTAGTGACACACTCCATGAGCTAGCCAATCCCAATTGGTTGCAAACCCATCTTCTTTAAAACCGAATGAAGGAAGCCCCATTCGACACGATCATAGGCTTTGCTCATGTCCGTTTTAACAGCCATCGAGCCTCGAACCGTAGCTTTAGACGTTCTTAAGTAATGGAGGACCTCGTGGGTTATAAGAACGTTATCCGTAATCGCTCTGCCGGGTACAAAAGCGGACTGGTTTTCGGAGATGAGGGACGGGAGGATAAGATGCATGCGTTTGGTAATAATCTTGGCTACTATTTTGTAAAAAACATTGCATAACGCGATCGGTCGATAGTCCGCCACTTTCCTCGGACCGGTGATCTTTGGAATTAATCGAATATGTGTTTCATTCATTCGGGGAGGAAAAACACTTGAGGTGAAGAAGAGCTTTATTTCTTCGCAAATCTTTGGTCCAACTATAGGCCAAAAAGAATGGAAAAAACCCGCTGAGAAACCGTCCGGTCCCGGTGCTTTGCTTCCATGATTTGAAGGAGAAAAAGTAGGTGTTTTTTTTTCTCTTGAATAATGCAGAAAAGTAATGAGATGTTTTAATCAGTTTGTATGGATTTGGTTATTTTCTGGATTTGATCAAGTTCTTTTTCGTTGAACAATCTATTGAATAAGTTTGTATGGATATGGGTGGATAATTGAATTCTCTTTAATGTGAAAAAAAAAACTAAAAGCATAAAATTACGGCTTTTTTGAATTAATACTCCTTTGGTCGTATAATATAATTGTATTTTGTGTGCTAATAAAAGTGGCAATCACGTGATCACTGCTTAAAAAAACGTTGGTAAAAGTCTTTTATTAGTTTTGATTGCTTCACATGGTAATGTGTCAGAGATAAAAGGAAAAAAAAAAAAAGTATACATGATTTACACTAATAATTCTATAAACAATGCCTCATTATTTTCTTACCCTAATAATAACATTCCCTTCTTTTTACTTTCCTACCAATAGGTATACTAATCAGGAAAAATATTTGAATATTTTTGCTAAACCCAAACAAAATTAATCACAAAACAGAAATTTTACCAACCAGCAAAAAAAAACAGATGGTTATTGATCCCTCCGTTTCACGAAGATATATTTTTTGAGATATCTCAATCAATAGTATTTGAAACTTTTTATTAAAAACTACAATCTTTTATGGAAATCTATCTTCATGAAACAAACTAAAAAAACTAAAAAAATCTATCTTCGTCAAACGGAGGGAGTATATTTAAACACGTGGCGTTGTTAAGAGAAGAAGCTTCGAGATCAAGTGAGAGTAGTAAACAAGGGCAAAATCGTCAATTAACATAATTAGTAAAAGAAGCTCAAAGGTGTTAAAAAACTCAGAAAGAGAGAGTAAAGAGTAATCTTCTTCTTCATCTGGGTCCAATTTTTATATAACCCTTTCTCTCAAATACTGGGTACCTAGTAGTACCCAGTATTACTACCCAGTTATATCCAGTAATACTAGTACCCAGTTATACCCAGTAATACTAGTATCCAATATTACTGGTTTTATTGCGCGTAAGGGGATTCGAACCCCGAGCGCGCGTCGCACGTAGGTGCGCGCGTGGGAGCGCCCAACCACTGGACTACCGTGTTTTCTAACACAACCTTACCGATTTAATTCTATTTAACATCATTTTACTCTGTCCCGTTTCATTAAGGGTAAAATCGTAATTTTAATTTTCGGGTTATTTGAAAATTGGATCAACCTTTCGGGTTATATGAGGTTTTGATCCTCTTCATCTTCTTCGATTCGATTTGTTGTCGCCGGAGAAAAAAAGCGTAATTCCGAGAATGGAGAGAAACACTCCGGTGAGAAAACCACACACATCCACCGCAGATCTACTTACTTGGTCGGAAGTTCCGCCGTCGGATTCTCCTTCCTCCGCTTCTCGCTCCGCCGTTCGTTCTCATCAGGTAAATTATTTTCGCTGTTTGAGAAATTTCGTTTTCGTTGACTTGATTTAGAGCAATTTGATGAATCCTTATCACTTTTTCTATTTGGGTTTTGATTGGGTTGATTCAATTTTGGGTGTTTATGTGTTGTAGCCATCGGATGGGATAAGCAAAGTTGTGTTTGGAGGTCAAGTGACTGATGAAGAAGTTGAGAGCTTGAATCGAAGGTTTGAATTTTGATTTCTTGTTCGATTTAGTATCCATTTTAAGGATTCTTGGGTATTGTCTTGTTTTTAAGGATTCTTGATGATGCATTTGTACTGTTTAATGGTGTTTTTATGTATGTGCACATAGACATGGCTTAAATCTGATGTCAAAAGTTGTGAAAATGTTAATGATTCATTAGGAAACATTGCTCAGAACACAAAAATGAAGGATTCTTGGAGTTGTGTCTTGTTTTAAGGATTCTTGATGATGTCAAAATTGTGAAAATGTTTATAATGTGCATTAGGAAACCATGCTCAGAACACAAAATGAAAGAGATAACCGGAAGTGGGATCTTTGCTCGTAACGAAGACGATGATGCATCAGAGCTCTCTAGTGCTCCTCCAAGTGGCCGGGTTTATCAGGTACCGAACTTTTCTAAAATCCATGTTTAGAGAGTTGTATTAGTCCTAAAACTCTTGTATGATTACATTCAGCAAGCACTTAGTGGTATAAGTCATATATCATTTGGTGAAGAGGAAGACTTATCTCCTAAAAAGCCGATTACTTTACCCGAGGCTGCGAAACAGCGTGAGCTCAGCGGAACAATGGATAACGAATCTGCTACAAAGCTGAAGAAGCAACTCTCTGATGCTAAGTACAAAGAGATTAGTGGACAGAACATCTTTGCACCACCTCCCGAGATCAAACCTCGATCTGGAACAACTCGAGCATTAGCGTTAAAGGACAATTTCAACCTCGGAGCTGAGTCTCAAACCGTAAGACCCTCTCCATATGTTTCTTGAACATCTCTTAGCATTCGTAATGTATATAGTTTAACCCGAGAAACTATATGTTTTGCAGTGTGCTGAAGATGACTCTGTGAAGACGGCAAAGAAGATTTACGATAAGAAATTCGCGGAACTTTCAGGGAACGATATATTCAAGGGAGATGCGGCATCGTCTTGTGTTAAAAACCAGCTGAGTCAAGCGAAGCTTAAGGAGATAGGAGGAAACAATATATTTGCAGATGGGAAGGTCGAGGCAAGAGACTATCTAGGCGGTGTTCGTAAACCTCCCGGTGGTGAAACAAGCATTGCTCTCGTTTAACGGTAACATCTTTAACTCTGTTAAAACCGTAATTGATCGGTATGTGTTCTTGATGGTCACTTGAGCTTAAATTGTGATTTGTGTTATGCAGTTTCTTTGGTTATGGTGGTGATTTTTATTATTATTATTCAGTTTGTGTTTTTAGCTGTTAGGGCTTTCTAATGTATCTCTTTTAATAGTTAACAAGTTCGAATTTAAATCTGTTACTGGACATTGCTTGAGTAAGAAGCTTCGTGTTTTTCTTAAAAGAATTGAAGTTGCCATGATACAAAAGTTATAATATTGCAGTGTGGTTTTACAATACAAAATATAATTTTAAAACTCAAAACTCGTCGACATTTATTTTTCTTACAATAAACACATTATTTCGTTTGTTTGACATGTTTGTTTTTATAACCATTTGAATTTGAAAGTATGAGAACGAAAATATAACTATAAATAAATATAACTCATTTCTATTCGTAAATTATTATAATCCTTGAAAACGAAAGCTAAAAGGAGTTATTAATCGAAAGAAATACTGTAAAGAAATTTTCATATGTTTAATATTTAGTAGGTACCGATTCAAAACTTCCACTAGTGAATAGTGATTCTAATATGTTAATAGGGATGCTTAGGTTAAAGATGTTTGCTAACAATGAATATGCTAAATGTTTGGTGTGGTTCGAGCTTCTTGGATTTATTATAGTCCAGGAAAATCATCCGATATGATGTGGATATGTTGATTTAGTCTTAGTTTAAAAATCTACTAATAATAGAATACCCCAATTGTAACGTCAATATAGAAGATCAAAGTGTATTCCACATTGTCTAATTTATTTAATAAATTAATCATCTAGAGATTTACTAAATTGGAAACTGTTAGAGGATAAAACATACTAAACCATTTTTTTCAAACAAGACAAAGACGAAAAATATACACTGACTATACCATTTTTTTCAAACGGTCGTTTTTATATTCGCTAGGCTAATTTAGTATTTATTTTGACTGCTGAACTTTGAAAAAAATTGTTTTTGTACATTTCAATTGAGGAGAACTATACATGATGAATAAATGATAAAATAAACATTACAATTTTCTTAACAGATCATAATTATATTTATCTTATAGTAAATAACTATAATTTTTAAATTGAAATTGCTTACATTCAAAACCTACAAGATAATTCATACCAAAAAAAAAAAAAAAAACCCTACAAGATAATTTATTAGTTTTGGAAGTGTTAAAAACTTAAAAAACAAAAGACATGCATATGTTTAGTAGAATAATAATTCCTTTAATTTAAGAAAGTTTTACCCATTCAAAACCTACAAGATAATTTATAAAGATCTGGTCTAAATCTACAATTACTATTGATTTAGTCTTTAGTTGAACCGATTATAACGTCAAAAAATAGAATATCAAGGAGAAATCTTCGTTGTCTTATTTAATTCATTTGAACAAATAATAAATAATAAATCCGAAACTGTTAGAGATTAAAACGTAAATTCCAAAACAAGATAAAGAAGAAAATATTCACACTCACTCTTACTCTTTACCTCTTTCTCTTTTCTCTTCACTCTTTGATTTCATTTCAATGGCGTAAACCAAAATCGAGGTTATAAAAACATGAAAATGGACGAGTTTCGAGAAGTTTCTATATCTTCTTCGTCACCTTCTCATTCACCAAACTCCAATCTTCTTCGTCCTCAAAACATTTTTCATGGAGATTTCTCATCGAGTAATAGATTCTCTTTCAATTCTTCTTCCGATTATTTGCTTTCGAGCTCTGTCTCTAACGGATTCTATTCTTCCGACGATAATTCTTCTTCTCCGTTCGCTTCTCCTCCGTTTAACGGAATCATCCCTAAACAAAACCACTCTTCTTCTTCTCCGATCGCTTATGACTCACTCTTTCATAAAGATCACGAGAAGATCAAGAGTAATAATAATAATAATACCGTTTATGATGATTTAGGTTTATGCGAAGATCTTTATCGTATGAAAATCAAGGATGATTTCGAAACGTTAGGGTCCATTCCCGAGTCGGATTTCGATTTCGGTACGAGTTTTTCGCCTTGTAAACACTATGATCTTAGTAACAATGGAGTTACTATTGATGGTGGAATTGTCTCTGGTGGTAACAACAAGAGAAACATGTTTGGTAATAACAACTCTCTTCAAATTCAAGATTCCCTAACGAATTCTCGTCAAATCGGTTGGCCTAATGGTGGTAGTAGTCCTTACATCAATAATGGTGGTCAAGAGATTTTCGGATCGGGTTTAAATCGAGGAATGAGAGAGTTTTCCGCTTACTCGCCGCAACAACAACCCGATATTTTGTACAATCATCAAGGATACGGAACAACGGCAACATCAGACATGTTGCCGTTGATCTGTCAAGGAACTAATAATGTTCCTTTTGTTTCAACTACTAAAAGGTCTCAACCATTTAGTAGCTTGAACGAGAATTTGTTCATAGAAGGTAAAAGCGGTGTTAATACTCGAGGATTGATGTCGGATCATGGGAATAATACGGAGTTATGTCATCAGAATTTACCTAACATGTGTGACATTCAAGGATATGTGTACTTGATGGCTAAAGATCAACACGGATGTCGATTCTTGCAACGGATTTTCGATGAAGGAACTTCGTTTGACGCGATGATCATATTCAATGAGGTTATTGCTCATGTTGTTGAGCTAATGATGGATCCTTTTGGTAATTACTTGATGCAGAAACTTTTAGATGTTTGTACCGAAGAACAAAGGACGCAGATCGTGCTGGTTGCGACTTCCGAGCCTGGTCAGCTAATTCGGATATCACTTAACGCATACGGGTAACATTATGTTTTTTATGATGTTTGATATAATAATGTATGCTAAAAAAATTGTTTTGGTGATCTTTGCTTTTTTGTAGTACTCGAGTTGTTCAGAGATTAGTGGAAACAATCAGAACCGGGAAACAGATTTCACTTGTGAAATCGGCTTTAAGACCCGGTTTTCTCGATTTAATCAAGGATTTAAATGGGAATCATGTGATTCAACGTTGCTTGCAATGCCTTGGAACAGAAGATAACAAGGTCCAAAACACACAATAAACCATTTCTTCTTTCACTCTGTTTATAAAATTCTTAGCTAAAATTCTGTTAAACATTTTTGTCTTTTCAAACAGTTTATCTTTGACGCTGCAACAAAGTACTGTACGGAAATCGCTACACATCGACATGGATGTTGTGTGCTTCAAAAATGCATTGCTTATTCAATGAGACAACAAAGAGAGAAGCTAATCTCCGAAATATCAAGAAACAGTCTACTTCTTGCTCAAGACCCATTTGGGTAAATTTTACACATTATCATCAATACAAATAAAGAGTCAATGTGAAAGAAACTAAAAAACACATTCTTTATCTTGTAGGAATTACGCGGTCCAATTCGTTATAGAATTGAGGATTCCTTCCGCCGTAGCGATGATGTTGACTCAGTTGAAAGGACATTATGTTCAGCTTTCGATGCAGAAATTTAGTAGCCATATGGTTGAAAGATGTCTTATGCATTGTCCAGAGAGCCGTCCTCAGATTGTGCGGGAGCTTGTCTCTGTTCCTCACTTTGATCAGCTTCTTCAAGATCCTTACGCTAATTTCGTTATCCAAGCTGCTCTTGCAGCCACAAAGGTACCAACTTTACGTACCACAGTAAAAACTGTAAAATTACAATATTTTATTAATTTATAACGATACCATAAAAAATTAGAAGCAGAAAAAAAATTAGAAGCAGAAAATTGATTGAGTTATTAACTTATCGAGTTTCTACTTAAATTATATGAAAATTACACTCAAAATCGGGTTTTTGGTTCAGTTTCATGGATTTTGATAAGCTTGTGACTTTTAACCGAACATTGCGGTTTTCGGTTTCCATTCAATATAATAACTTAAAAGAGATTTGATTTGAGGTAATGTGTGAAATTTGGAACAGGGGCCACTTCATGCATCACTTGTGGAAGTGATAAGGCCACATTCGATTCTGCGTAATAATCCTTATTGCAAGAGGATTTTTTCAAGGAATCTCTTGAAGAAGTGAAGTGATATATGGTAATTTGCTGAGTCTGTAATTTCAAGAATCTGTTGTTGTTTTTCTTGTTTCTTCCACAAGTTTCCTCTATTTTTGTTTTGTTTCGTATGTTCTTATGAATAATCTCTAGACAATGGTGGTCTAGGTCCAGAGACTAAGAGGTCATAGTTTTGTTTCTTTTGTATTTGCTCTGTTGTTTCTTTTGTTGTTGTTTTTGTGTCAGCTAATTTTTGTGGTTTTGGGAATGGAATTTCATGTTGTAAAAAATCGGGTTTCTTAACCCGGTTTTGTCTTTGAATAAATTCTTATGAATACGTAATTTTACTTCTAAATTAGTATCAATAATTTTTTTGCCTCAGGTGTTTAGTTACTATGACTTTTCATTCTTCCATTATTTTGGACCTAAACTCTTATTCTTCTGAAACTGTACACAGATTTCATTTTAATTTTTTTTGCGATATCCTGAAAAGTGAAAACCGTACACAGGTCATATAATGAATTTAGATGGGCTTTGTTACTGTTTTAAGCTGATTAATCTGGGTCCGGCCCAATCATAGCCTAATTAGCGCCTATTAAATTGCCTCTTTTTCTTTAGTTTGAAAATCAGTTGTGGAAAATAATGCATCATAGAAAATTTGTCCAATTAATGTTATGGTTACAAAGCAACTTGTAAAGATGGAGACTTATTAAGGCTATATATAATCAATGAAGCCGTTGAAATAGGTTTAACCCATTTTAGGTATCTTAACTCACCGATCCCAATGAAAATAAATCCCCAAACCCTATGATTCTCAAAACTATACGCTGATATCTAATTTTTTCAACTTCACTCGAACTCAAATGATGTTATATCAAATTTACGACGGGGCTATTGGTTTAATTTTGTATATGTCTCGTTATTAATATATATTTTGTAATTTAAATACCCCGAACTTAATGCTATTGTATGAAATGGATATTATATTTTGCTGAAATACAATGTTAAAACCGATGATAAGGATAACCAAAAATAGTATATTTATTATCTATGTTTTTTCCGCAGACAATTCAAAAGTCGAATAAATTTTCATTGCATTTAAAGTTTTATTTGACATAATTTATTGGTGATGCATTTATTTCACATGATCAAATCATCTTCTCAAACCTAATTCTTGGGCAAATCAACCGTAATCAATAAGAACATATACCTTATTTAATGTTCATCGTCACATGCATGCAATTTATTTCCGAATAAATTTTTTAACTCGTATAAACTTTACATTAGCAGTTGTTTCTATCTTATTATATGTTGTTGACTATTTCACATTAATGATGAATGCTAAACAGAAGCTGGTTCTAACAGGCTAATAATACCATAAGATTCGAGACGACTTTAAATAGCACAAAAGGGTCAAAACTCAAATGGAATGTGTATTTACCATAAGATTTTGATCAATGCGCACGTGAAATATCGTGACTTTTTTTTTGATTGCATAGTTTCATGGAACCACTCAAATGGAGAGTTTATAATTTCACACGCATGTTAAAATATTTCTTTGGTAAAACTAATATGATGTAAAATTTGTGTGAGAATACATTTGTAATTCAGATGGTTCGATATACTTTTTTCCAACTGTATGATAAAATTTACATTCTATACACAAGTAGATATATACTTCAATGCATAAACTTGAATTTAGCATTTATAATCGGTTCAATATTATTCAATGAAAACGGGTAGACAAGTACTGAATATTTAATTCTTCCACCAGGAAATAACAACTAATTTATTTCAGAAAAACAATTATGTTAAGCGAAGGACTCGGAATCATGATTCCCCATCCAACCATGTAGTTTAATTTGTGTTGTTAATGATTCCTTGTAGCTTTCAAACACACATTTTTCCTGTTTCTTATATATTTCAATTTATGAAATTATAGTAGTAGATTGGTAGTACGTGACCTAAAAAAAGAAGTTTATAGTACAGTCTTTACATAAATTGAAGAGACGTTGGCAAATGAAAAAAAAATGAAGAGACATGAATCTTTATTGTAGTTGCATGCATGGAGCCATGAAGGAGTGGATGTTGGGAGCTTTAAAAGCTTGTTCTCCCACCCTTTTCGTTTGTTTTTTGTATGTTCTTTTTCAATTTTTAAAGAATGTATAATACTAACAATTGGATTCTATTTATGCATCAGTTTAAAGGCTCAGGACCCGATTTATTCAAATAGAAACAATTGTGTTTGTGTTACACGGTTTTAAATCAAACATAATTCTACTAATATTGTATACGGAAACGCAAAAAGAATGACATTTATTTCTCTATTTGAGTTTATTGTTTTGCATTTACAATACCATGTCATATGATGTTTTATACAGACAATAAAATGTTTGCTTTGAAGGTAAACACAATCATTACAAACATAAACATAATCAAGCCCTAAATGAAAAATGTGGCTTATAAGTTTTGCCTAATTTGTCATGCATGTTCCTTACAAGTCAAGCAATTATAAGTGGAGCAATCGTGTGCATTCCATAGTTTTGGTATAATTAGATATTGTTCAATTCTGAATAAGTTATTTTTAAAAAAAACCTATTTCATGCATGTTTGATCTTTCTCTCGATTAATGGTATTAGGAAGGATAAATAAAAGTTGAGGAAACTAGCCAAAAAGAGTAGTTCCTCCGTTTTTTTTTAAGTGATATTTTAGGAGTTATTTTTTATTCACAAATAAGTGATGTTTTCACTTATTAATGCACAATTAATTGATTTTTTAGTATTTTTGACTCTTTAAATTCTGCAGATTGAATTTTTATTGGTTAAAATTTTTTGGATAAATTTGATGATTTCTTAATAATAGTGTAAAAACTTTAAACATCGTATAAAAACAAACGGAGGGAGTATATGAAAGGAGGAAACAGAGCTCTCTGACATGAAATGGTATAAGAGGCCGTTGAAACGCTTTTAATTATTTGAAAATTGTTTAAAAATAAAATGAATTAAAATAATGTAGGGAGGTTGGTTAGTAAAGTGTATAATATGTGTTATATAACCAAAAATGGGGAGTAGGAGTTAATGTGAGTATTTAAAGTTGCATCGGCATTCATCAATTCATCAACCTTCCCTTCTCCCATCTTTAACTCTCTTTTATTGTCTCTCACATTTATTGTCACCTCTCTCTTCTTCTCTTCACATTACTCCATTAATTCTTATCATCATCATCATCATCATATATGATACATCCATATGGTCACTTCACTAACATTTTGTGTCTTTTAACCATCTTTGGTTATAAACATGAATTACGCGAATTTGAACTTAAATAATATCACAACGCTAACACTAACACATACTAGTAAACTGGTCGATTTCAATAATTTATTAAGGAAATGAGGTAGTTAACAATGAGAAGATGTTACGAACAAGCTCGGTTTAGAGGCTATGCCAGCTTTACATTTGCACAGAACCCACAATTTCAGTTAATTTTTTTTTACAAAAAGGTACTAAATCTTTAAATAATTTGTAAAAAGAGCTCTAAATTTTATAGAAAAACCCTAAATTCCTATAAAATTTTTTTAGGCACAAGGTCCTATAAGCAATTGAGTCGGGGCTGGTTACAAACCACATACATGCATCAAAATATATGTGCATGCATCATACGTATAGATGACGATATGATGATGATGGTGATGGTGATGGTGGTAGGGGGAGAAAAGCAAAAATAGAAAGAAAAATTGGTTAGCACTTCACATCTAAGCATTTAAATGAGACTGTTTGGAGTTATTGAACATACCCAACTTGGAACTCACACATCATGCTTCACATTACTCCCCTATTTCCCTTTTTTTTATTTTTTATTATTCTTCCAAAACTCAAAATATCAAAATTTATAAATACATAGTATATCCTAACTTCTCCATTATCTAATTTATCAACTATTTTAATAAATTGGTATCTAATTGGTATCTAATTCAATTACTACATACATACCGGTGGAGACAATAACTCCCCTGAAGATTTTTCCTACATGTATATATATAAGACATGATTTATCACATTTTCTTAACTCTATCAGCTCATTTCCTCATAGAAAATCAAAGTGAGTGAAAATACTTTCCTTACAAAAAGCATAAAATCACTCAGTGAAACAGAAACGAGCTAATGGTTTCTAGACAAGAAGGAACTCTCAACTCTAGAAAGAGAGATTTCACAATCTATGGAGAAGATTTCCACAATTCATTCAAAAAGACCAAACAAGAAGATCAATCACATGAAAGACCAAACTCAGAGAGTATGAGATCAATTGCCTTTGACTTTGAACTTCACCTTCACAATCATCTACCTTCAAAATCACAAGAAGCTAAGGTAATATATGTTCATATATGTATTAAGTATATTGTAAGAACATGAACATGCAACTAAAACATGGATATTTATATTTTCAGGGCTATTCAAGAACATGTGAGGATCAAAGGACATACGTTAAAGATCCGGCGATTGTTGGAAGACCAAAGATGAGTCTAGACCTTGAGCTGAACCTTTCACCTTCATATTCACCTTCAAACACTACAACAAATAGAGATGAGTCCTCGAATCAGAACGAAACCGAGTCATCAAAGGGTAAAAGTTTAACGAACCAGAGTAAGAAGAGCGTGATCGGGACAGGATTAAACCGATCTTCGTCCTGGCTTGCGTTTGAAGCTGGTGATAATGATGATGTTGATCACAAGGAGCAAGAGATGGTGACAAAAGTTTGCATGAAATGTCACATGCTGGTAATGTTGTCCACATCAACTCCTGTTTGTCCAAACTGCAAGTTCATGCATCCACATGATCACAGCTCTACAAAACTTTTTAAACCATCAAATTTGCTTAGGCTACTATGCTAGGCTCTTTCATGATCTATAATATATGTAAGGAAGAATATGAACCAGAAGAGACTACTGATATATGGACAAAGTTATGTATATACTACAAGTACCAAAAATAATTTATTCTATGCTTCTATGAAACAATATTCCATCTCTTTGTTCATGCTTTAGATCTCCACTGAATTGTACTGATCATAACAAGTACACAGAATTATCTCTATAAGAATTTTGTATTAAAACATATATAGATACTGACTATAGCTATGTTCAAGTTATGATACACCAGAGTTTGATAAGAAAAGTTGAGTGTACTCACTATCGATAATATAAAACCGCAGGAAAAACAAAGAGTTAATCTGAAACTATTGATAATTTAGTTGCAGGACACAGAGCTTTTTATATTTTGGACTATTGAATGTGTTAACTTAAAGCTGAAACATAGCATAAAACAAATATGATCAGACAGAGAGTTCAAGTAAGGAAATATTATACCACAAGGACTCATGAACCAGAGAAGCTCCCATCAAAAGCTCTAACACTTAAAAAATGTTCACCGGTGAGGAACAAGATCACGATGCAACCTGATAAACAAATTAACATCAGAGGTAGATTAGTGATCCAATAAGGTCTTAATAATGTAGTAGCTGTAATCTAGCATTAGTAACCATCGGCATTAGCGGTAAATAGCGGCTTTGCTTTGTTTAATTGTCCATCTAGCATTAATACAGTAGCCTGTGTATAGTTTAAGCAGACGCAAAAACGGATAAGAATCGCGAAACAGTCAATAAACACATGGATTTATTCATAGTAATGAAATAGGATCTAACACTAAAGAGTAATACTCCAAAATTACAATCTCATTCTCTAAAACTGTCTAACGAAATGCCAAATTATGGATCTACACATGATTATTGGTATTCAAAAGATTAAAAAAGCAGCTCAATCAAAATTCCTCCAAAGCAAAATCTAAGATTCTATCACAAACACAAACGATGTATCATCTTATCTCTTTTGCCCAACACTAAAACTTGAACATCGACAAAATCACTGTAATTAGGCAGACTAACCTACTAGGAAAACAATCGGAAGAAACAAATCGGTAGTAGTAGTAGCTTACGAGGAGAAACTGAGAGATGTCCGGCGACCGCCGCAACCACCAGATTCATCTCGCCGGCGACGATTTTCGTTACCTTTTTTCTGATTCCGATGAGATTTCGAAGTACTGTTTCTAGGGATTTCAGAAAAAAAAAAAAAAAAAAACGAAAGAGGTAAAATGTAAGCAAGTGTTGACTAATTCAACATCGAGATGTTAAATTTTGAAATTATTCACGCGAGGGAATATTTTGGATTTAAGAGGAAAAAAGGCCCAAATATTACAACGCCGTGATTTTTCTTTTTCAATTATTATTTTATTTTACACCATTAAAACCAGACGTAGTTTTGAAATTCAAAATCGAAACAGAGAGAGAGACGACGAAGATGACGGCAAGCAAAGAAGAATCATCGTCGATCAGAGAGAGAGGTGCGATCCGATGCGCAAGAGCTACGATGCTTCTCTACTCACTTGCATCGTCCCGTCGCGATCTGAATTCCGGCGACGAGGTTAGATTATTCGTTACTATCTCACTCCTACTTCTTCTTCTTCGGATCGGAATTGGATTTTTGCTATGGTCGATCCATAATTTCGAATTATCTGGTGTTTGTTTGTTTGGAAGCAGAAGGAAGGAGAGACGCGAAGAGAGATTGAGGATCTGAAGAAAAAGCTTGCGACGGAGAAGAAAAGGAGTAATCGGATTAAGCTTTGTGGCTTCATGGAGATGCTTCTACTCGTCATTCTGGTTCTATTGATTTCCACTTTCTTACTTGTCTTCTTTCTCCGATCTCTTTGATTCTTCACTTGGGAATCAGTGTTTGTTCGTATGTAAAAGGCTCGCTCATCATCACAATTTCAATTTACGTTGCTTATTATCTCAACTAGTCAAAATCATAAGCGTTTGCTTTGGAATCCTTATGATTAGTTGAGGAATCACCAATGATAGTGTTTATTTTGTATTTTCTGGAACTAGTAATAATGCCCAATTGAAGAAAAGAGAAAGAGTTTAATGCATGATCCTCCTTCATGGTTTTTAGAGTCTGAAAGTTGTTTATCATATTTTAGTAGATAATTCTTTGATAACCTTTTCAACCTGAATTCAGAACCAAAAAAAACATCACAGAACCATGATCGTTTAAAGCAGAGAGATACTAACTGATTGTTTGCAAATGCCATTGTATACTAACCAAATCATTGCACAGATCGATATAAAAAAGCCTAGAGAAACGAAATGCGGAGGAAAAAGAACAAGTCAGTGTTGAGGAATTTGGTAACTCGCATAAATGAATGATTAACAAAATCATAATTAGTAGGGAGACTGATGAGCAAAGTTTCTGCAAGAGCATAATGCATATATCAATGTAAAAATATAAAGATTTAAGAGAAAAAAACACAAGCGAAAGATTAACAAATTCAATCCCAAAGGTTTAAGAGAGAATCTATCATTGATAGGGTTTGTTTTGTATTTTAGGTATCTAGTAACAAGTTCTTTTAACATTCCACAATCTTACAATGCCCAATTGAAAAAGGATGTAAAGATAGTTTAATGCAATAGGAAACATCTGTGAAAATGGTGAGGCAACCTCAGTGATAGTAGCAGAGAGGTAAGAGTAAGGAAATTGATTTTCGTAGCAGAGTTTTGTGCTAGTTTCGACTCGTTCTCAGTCAAATGCGTACGGATCATCGGCATAAGGATTGAGGGAGCCTTCTGAAAACAGATCTCCGATATTTGCAGAGCGTTGATGAGCACTTATCGCTGCTACCTGTTTCATGTACAAGCCCAGTCAATGTTCTCAGAAGCTCCCAAACACAGAAAAATAATGAAAGGGTCTCAGCATAGAAGCCTAGTAGACTAAACATGCCATTAATTTGGCCGAAACAAACACCCTTTTGCAATTTAAACAACTCTTCAAGTTACAGAAAGTTTGGTCGAAATGAACTAGTCTACTTAAGTGGTATTAACTCTGCTTCACAACTAGTTCACTTGGCTGGGATTTATACATTCCAAACATTTAGTAAACTTTTTGGATCTCTCTTACCTTAGCAATACTTCTGGGAGTCTTAGTTTTGGGTGTAACCCGAGAAGATCGCCTCTGTGGCCCCTGTAGCCATAAAAAAAGGACTTAATCCCAACTCAGAGAAGATGGCTTTTGAACAGATAATCAGATATTTAAGAAGAACCAAATCAAAGGGTTGATGCGCAGAATAAGTTACCTCAAACATGACTGTGCTTTTTGTTTTCCTACGCTTAGTGGCCGTCCCATTGTTTGTTTCAACTTCATATTCACGACGAGTCACCTGCCAAGTTGAATCAAGAAACAAATGATAAGGGTCGGAGCTGATGTAAAAGTAGTTATATGATAAAAGGGTTTTACCTTGCTGTGATGCTTCGGACTGCTCATTAAGTTTCTTGTATTAACCTTTTCAACTTTCTTTAGCATCTTTGTCACAGGTGTCTCTGTTGCCTTCACAAAAGGAGAGTCCTGTATTTCATCCAGAAGGATTGATCAGTGAATACTTTGGCCAAGCAGAAATAAATATAAAATGGTATTTAATTTCCTACATGTTCATCGTCATGCACTGCTATATGCTGGCTTCTTCTGCTACCAGCAGGACGAGAACCTCTCACTTTGACAGATGAGACGGAGTATTCCTAAAAGATGTAAAGTTATCAAAGTCAATATATGGTTTGTGTATTTCTCAATGTGATGATATAGTAAATAAAGTATTCTTTTAATGGATCAAAGTGATTTGTGGTCTGACCTTCCTGGAGTCCACTTCTTGCTCTTCAGGTGGTTTGTCACTCATAACCCTCCACTGCATTTGCAACAAAGCTCTTTGCCTTTCTTCCTGCAAAGGTATAACTCATTAAGTAATTAGGTTTTGAACCTTAACGGGCGCATCTTATAATGAATATTGATTGATAAACACATACTTTTGATCTCTGAAGATCTAATTCGTCTTGCAGCTTTTTGCAGTCATCTTCGTACTGACACTTGAATGCTTTCAACTGAACATCATGCTCGTCCCTGAGTGTTGTTATCCTCTGCATGAAGATAAAATTTACTCATCTTTATATTCCAATCGAACTATCAAATTGCTTTTGTTGGTACCTCTTTTAGTTCAGTTTCAGCCTGAATCTGAGCTTGTCTCTGTTGCTCATCGTGCTTCGCTTTGAGATTGAACTCCCTATTTTCATGTTCCTCCCTAATGGTGAGTATCTGCAGAAACATGCAGCTTTATCAGCCTATTTGCTACTGAAAACCTACAATTCTGAGTACCTATAACTCTGAGAGGGGTTCAAAACTTAGAAAATTCATGCTTGGTGAAGTTTAGAAACAACAGGTTTAAGTGGAGATTACTATACCAGAGAAGCATGATCCTCCTTCATGGTCAGCAATTGCTGCTTTGATTCGGCTTTACAGTCTGAAAGTTCTTTATCCAATTTAGTAGATAGTTCTTTGATAACCTTTTCAACCTGAAATCATAACCAAAATTATCTCAGAACCATGATCAAAGTGCTCAGACTAATACAATAAAAGATTCTGTCAGAATGTACCTTTTCCTTTTCAGCATTGATGATTTCCTGCTTCTCCTCATCATATTTTCTCCGGATTTCATTAATTGCCTAAAAAGCATCAATAGAGCATGTATTTTCAAGTGTGTCATACTTTGATTCAGTTAAGGACTCTAAACAAATCCTCAGAGCATACATGTGGAGAAAATGATCCAAGATTTACCTGGTCATTTCTCTGAGATAAATCCTTCAAGTGCCTTGACAATTCCAACTGTTTATTTTCTAGCATCAGATCATATTGCTTCTTCGCCTCTACAAGCTTAGTTTCAGCAGCTGCCAATAATTCCTTGTCCTGCAACGTTCATATGTGATGAATACTAAAAGGTGGATTACAAATCACAAAGCCTTGTCCAATATCCAACCTCTGTGGTTTGCTGGTCCAACTTCTTCTCATTTTCCTTGCATTGTTCGATAAGAAGCTCTTTCTCTTCAATAACACTTTGGAGCTGGTTCACCTCTGTCGACAATGAATCGACACGCAGCTGATTGCTCTCGTTTTCTAGCTGCAAAGTCTCCATTTCTTCAGCCTTTCTCTGTGCATCAGCCTGCAGTTTCTCGTAGTTCTCTTTGCTTTCCATCTCCAATGATGAGAGCTTTAACGATAACTCTTCCTGCGAGATACAAGGAAAGATTAAGCATTGCGATCATCAATTGATGAGTTGAGAAAGACGGACAAAGAGATGGAAGATATATATACCGTTCTGTTCTCTGAGGCCCTCAGATTTTCCAACAAAGCTTCTATTTCCTCTTTCAGCTTGGTGATCACTGCTTCTGTCTCGGCATTTCTCGAAACTAGACATTTTGCTTCAGACTCTAGTTTTTCGATTGCCTGCCTTGCAGAGCAGCGTTCCTCATCAAGTTGGGAAAGTAATGACGCTTTAGCTTTCTGCAGTTCATCTTTTTGTTCATATAACTCGTTGCCAGCTGATTGCAGAGCTTCTTTCTGGAAAGTTACAGCCAAGAACTCTCCTTGGAGTTGATCGAATAATCTTTGAGCACGATCAGAAGCAATGTCTCTATCCTTTTGGAGCAGCATAAGGTGGGTGCCATATAAACCGTTTAGCTCATCAAGCTTTTCCATGAAGGCCAAGTTCTTTTTGTCCAATTCAGCCAATTCGGTTGCCAAAGAGTGGACAAACCCCTCAAGCTTCTTGACCTCCTGGTCTGAGCTAATCAGTTTCTCAGATATATTATCAGCACTCATCTGAATATTCAGCTTCTCTTGCTCCAACTTATCCTTGATGCCAGCAAGGCATTTGGCCTCATCTACTTTTGATGTTAACTCAAGACGCACCTTCCCAAGTTGGAAGTTTATATTCTCAATGTTGAGTTTTGCTTCAGCTATAGTTGCTTCGTAATTTGTTATCATAGCATCTGCAACAGAATATGAAGATTAAATGCAAATTCCACTACTACCATATAGCTGTAACAAGAAAAAAGAGAATTCTCATTTCATATTGTATCTTTATTGCAACATTAAACACAATTCTTATCATGTGATCTAGGAAAAAACATTGCTGTAAAGTTGATACACATCACTTCCAGAGAGGAGTAGGTAAGATCCAAGAAATTTTGTATCACACAAGTGTGCGTTCCATTGAATATATTTCCTTCTAGATAGTTAACACCCTTCAGAAACAGTGACTTTTCAACCTATTTGGTGTGTGTGTACATGTTTAAGCTCGTAAATTAGATGAACATGTGAGAAATGACATTGTGAACCTATAGAACAAGAAATTTACCTTTCTCCTTGAAGAGACTCGCAGTTCTATGCTGTTCATCTAGATAAGAGTTTTCTCTCTGTTCTTTCTCGAGTTTTAGCTCCTTTAGTTCCTTCTCCCCTGCATGGTTGACTTAAATGTAACTAAAAGGTCTAACGATATTGAACAAAAGAACCATAAGAGAAAATTAAGTTAACCACATTGCAGCAACAAATTATAGGTTTTCCCATGTCCGAAACAAACCAACAACTTACGGATTTTGATCGTCTGTTCAGCAGCACCCAATTTTGAACACAGGTCTTGCATTTGCTGCTTTAGATTGTCTATTGCTTCCGAACTAGAAGAGAATTTTGACTCAAAAACCTCCTTGTCCTTCTCAGCTGTAAAGGCAATATAGGAAACAGCTAAAGCAACAAACTATAAGTAGTTTCAAGAATTCAACAACCAGTCTGCATCTATGATTACCTTCTTGAACCTGTGAAGCCAAGTGCTGCAGTGTCTCAGTAAGTTGATCACACAGTGTCTTCGTTGAAGAGAATTTAGACTCCATCCCTCTCCAAAGCTTTTCATCCTCCTTTTGCATTACCCTGAGCTTAGCATTCTCATTGAATGCGTTCTGCAGTTTTTCCTCTAATGCAAGTATATGATCCATCGACTTTTTCAGCTTAGTATTCTGGATCATGGAAAAACATCAGAAGTATCTATTATACTCTGGACTAATGCATTTCTGGAAATATATCATAACAAATCAACAGTAACTCGAGCCTATCATTGACAAAATCGTCCATATCATAACAAACTAAGATGTTCTCAGGATAATCAAATACTCAGAGAGATGTTCGTTTTCCTGCTTATTCAGGTTCGAAACTAAGCAGTATAACGGAACCAGAATCACTATCCCTAACAACGTCACCATACATACCTCATAAGCAACATCGATCAAACTTAAAGTTTGTAAAGACGTATTACGTAAGAAGAAAACGTGATAGCAATCGAAATACCGCCAATTCGAGATCTGATTTCATAGACGCTTGCTCCTTCACCAAATTTTCTGGAAAAAAACGGAAACGCACATCAAAATCGCTCGATTTCACAAACAATCGGAGCGAAATCCTCAAAATCAATCCACAAGCAGAAATACCTGCGGTTAGCTTCAGATTCGAGAAATTTCCAGAAGAAGAAACGGAATCCTGAGATTGACGCGACGAGAAGGAGAAATTCCTCGCCGATGCAGACAACGAACGCATCTGATCCAAGCTCTTCATCGCCGGAAAACCTATCTTCTGCATCTCGACACTTCGCCGGAAAACAAAAATCGTAGTCGCTTTCTCGCTCTATCTCTCTCCCTATAAGAGCCCTAAGTTTGAGATTAATCGGAAAATGAACTTGGCGCTAAAATCCGTCCTAGTCCGATATTTATATCATCGGAGATTTGACT
This sequence comes from Draba incana, assembly GCA_963576765.1. Lineage (NCBI taxonomy): Eukaryota > Viridiplantae > Streptophyta > Magnoliopsida > Brassicales > Brassicaceae > Draba > Draba incana. The sequence continues at coordinate 2,415,908 of OY755209.1, read as the reverse complement.
CTCGACGGTTATACGCAACGCGGAGGTGCTGACGTCAGCATCCACCATGAGTAAAGAGGAGTCAAAGTTGAAAATATTACACTAGTCCAGTACAATTACACAATTGGTACATAATCACATAAAAACTATTATATGTTAGGTCCAATTTGATGTTATAAAGTAGGGCAATTAGTGCAAACGTACAAGTGAATAATCAAACAGCTACAATTAGAACCACTGTAACGTAATAAGGGCCAAAAAAAAAAAAATTAAGGGGTTTTACAATCAATTTGATTTCTTATGCTTTACTTTTGGTGCCACAAGAAATCAAATTGATAGTAAAACCCCCAACCGGTCTAAGACCACACTCAAATTGGCAAATTCCAAATTTAGCTCATGTCTACAATAATTCGAATCAATTTTGCCTCTTCATTATCCAAATGTCAGAGACACACCAGGAAGACGAGAGTAGGCCTAATGTGGACTTGGTAGTTTTTTATACGTTTGGTTTTGTTTGTGTAAATGGGCTTTACCCATACAAGGCCCATAAATGATACTGCCAAAATCAGTGAAGAAATCTGAACTCCATCTTCCCCATCAATTATCCAAAATCTAGTTAGAATTTGATTAGATTGCCATACTTATATATTTATAAATACAAAAATGAATTAGTAACATTAAAATGGGAAACAAACTCAAAAGGAAAAATATATACTAATCAATTTGCTTCCTAGTTGGTATAGCTAAGAGATTGAGAGATCCAAAGAAAGCGGCCAAGCGACTAATCGATGAAGCATTGAGAATAAACTGTAAAAATGATGAAACCAAGAAGAATTAGTTTAGTGTTAACGAGAAAATAATACTGTTAAGGTATATTTATAATCTTATTTTCAGAAAGAAAAATTCACGTCATCATTCGATGAGTACAATAAACGATAAAAATAACATTGTTAGGTCTATGTATGATCTAGTTTACCTTAATTAGTTTGTGTATAAATAAGTCAATAGCTTTTGTTCAGGTACGTATTAAGCAATTTTCGAGTTTGTGTATAAATAAGCCAATAGTTTTTGTTCAAGTATCAGGACAATGTTCGAGTTTGTGTATAACGGATTTAATTGCGCAGTTAAAGTATGAAAAAAACAAAAACCCATTAATATCCACGATTGAATAACACCGTTATCACCTAAATTTTGTGATCAACATCATCACCTTCACACGCAAGCCAGGATGAAGATCGACCTAATTTTTGTCCCAAATATGAACTTCTATCATTTTTTAGGCAGTTTTAACATCTTCATGTTTTTCTCTATTCAGCTCAAAGTTGTTATAAATGTGTACAACCGCTAGACTACATGGAACTTTTGAGAAATTGATGCCCTAAAAATTAATAACTTATATCTATGCCTAAAGCCAATGCTTTACCTGTTTTAGGTCAGGGCCAACCCTGAAACTAGTATTGAAATTGTGATGAGTACATACGAAAACGTTTTCGTTATACTGAAATTGAAATTGAAAACAAATGATCAAAGAGATCTGATACAAATAAACAATGGTTGAGAAGAAGGCTCCGTCGTCGCCGGTGGTTGAGATTTAACCATCGTTGGTGGTTGTCTAAGAAGCAGAGAATTAGATTTAAAAATGATAAATATAATTTGATAAATCAAAATGAAAATTTTATCGAACTTCGCTTCCTTAGCTTGTTTCCTTAGAGCTTTCTTCATGGCTTTATCTTCCTTTACCTTCTTCTTTCTCTCCTTTTTGGTCATCCTCCATTCCTCTTCCACCACATCGTATCGTCTCTCCTCCGCTTTCTTCTCCGCTACTTTTGCTAGTCGAGCGGCTTCCTCTAGTTTTTTCTATTGGCCACAGCATCAGTCCATTTCGGTCGCCGGAAAAGTCTCACCACTGTTTTCGTCGCCGTTTTCATAGCATTCCCGAATGAAAATGATCGTTGCATTTTCTCTCTCTTATGTGTAAAATCTCACAATAGTATTTCCTCCAAAAATGAATATATACATACATATATATATATATATAGACTTGTCTGTTGGGGTTCACCAATGATTTTGAGCATGTGCACCGTTAATAATCTTAATTTTTGCTAAACAAAACAAAAACAAAAGTAAAATATTTTTGTTCATTTAGTTTTTAGTATGTAGAATGTACTCACATGCTTTGCTCGCTCTTTGTAGTAGCAAATTTAGTAGTTTTATTGATTTTATTATCATCTGTTGTAATCGAATCCTATTAATGGGATATATATAAATAATTTTTTTAAAGGAATGACATACAATTTTTTTTAAAAACCCCTGGTCCCACATATTGAATAAAATATAGGGCGTTTACGGTTAAAGTTTATTAAATAGTTATTGTGCATTATGGGTCCCACGAATCCTTTTGAATCGTACGGACAGACGAGGGAACAATTTGGATTTAGGAGGGGAAAGATGATTTGGCCAAAAAGAAAAAAAAAAAGGCCTAAAAATACAATGGATATTTCTGCGTGGGAAAAAACCCTTAAAAATACTCCAACTATATTATATTTGGCAGAAAAATACATGAATTTTTAAGACTTTTTCAAAAATACACGACCTATTAAAAAGTGTTATATTAATACACGACCTATTAAAAAGTGTTATATTAATACATATACATTGAAAATCGAAACGAAAATAGTAAAACGCCGTTTAATTTTTCAGATCCAAAAATCAAACATTTCGGAATCAAATAAAACCTACTGGGCTTTGTTAATGTTGGTTCCATAAGTTCATATATGGTTTCGATTTTTCAAAATATACTTAATAATTCATAGAATTTTAATTTTAAAATTTGAAAACCGAAACTTCATTGACAAATTCAGTTAGTTTTAGTTAAAATCATGTGGTGAGCTCGGAACCATTAGATTCGAAATCTTAAGAGCTTTTCAAAGAATTATAGATCGCCACATATAGTACTTGGAATCAAAATTTGCCATTGATTAACTTGAAAGCTCGAAAAAATTAGGTGTAAAATTGTTCGATTTTCAATGTATATGTATTAATATAAACTTTTTAATAGATCGTGTATTAATATAACACTTTTTAATAGGTCGTGTATTTTTCAGGGAGTCTTAAAAGTTCATGTATTTTTCTGCCAAATGTAAAATAGTTGGGGTATTTTTAGGGGTTTTTCCCTTTCTGCGAGATAATTCTTTTCAAAAAAGAAAATTGGCAAATATAACCAAGAAGAAATTATAAACTTAGTAACTAACCAAACCCCTATGTGGCAAAACCATAGCCATTGAATTTAGAGGTTTTTGTTAGTTATTAAGTTTTTTTTTTTTTTTTGGTTAGTGACCAAATTAACCTTTTCAAAAATTTATCTTATTTTAAGCAGCTGAAGCAAGATACCGATTAGTCTCTTGGGCCTAGAAAGCCTTTGGGGAAACTGTGTATAATTCAAAAAAAGATACCGATCCCGCGCACCAATAAAATCTGGCCTGGGTTTTTGAAACTCAAAATCGAGAGAGAGAACATGACAACAGCAAGCAACGACGAATCATCGATCAATGGTTAATTGGTGTTTGCTTATTATCATCATTCATCTTCATTTGTTTAAACACTTTCTTCTCTGCTTTACTTGAACAAAAAATAAGAAGCACAATGATGGTGATGAAGATGATAGCGTCGAGATTCAGAAGGATCATATTTCTTCAGAGTAGAACGAGATTTATTATGCATTTTTCGGTGATTGAAATCGTCGGAGTGCACATGTTTAGTACGTGAAATCGCAAAGATGTTAGAGAATATTAATATTCAAGTTGAGCTTGCTCAAGTCACGGTGATTAGATCATGTCAACGACGAGGGTAAATCGTTGGCGATGGGCCTCGAGTTTGATAATTTTTCAAATCTGATTAAAACTCTTCTTGACTTCTTGTTAATTTCTATAACAACTCTTTAAAATTTGATTGTATCTCTCTCTTGCAACACAATCCTACCTAAATGCTTTGAGTTTTCCACGAAAAAACCAAAGCTTTTTATTATATTTTCTTCCAGATGACATTACTTCCGTCTAAATTGTAATAAATTCAAAAACTCTATATGGCGGAGTTACAATGTACTTTTTAGCAAACTTTCCAATGTAAGAAGTAAAAAAACAAAAAACAAGGGTCCAAAAGTGTAAAGAACTGACAATTCTTAAAAGTCTCTCTCCTAATAAGCTTCATGAAATGACGCAAACCTTCAAATTCCTTCTCTTCCTTCACTTCTCAAACGTATACTCGACGCTACGTTTCTCCGGTGTCGATTTGCATTCACGGTATACAAATCTACGAGAAGTCTAGTTGTGGCAAAATGTTGCGTGAACGGATGCGCGTGGAAGGTTAGAGCGGCGGTAAAGAATGAACCGGATACGTTTTGGGTGACAAAGTATGTGAAAATTCATACAACGGGATCGTAATCTACCCTCGACTCGTATCGCAGGTGATTTCCCCCTCCGATTAAGTTTCATGCTCAAACGCACTGGGAATTTCAGCGATTCGTGTCATTATTTGCGTAGCTATTAGCTCGAACTTCAAAATTTGCTGGTTGTATTGGTGTTCTGATTGGAGAATGATGTCGAATTGACAGATTGAGTGTAGCCGAATTTTGGGGATTCCGAGGATCGATCAATGGAGAAATCCAGTAAATGTGCTCTTTGTCGCAATTTCTCCCATCTGGTTGATCAATTTTTGATAAATATCACAATTTCATATTTCGTTTTGCTTATTTTTCTCAACTACTAAAAACCAACAAAATCAAGCCGCGTTTGTTTTTGGGAACGACTAATTGACGAATCATCATTGATATGGTTTATTTTGTATAGGTATCTAGTAACAAGTTCTTTAACATGCCCAAATTGAAAAAGAATGTAGAGAAAGTTTGATGCAATAAAGGAAACGCCTGTGCAATGGTTATGAGTAGGTAAAACGTTTTTAGTAGGCAGAGCTTTGTGGTATATTCTACTACTCAGTGCTCAGTCAAATGCGTAGGGATCATCGGCATAAGGATTGAGGGAACCTTCTGAAAACAGATCTCCAATATTTGCAGAGCGTTGATGAGCACTTATCGCTGCTACCTGTTTCACGAAGAACACAATCAATGTTGTAAGAAGCTCCCAAACACAGAAAAAATAATGAAAGGGTAGTAGACTAAACATGCCATTAATTTGGGATCTATCTTACCTTAGCAACAATTCTTCAAGTTACAGAAAGTGTGGTCGAATGAACTAGTTAACTAGAGTGGCACTAACTTACGTGACTGGGTTTGTACATTCCAAATATTAACTGAAGTTTTGGGATCTATCTTTACCTTAGCAATACTTCTGGGGGTCTTAGCTCTGGGTGTAACCCGAGAAGATCGCCTCAGTGGCTCCTGAAGTCATAAAAAAGGTGAATCCCAACTCAGAGAAGATGGCTTTTGAACATATCTGAATATATTTATGATGAACCAAATCAAAGGGTTCATGTGCAGAACAGGTTACCTCAAACATGACTGTGCTTTTTGTTTTCCTTCGTTTTGTGGCCCTCCCATTGTTCGTTTCAACTTCATATTCACGACGAGTCACCTGCCACAAATTGAACCAGGAACGAAAAGATAAGATTTTATGTGAAAGTAGTGATAAAGGAGATTTCAAATGTTTTACCTTGCTATGATGCTTTGGACTGCTCATTAAGCTTCTTGTATTAACCTTTTCAACTTTCTTCAACATCTTTGTCACAGGTGTTTCTGTTGTCTTGGCAAAAGGAGAGTCCTGCATTTCATCCATAAGGACTTATGTATTAAGTTATACAATGGTATTGACCAAGCAGAAATAAATATAAAATGGTATTTAATTTCCTACATGTTCATCGTCATGCACTGCTATATGCTGGCTTCTTCTGCTACCAGCAGGACGAGAACCTCTCACTTTGACAGATGAGACGGAGTATTCCTAAAAGATGTAAAGTTATCAAAGTCAATATATGGTTTGTGTATTTCTCAATGTGATGATATAGTAAATAAAGTATTCTTTTAATGGATCAAAGTGATTTGTGGTCTGACCTTCCTGGAGTCCACTTCTTGCTCTTCAGGTGGTTTGTCACTCATAACCCTCCACTGCATTTGCAACAAAGCTCTTTGCCTTTCTTCCTGCAAAGGTATAACTCATTAAGTAATTAGGTTTTGAACCTTAACGGGCGCATCTTATAATGAATATTGATTGATAAACACATACTTTTGATCTCTGAAGATCTAATTCGTCTTGCAGCTTTTTGCAGTCATCTTCGTACTGACACTTGAATGCTTTCAACTGAACATCATGCTCGTCCCTGAGTGTTGTTATCCTCTGCATGAAGATAAAATTTACTCATCTTTATATTCCAATCGAACTATCAAATTGCTTTTGTTGGTACCTCTTTTAGTTCAGTTTCAGCCTGAATCTGAGCTTGTCTCTGTTGCTCATCGTGCTTCGCTTTGAGATTGAACTCCCTATTTTCATGTTCCTCCCTAATGGTGAGTATCTGCAGAAACATGCAGCTTTATCAGCCTATTTGCTACTGAAAACCTACAATTCTGAGTACCTATAACTCTGAGAGGGGTTCAAAACTTAGAAAATTCATGCTTGGTGAAGTTTAGAAACAACAGGTTTAAGTGGAGATTACTATACCAGAGAAGCATGATCCTCCTTCATGGTCAGCAATTGCTGCTTTGATTCGGCTTTACAGTCTGAAAGTTCTTTATCCAATTTAGTAGATAGTTCTTTGATAACCTTTTCAACCTGAAATCATAACCAAAATTATCTCAGAACCATGATCAAAGTGCTCAGACTAATACAATAAAAGATTCTGTCAGAATGTACCTTTTCCTTTTCAGCATTGATGATTTCCTGCTTCTCCTCATCATATTTTCTCCGGATTTCATTAATTGCCTAAAAAGCATCAATAGAGCATGTATTTTCAAGTGTGTCATACTTTGATTCAGTTAAGGACTCTAAACAAATCCTCAGAGCATACATGTGGAGAAAATGATCCAAGATTTACCTGGTCATTTCTCTGAGATAAATCCTTCAAGTGCCTTGACAATTCCAACTGTTTATTTTCTAGCATCAGATCATATTGCTTCTTCGCCTCTACAAGCTTAGTTTCAGCAGCTGCCAATAATTCCTTGTCCTGCAACGTTCATATGTGATGAATACTAAAAGGTGGATTACAAATCACAAAGCCTTGTCCAATATCCAACCTCTGTGGTTTGCTGGTCCAACTTCTTCTCATTTTCCTTGCATTGTTCGATAAGAAGCTCTTTCTCTTCAATAACACTTTGGAGCTGGTTCACCTCTGTCGACAATGAATCGACACGCAGCTGATTGCTCTCGTTTTCTAGCTGCAAAGTCTCCATTTCTTCAGCCTTTCTCTGTGCATCAGCCTGCAGTTTCTCGTAGTTCTCTTTGCTTTCCATCTCCAATGATGAGAGCTTTAACGATAACTCTTCCTGCGAGATACAAGGAAAGATTAAGCATTGCGATCATCAATTGATGAGTTGAGAAAGACGGACAAAGAGATGGAAGATATATATACCGTTCTGTTCTCTGAGGCCCTCAGATTTTCCAACAAAGCTTCTATTTCCTCTTTCAGCTTGGTGATCACTGCTTCTGTCTCGGCATTTCTCGAAACTAGACATTTTGCTTCAGACTCTAGTTTTTCGATTGCCTGCCTTGCAGAGCAGCGTTCCTCATCAAGTTGGGAAAGTAATGACGCTTTAGCTTTCTGCAGTTCATCTTTTTGTTCATATAACTCGTTGCCAGCTGATTGCAGAGCTTCTTTCTGGAAAGTTACAGCCAAGAACTCTCCTTGGAGTTGATCGAATAATCTTTGAGCACGATCAGAAGCAATGTCTCTATCCTTTTGGAGCAGCATAAGGTGGGTGCCATATAAACCGTTTAGCTCATCAAGCTTTTCCATGAAGGCCAAGTTCTTTTTGTCCAATTCAGCCAATTCGGTTGCCAAAGAGTGGACAAACCCCTCAAGCTTCTTGACCTCCTGGTCTGAGCTAATCAGTTTCTCAGATATATTATCAGCACTCATCTGGATATTCAGCTTCTCTTGCTCCAACTTATCCTTGATGCCAGCAAGGCATTTGGCCTCATCTACTTTTGATGTTAACTCAAGACGCACCTTCCCAAGTTGGAAGTTTATATTCTCAATGTTGAGTTTTGCTTCAGCTATAGTTGCTTCGTAATTTGTTATCATAGCATCTGCAACAGAATATGAAGATTAAATGCAAATTCCACTACTACCATATAGCTGTAACAAGAAAAAAGAGAATTCTCATTTCATATTGTATCTTTATTGCAACATTAAACACAATTCTTATCATGTGATCTAGGAAAAAACATTGCTGTAAAGTTGATACACATCACTTCCAGAGAGGAGTAGGTAAGATCCCAGAAATTTTGTATCACACAAGTGTGCGTTCCATTGAATATATTTCCTTCTAGATAGTTAACACCCTTCAGAAACAGTGACTTTTCAACCTATTTGGTGTGTGTGTACATGTTTAAGCTCGTAAATTAGATGAACATGTGAGAAATGACATTGTGAACCTATAGAACAAGAAATTTACCTTTCTCCTTGAAGAGACTCGCAGTTCTATGCTGTTCATCTAGATAAGAGTTTTCTCTCTGTTCTTTCTCGAGTTTTAGCTCCTTTAGTTCCTTCTCCCCTGCATGGTTGACTTAAATGTAACTAAAAGGTCTAACGATATTGAACAAAAGAACCATAAGAGAAAATTAAGTTAACCACATTGCAGCAACAAATTATAGGTTTTCCCATGTCCGAAACAAACCAACAACTTACGGATTTTGATCGTCTGTTCAGCAGCACCCAATTTTGAACACAGGTCTTGCATTTGCTGCTTTAGATTGTCTATTGCTTCCGAACTAGAAGAGAATTTTGACTCAAAAACCTCCTTGTCCTTCTCAGCTGTAAAGGCAATATAGGAAACAGCTAAAGCAACAAACTATAAGTAGTTTCAAGAATTCAACAACCAGTCTGCATCTATGATTACCTTCTTGAACCTGTGAAGCCAAGTGCTGCAGTGTCTCAGTAAGTTGATCACACAGTGTCTTCGTTGAAGAGAATTTAGACTCCATCCCTCTCCAAAGCTTTTCATCCTCCTTTTGCATTACCCTGAGCTTAGCATTCTCATTGAATGCGTTCTGCAGTTTTTCCTCTAATGCAAGTATATGATCCATCGACTTTTTCAGCTTAGTATTCTGGATCATGGAAAAACATCAGAAGTATCTATTATACTCTGGACTAATGCATTTCTGGAAATATATCATAACAAATCAACAGTAACTCGAGCCTATCATTGACAAAATCGTCCATATCATAACAAACTAAGATGTTCTCAGGATAATCAAATACTCAGAGAGATGTTCGTTTTCCTGCTTATTCAGGTTCGAAACTAAGCAGTATAACGGAACCAGAATCACTATCCCTAACAACGTCACCATACATACCTCATAAGCAACATCGATCAAACTTAAAGTTTGTAAAGACGTATTACGTAAGAAGAAAACGTGATAGCAATCGAAATACCGCCAATTCGAGATCTGATTTCATAGACGCTTGCTCCTTCACCAAATTTTCTGGAAAAAAACGGAAACGCACATCAAAATCGCTCGATTTCACAAACAATCGGAGCGAAATCCTCAAAATCAATCCACAAGCAGAAATACCTGCGGTTAGCTTCAGATTCGAGAAATTTCCAGAAGAAGAAACGGAATCCTGAGATTGACGCGACGAGAAGGAGAAATTCCTCGCCGATGCAGACAACGAACGCATCTGATCCAAGCTCTTCATCGCCGGAAAACCTATCTTCTGCATCTCGACACTTCGCCGGAAAACAAAAATCGTAGTCGCTTTCTCGCTCTATCTCTCTCCCTATAAGAGCCCTAAGTTTGAGATTAATCGGAAAATGAACTTGGCGCTAAAATCCGTCCTAGTCCGATATTTATATCATCGGAGATTTGACTCTCGACGGTTATACGCAACGCGGAGGTGCTGACGTCAGCATCCACCATGAGTAAAGAGGAGTCAAAGTTGAAAATATTACACTAGTCCAGTACAATTACACAATTGGTACATAATCACATAAAAACTATTATATGTTAGGTCCAATTTGATGTTATAAAGTAGGGCAATTAGTGCAAACGTACAAGTGAATAATCAAACAGCTACAATTAGAACCACTGTAACGTAATAAGGGCCAAAAAAAAAAAAATTAAGGGGTTTTACAATCAATTTGATTTCTTATGCTTTACTTTTGGTGCCACAAGAAATCAAATTGATAGTAAAACCCCCAACCGGTCTAAGACCACACTCAAATTGGCAAATTCCAAATTTAGCTCATGTCTACAATAATTCGAATCAATTTTGCCTCTTCATTATCCAAATGTCAGAGACACACCAGGAAGACGAGAGTAGGCCTAATGTGGACTTGGTAGTTTTTTATACGTTTGGTTTTGTTTGTGTAAATGGGCTTTACCCATACAAGGCCCATAAATGATACTGCCAAAATCAGTGAAGAAATCTGAACTCCATCTTCCCCATCAATTATCCAAAATCTAGTTAGAATTTGATTAGATTGCCATACTTATATATTTATAAATACAAAAATGAATTAGTAACATTAAAATGGGAAACAAACTCAAAAGGAAAAATATATACTAATCAATTTGCTTCCTAGTTGGTATAGCTAAGAGATTGAGAGATCCAAAGAAAGCGGCCAAGCGACTAATCGATGAAGCATTGAGAATAAACTGTAAAAATGATGAAACCAAGAAGAATTAGTTTAGTGTTAACGAGAAAATAATACTGTTAAGGTATATTTATAATCTTATTTTCAGAAAGAAAAATTCACGTCATCATTCGATGAGTACAATAAACGATAAAAATAACATTGTTAGGTCTATGTATGATCTAGTTTACCTTAATTAGTTTGTGTATAAATAAGTCAATAGCTTTTGTTCAGGTACGTATTAAGCAATTTTCGAGTTTGTGTATAAATAAGCCAATAGTTTTTGTTCAAGTATCAGGACAATGTTCGAGTTTGTGTATAACGGATTTAATTGCGCAGTTAAAGTATGAAAAAAACAAAAACCCATTAATATCCACGATTGAATAACACCGTTATCACCTAAATTTTGTGATCAACATCATCACCTTCACACGCAAGCCAGGATGAAGATCGACCTAATTTTTGTCCCAAATATGAACTTCTATCATTTTTAGGCAGTTTTAACATCTTCATGTTTTTCTCTATTCAGCTCAAAGTTGTTATAAATGTGTACAACCGCTAGACTACATGGAACTTTTGAGAAATTGATGCCCTAAAAATTAATAACTTATATCTATGCCTAAAGCCAATGCTTTACCTGTTTTAGGTCAGGGCCAACCCTGAAACTAGTATTGAAATTGTGATGAGTACATACGAAAACGTTTTCGTTATACTGAAATTGAAATTGAAAACAAATGATCAAAGAGATCTGATACAAATAAACAATGGTTGAGAAGAAGGCTCCGTCGTCGCCGGTGGTTGAGATTTAACCATCGTTGGTGGTTGTCTAAGAAGCAGAGAATTAGATTTAAAAACGATAAATATAATTTGATAAATCAAAATGAAAATTTTATCGAACTTCGCTTCCTTAGCTTGTTTCCTTAGAGCTTTCTTCATGGCTTTATCTTCCTTTACCTTCTTCTTTCTCTCCTTTTTGGTCATCCTCCATTCCTCTTCCACCACATCGTATCGTCTCTCCTCCGCTTTCTTCTCCGCTACTTTTGCTAGTCGAGCGGTTTCCTCTAGTTTTTTCTATTGGCCACAGCATCAGTCCATTTCGGTCGCCGGAAAAGTCTCACCACTGTTTTCGTCGCCGTTTTCATAGCATTCCCGAATGAAAATGATCGTTGCATTTTCTCTCTCTTATGTGTAAAATCTCACAATAGTATTTCCTCCAAAAATGAATATATACATACATATATATATATAGACTTGTCTGTTGGGGTTCACCAATGATTTTGAGCATGTGCACCGTTAATAATCTTAATTTTTGCTAAACAAAACAAAAACAAAAGTAAAATATTTTTGTTCATTTAGTTTTTAGTATGTAGAATATACTAACATGCTTTGCTCGCTCTTTGTAGTAGCAAATTTAGTAGTTTTATTGATTTTATTATCATCTGTTGTAATCGAATCCTATTAATGGGATATATATAACTACACAAGAACTTCGCATGGTTCAAAGAGCTGTCATAAGCTCTGGAAACCAAACTATGAAGCCTTTGACCGGTATCATTTCTTGAAGAGATCACAGGAGCTGACTCATGATAGCTTTTCTCTTCATTTCTAGGAGGGGGTTTCCTCTCTTGTTCAAAGATATCACGCTTTTCTACCGTGTTAAGCACTGTGGTGTTAGAGCCACTCTCTGACATTGGATGAACCATTCCCATAGCACTTAAGTTAACAGAAACAGGCATACCATACTACTGGGGTCACTATACGCATTTTGGATGAATGGCTGTTTCATAACTACTCTCTCTCTCATAAACTCAAAAGCAAACTCTTCACCCGTTTGTATCGAGTAGTTCAGCACCGGCCGAGCAGGGGTAACAATACCATAGTCTGGAGGTCGTACATTCGTGTTCATATTAGTTGAAGAATCGTGTGAAGACCTTTGATTTATGGAACCAAGCCCCTCATCTCTAGGGTCAGGGGCAGTATACCGAACGTGATCATAACCCTTTGCTTGATCCATGTTTTCTTTGTCAAAGTATCTATCCATCTAGTTCACCAGCTCCCTCGCAGACGCTTGGAGACGACATACCATGATCATGGCCCAAGTCAAATCTTTGCATATGCACCATTTGTAACTATCAAGGCTGTAGAATAGTACTTTTAACATGTACAACTCAAACTCTCATTGAAGTGCCTGAAATGGGAGCATAAAACATATTCAGGAAAAAGCCATCAAACTAGCTAAACTCACTATTCAAAATCTGCCTCATCTACAAAACAACCATAAACGAGCATGAATCACTGAATTGAAATCAATCAACTTCACCTAACTACTAGCAAACCCATCAGTATAAAACGACAGATGAGTACTAAAAACAAAACCCAATCAAGTCCGATAGAGACAGTTGCTTCATAATATGTTTCCATCTAAATAGTTAACACACCCTTCTGATAGATAGTTCAACCTATTTGCTGTGTGTGTGTGTACATGTTTAAGCACCTAAACATGTGAGAAATTAGGTGCACCTAAGCATCTAAATTAGGTGCATGTGAGAAATGACATTGTGAATCTAAAGAAGAAGAAATTTACCTTTCTCCTTTAAGAGAGTCGCAGTTGTACATTGTTCATCTAGATAAGAGCTTTTTCCTGTGTTCTGTCTCGAGTTTGAGCTCATCTAGTTCCTTCTCTCCTGCATGGTTAGCTAAAATGCCTAACAATTGTGAATGCAGATTGATGAGGCAGAGAGATACTAACTGATTGTTTGCAAATGCCAATGTATGCAAACCAAATACTTGCACAAATTGATAAAAAAAATCTATCAAACGAGATGTTGAGGAAACAAGAACAAGTCAGTTTTGAGTAGTTTAATTAGTAACTTGCATAAATGAATGATTGCTACTAACAAGAGAGCATACGCATATCAATGTAACAATATATAAGGTTTAAGAGAAAAACACAGACGAAAGATAACAAATCCAGGGACATGAACACAGATGAAAGATGAACAAATCCAGAGACATGAATCCCAAAGGTTTAAGAGAAAAACACAGATGAAAGATGAATAAATCCAGAGACATGAATCCCAAAGGTTTAAGAGAGAAAAAAAACAAGTCTATATAATATTTTGAGGTGGAATATGGTAAGGGGCGACGTATGTCATATCGTGAGTTTTGACGCGGGAAGAGCTTTCATAACTTCTGAGAAAGACAATGGCATTTTCGTCAAAATCCAATAAATCGACACAGTTAGGGGGTAGGCCAGGGCCAGGAAAGGAGCTAGCAGGGACACAAAAAGGTTCAGACTTTGAGAGGTAAATGAAGAGATCTCCAATGTCTCGAGTGTGAAGAGCATTTCCTTCTCCGTCAAGCTTGAACACCGTTAGAGCACTTGTTTTCAATCTCAGCGGACCACTGGCTCTGGCCTTCCTGTACCACTTGAGTAAGAACGTCTCATCCGTGGAACGCGACTCGACCAAGTGTTCGGTGGTGGAGCAAGAATGCAAAAGCTCGCGTTTGGCCTTGGTCAGCTCGGGAAGGTTTTGAAACCGTAACCTCTGAATCTTTGGTTTGTCATTGAGTTGGCTGAGTTCCCATGATCCAATGAGGTGGCCTCCTGATCCGGGCAAGCAAAAGGCGCCATCTTTCTCCGAAAACATGACACGGGAGGAGTTGAAGCAGTGGTGAACTCTAACATTGGTCCACTCGGGATTACCTTGAGCAGGTCTGCAAAAGCTTAGCTGAGAACCCAAGAACTTGACAGCGACAACACAATCGTGATCCTCTGGAGAAGAGGAGGACATTGAAATATTGGTGACGATATTGGTTTGGCAACCAGGAAGAGTTACAAGAGGAGGTAAAGGAATGCGTTTCGGGTGTGAATCGGATGCGAACGGGTTTAGATCGTCTTGGAGGCGTAGAATTCCGTCCTCCTTCATAGTACCAACCCATCCATGGGATGCTCCGATCGTTATGATTGTATTTTTATCCAACAACTCCCGAGCCACTTTCTTTTCCAAAACCATGGGATTAGCATTATGAAGCTCATGAGCCACCAATTGACTGAGACCATTTCCACAATCCGAACCGAACAAGATGTAACAAGGAGGGAATTGCGAGGAAGATCCCGATGAGAAGCCATTGGAGGATACACGAGAAGATCTCACCAACCAAGGGCAGGAAGACCTCAGGAGCCGCCTCAGAAGCAGAGACATGATTATTGAAATTCCTCTTACCAACCAAAAACCCTAATTGGAGAATTGCTTATATAAGGAGAGAGATAATTTATTTATTTTTTCCATCATCATAATCGTATTTCCTCTTTAATTATCTTTTCGTTTTTTTAAATCGAAAACTCCTGGATTCCAATAACGTTTTTAATTACTACATGTAAAAAATTAAGTGAAATTTTTATTAAAATTTTCGTTTGGTACGTTTGATTAACTAGGTGACTGATGTGCAGGTATAATTTTTTTTTTTTTAAATGATCATATTTTAATATTTAATAACATGACTTTATCATTTATTATATTTAAAAATATTATAGTGATAAGAATTATTATAATTATTAGTTTTAAATTTATAATATTTTAAATATGCTGAGAAAAAGAAAAATCCAATGGAAATATAATTAAAACTGGTTATGAACACTTAAAATGAAATATAAAACCAACGACTGATTATGAACAGCTCGGGCCGGCTTGTCAAGACTTATAAGCATTATCAATCTTCTTGCTTAAGTTGTAACCTTGCAAAATGTCTATGATTCCAAAACCATTTCATATATCTCTCTATGGGATAAATTTGTGGAAAAAATCATTTTTTTCTCACAATTCTTCTACTCTACGAGGTATGTTTGTGTCTACACTAGTTGGTGGTTTTTGACAAAGACAATCGATATATAAAATTTGATTTGTACAAAAGTTATTGCAAGCGGCTCTTGATGTGGAAGCTAATGTTTTGGATACCACTATATATGATCCTAAAGTAAAAGTAATCAAGAAAATTAATTTTTTTTACGATGTTTAATTCTTTTAGTGTGTATATATTTTAGTTTAATTTGCGTTATTATATAAACAACACATTTAAATTTGATTTTACTTACAAATGATGGGTGCATAAGTCCACGCCTGTATGCACCAAACCAAGAATTGAAGATGTTAAAAGTCATGAAAAATCTTTACGTTGTGAGACAAAATCTTCGTGTTTTTGTCTTAAGGATTAAGATAAAAAAGAACTCAAGCTTGAAATTTGTGTGGATGTTTTCTACTTTGCAACATCTAATAGCTTTGAGATACTTCGACTCTCCCTCGTCTCATTTAGTTATCTACGTAAATCAAAACCGAAATCGAATTACTACATTCAAGCATATTGAAAAAATAGAAGACAAATCAAATTAGTACATTTAAACGTATATAAAAAAACAATTGTAAGTAATAATACTCCAAATTGAACTCTCTCTGGCCCCAAATACGAGGCGCCGTAACCTGCATCTTCACGACGAGAATTCAACGGCGTGTGATCTTCTCCTCTTGGTGAGCTGTCTTGTTTCCTTCGTCCTCGGTTCCGGTTTCCGATTTGACGAACCGTTCTCATTCTCCATCGGTGGTAACCGGTGAGAAACTTTCCAGGCTTTTTGCCTTGGTAATCTTTACAATTTCCGGTCACCTCCATGGATTTCGGCGTGGTTGTTGTTCGCTACTCTCTCTCACTGCCCGTCAACCGCTTTAACCGGTGACGAAGCTACCACAAGATCTGCAATACTTGCTCTATGACTGTCTGAAGGTACTGGGTCTGCGAAAACGAACTCGGTATCCTCAAAATGGTAGGGTTTTAGTTGTGGGCCGAATAACAAGAAAAGCTAAGAAGTATTTTGAGTGTTTCCAAGAAATGTATATTATTCCAGAGAGTTTTCAGATCCTCCTTTTGGGAGTTGGGTTACATATTTATATTAGACTACTGTGGAGAATAAACCATAGAAATATATGAGAAATATCTTAACTCATAAGATTTAAGCAATATTCTCATATATTCCCTACTTACTCTCTAAGTAATCGTAGATCGGTGATCTTCTCGGTAAAAGGCCCTCTATCTTTATAATGGGCCTTATCGCCTGGTCTTGGGCCCAACTCGATGCCTTCCGATATATTCTTGGGTCGGATCGATCCTAAGTTGGGTCTGGGTTACGAGGTCTGTGATTCGATCATTTCCGATAGATCCCTCGAGAGCATGCGACGCTCTTGTACCATGTCTTCCGATCTGGAATTCCTTGCTCCGGTTCCTGGCCAGCGCCTCTGGGATTGCCCTCATGGATACATCTGCCTTCTAGAGCATATCTTCACTGAGAGCCGTTTGTAATATCCCTTTTTGTATCAGTTTGTGAGATAATGCGAACGAAGAAACATTGCATTTTCCCAGATGACTTACGCGAGGGCGACCAACCTCGTTGCCCTGCTAATGCTGGGAGCCGAGAAAGGCATCAACTTCTTGGTCGAGATGTACGAGTAAATCTCATCGGTCAAGGTAACGGCGCCCGGGGAATTCTACAGTAGTATGAATGCGGGCTGTAAAATTGTTAACTTAAAGAGCAAAATCTCCAACTAGTCGAACCGGTTTTTCTTCGTGAGAATTAACCTTTCCTCGGTCTATGATGTAACCAGGGTATACCGATCTGAGTGGAATCCTGAGTTGGGTAGATGATTATTGTGTATTTGCATGTACGTACACCGTTCTTTTCGTGTTTGCTCATAATCTCTTGACTGTTTACAAATTTTACTTTTCAGTTCTTCATCCAACCAATGTCGCCGTCCATCGGCTTCCCGTTTGGAGACAAGTGGTGACCTTAAGAGGTGAGCGTCCTTTAGATACCGCACAGATTATGATCACCAGATTATGATCATCCTTTAGATACCGCATGACGTACTTTGGGTATTCATCTTTACACTCGACTGCTCTTAAGTTATTCACTCTTTTGTGCTTTCCTAATTCTTTTATTTGCAGACGTTTGGGATCGCGATTACTGGTCGGGGGAGATGAAGATTTTCGAGAAGATTCCTGAATTCAAGACTCCGGCGATCTCGCCAAGGAGAAGAGTTTGTGTGCCGGTTGCAGCGGGAGGAGACGCGTCTTAAGCCGTCGTGATTCCCGATTCTAAAGAAACTTTTGATGAAACCCCTCTCATTTGTTGACACGTCACCAAGTCAGTGACATTGGGCCTGCAAGTGGTTTCGCCTGCGAACCCGCATGCACGTGGTGCCGCCCCGTCTAAGAAACCCGGTGAAGAGTCGTCTTCCGACAAAGAGGCTAATAAAGTGATTGACCCAAAAGGTGAGGGAATTTTTGTTCCCAAAGACAAATATAGAGAGCATAAACGAGCTCGTCAGCGAACTAATACCGACCATATTACTGGGAGGGTCCGACCTAGCCAGGTCGGTGGAGTGTGAAAGACTCCAGTGCCTGAAGCGCCCGTTGATCAACCTTTGGGCGATATTGATCCTCTCTCTGTTTCTGAACCCATGACTGTAGTAAGCAACACTACCTCTGCGGTCCTTTCACCGGAGGGTCATTGTGCTTACTCCACAAGCGAAGAAGTTTAAAACGATCCCTCGATGGGCCGTTTGACCAGGCCAAAAGGACGAGGAGGGAGCACGGTCCATATCCACCGTTGTAGATTCCTTCTGATTATAACTACATCTTCGTCTTCCGTCACCGTACTCCTCATATTCTTCTCATGTTAGGTCCACCTGCTCATCAGACCACGCTTATCCGAAATATTGGAAGACCCAATGTTCGCCTTCCGTTGTTGACAATATGGTATGTCCCAACGAGTACAACACTATCACTCGTGACTTAGTCAAAGTAAGCTTTGACTCCTATTCTGACATATTTCCAGGCCGCACCCTTTATGTAAATTTATCTTTCTCTTATCTTTAGTTGTAGCTAGCCAGCTCGTTTAACTACTTGGTGAGCGAGTATGAGGCAGTCGTACTAAGGAGCGAAGGGGACTCACGCACTCGTGCCCGATGATCGAGGAGACTTGGGCCGAGGTAGAGCGCCAGAAACAATGAGACGATACTTGGGAGCTCAAGGCTACAACAAACGACCAAGAATTGGCGTCGTATTATGAGCGGGTCGGTGCCCAGAAAGAGGAGAGGTCGCATATCGAGAGGAAGCGAAGAAGAGGGAAGCCAAACTGAAAGCTGCCTTGGAGAAGTCTAAGTCGGAGGAGGACCGGTTGCGGAAGGAGTGTGATGATATCGTTGTGTTTATCATTTGATGCATGTTTGGTTATTGTACTAGTCTTTGTTTTGTGAGTTTCAATTAGCATTTGGTTTCAAATTTTTTGAATTTATACTGTGATGAGATCGATTTCTCTTTGAAACTATGAAGCTGTGTAGATCAGTTTATCATATCCCTGAATACCCTCTACCCTCCGAAGAATAGTAAACTGAAAATTCTAATATAATTTTGATATGCTTCTTCTTTTCACCGATAAATCGATTACAACAGGTCCCAGTCAAATCTTTGATGCAAATTCATGAAATGTGTTGTCAGATATACCGTTGGACTGGTAGTGCTTCTTCAAGGAACATATTTGAACAAGTATTGTTCATGGTGCCATTATCTCAGTTGTATTCCTACGTCATTATATTGTGAGGTAAACATTGTGAAATTGGTGATTTGGCTCCATATTCAAATATTTAAACAATTTACTTGCCCTGAAGACTAGTAAACTGAAAAATTCCATAACCCTGAATACTCTCATGAACACCATTGATGCTCATGGACAACGTGTGGCTTTGTAGTTTCCTTGTGTTTCAAAAGTTTGTGATTTACGTATCTTTATGTGTCATGGTCATAGAACTCGTCTTCTCTCAAGTCTCTAATGGTTATTAAACTAGTTTTTTTTTTTTCTTACACAAGGTTATTTGATAAATGCTTATAGCAAGTGAGAACTTTTTGGCAAGCTTCATAAACTTTAACGCCATTTCGCTGAGAACTCGTGTCCTCTGAGCTAAGTCATCAAAGTCTTGACGGAAATGAGACGTGATACTGTAACCTGATACAACTTTAACCTGATAACAAGATCAAAGAGAGTCTTAGTGAAGCAGTCAAATATTGTTTCGATAAAAAGATAAACTTCTTTGTACATACTTCTTTATTTTCAGAGATGAACTTGTCAAGATGATTGACCAACGCGATTTGTTCAGTGTAACTGCAGACGCAGAAATAGAATACATTCTCTAAGAGATCTTTGGGTTTCATTTTCACTTGTTTGCTTTGAAATGTTTATGCATGTATCCTGTGTATTCTTCCATGTCTTCCACACAAGCTTCTCCGATCTGTAACGCACGCTCCACCATGAAACTACCTTCTGTATATGTACCATATAGGAATTGCAGGTCTCAAGTATCAAGAAATGATCAACCAAAGTCGCAATTCAACATTACAAAAGAAACATACCGATATAGATCGCTTTCCCTCCAAGACCACCAAACTCACGAGGAATTTGAACATTCACAGAGAGTTGGATCCTGAAACCTGATAGAAACCGAAACCGTGAGAAACACAACTATGTGTTCTGATTTTATTGAGAGTACAAGAGTTACATTTTATAGTAGCAAAGGAATCTACTTTAACAATCACGACAATGCACGCCTCAAGCCTAAAGGCATGGGCACAAGACACACATAAAGTAATGGACACAAAGACACAAAGCACAAGACACAAGGTTTGGTTAATACTCCCATGAGCATGGGCACCATTATTCTAACAAAACCGAATCAAAGTTAGCACGAAGAGTAAAAAGCGCAATGAAAAAGTAGAGGATACCGATGAAGCGGGTTTTACCCAATCTGAGTCTTGACAATCCCAGGTACTCCACCTGAACAAAAGAAACAAATATTCATAAATCACTTGTTTGTTGCCAAATTGGATCAGAGAAAGAACTTACCAATCTCTGTAACATCCTTACAACTTATTCTTAAATCCCTAATCATTTTTCATTTTAAATATGGTAAATTAAGTGGTAGGAGTTCGTAATACACCATAACTAAAGAAACCAGATCATATCCAAACACTTTCTCAACTAAACTTGTAAAAAGAACATCCAAGAATATTAAATCAGCAAATGATAAACATGTAGGTTAGTCTTTACGTGAAATCTCTTCTTTTTAAAAATAAAATAGTACTACTTGTATTGTATGTATCTTTTGATTTTCTTTTTCTTTTCCCCTGTGAGGAATACAATTTGGAACTTGCAACGAAAGCTCTACATAGGTTTTACAAACAGAGCATAGGCTAGCTTGTACAGAGCATAATATTAAATACTTTGAGGACATAAGAGAGCTAGCCCCAAAGGTACAACAATGGAAGATTACTTATCACTTAGCAAATGGACAATTGAAGAATTGAATGAATCCAAACCAAGTCGATAGGTAGGATTCTCTTGAACATGGTGTTGCTTGTTGATTGGAATTTGTAGTTGGACATCTAACTGCGTGCTATGTGAAGTCTCGAGTGTCTTTATCTTCATATCTCATAAATTGTTGCTTGATATATTACTTTATGTTGAGCTTAAAGTTAAGAGAAGCTGACCGTACCCACATGATGATATCATAAAGAGCTAGGAGAGATTATGATGGGTGTGCCAACAATCGTTGTAACATTTGGGTACATGAATCTGATGGTGAAATAACAAAAAAAAAACAAAAGGGTTCAAGACAAAGCAAGAATAAGAACAAAGAAGAAAACCAAGAAGGAGAAGAAGATTACTTTGATGGTGTATTTATTGCCGATCTTGCCCATGAAGTTTGAGAACTGCTAGCATTTTCAAGAGAGTGTGGAGAGAGGAAAAATCTAAAAACAAATAATTGGATCTACAACATGTAATATGATCATCGAATCTGACCAACAAAGAAAAACCCCTAACTATTCGTCGAACACTCTCTTGAAAATTATTATATGCGGTTATTTAAGGAGCAGTTATTAATTTCTATACCAATATAATTCAACAAAATACATCAGAATACCAATCTATTGTGAGAAAATCCATCAAAACCCAATAAAATACTTTCAAATACAAATCCGACATAATACTTTAAAATACACAATCCAATACGTGATAAAGGTTTTAAACACTTTAATGTAATTACTTTAGCCTCAAAAATAAATTAAAAAATTTACGAATCATTTTTATCCATCTATCTTCACATTTTTCGTTACCTTAACATATGAAGAAGCCATAAGAAATTAAATTAACAATAAAGACCCCAAGACCGGTCCGACCGGTCTCAATTAGCAAATTCCAAAATTGAGCTCTTGGCTACAAAGATTCGAATCAATTTAGCTTTTCATTATCCAAATGTCAGGACTCAATATCTATCCTCACGATCCTTCTTCAAGCTCTAGCGATTTACCCAATGAAGCTTTCTTCAGCTCCGGTGGTTTATTCCTCGAACCACCAGGCGTTTCTTCTTCCTTCTTCGACTCTATCTCCTCCAAATGCGTTTGCTCCGTCGACTCCGACCCGGTACATTTCACCGGTTACTGGAAAAATCAAACCGGTAAGGATTTGCTCTTCTTGTCAGTGAGCTTGAGTAAAGACGGATCTGACCGGGAATGTAAAGATGCTTTGACCGGAAATGGAAAACGGAGAGCTTTCAGTGGAGTAAGAAGAACCGGGACTATGAACACACGGAAGCATCTCTGGGCTGGTGCTGTAGCTGCAATGGTTTCAAAGTAAATACTTTTATATTAGTACACATACAAGTTGTTCGATGAAATGCCTGAACCAAAATCATGATTGTTCTAATAATGCGTTTTTGTTGTTGTTGTTGCTAGAACTTTCTTAGCTCCACTTGAGAGATTAAAGCTGGAATATACAGTTCGTGGTGAACAGAGGAATTTGTTGGTGGTAGCTAAGACAATTGCGACCACTCAAGGCTTTAGAGGATTCTGGAAAGGGAATTTGCTCAATGTTCTCCGAACGGCTCCTTTCAAAGCTGTCAATTTTTGTGCCTACGATACGTATAGAAAGCAATTGCTTCGAATCGCTGGTAACGAAGAAGCAACCAACTTCGAACGATTCGTTGCTGGAGCTGCCGCAGGGATTACCGCTACTGTACTCTGCTTGCCACTCGACACTGTAAGTTCTTTCAAAGATGAGAAAGTTATGTGCTTTAGAGTGATATATTAGTGTAGCATTACCGAACGATAAGAACATGTGGAACCATTATGACTGAAATGTGTTATTCGACTGCGTAGATACGAACAAAACTAGTGGCTCGAGGTGGAGAAGCTTTGGGCGGGATTGGAGGAGCGTTCAAGTATATGATCCAAACAGAAGGATTGTTATCACTCTACAAGGGTCTAGTACCGTCAATAGCAAGCATGGCTCTGTCCGGTGCAGTTTTCTATGGCGTTTACGATATCCTTAAATCATCCTATCTACATACACCAGAAGGTAGGAAAAGACTCAAAGACATGAAGCAGCATGGACAAGAACTCAATGCTCTAGACCGGCTCGAGTTAGGACCCATCAGAACTCTCCTATACGGTGCTATAGCAGGTGCGTGTACTGAAGTAGCTACGTATCCTTTCGAAGTAGTGAGACGACAACTTCAGATGCAGGCGGGTAAAGACAAGCTCAATGCTTTAGCTATGGGTTTTAGTATCCTTGAAAGAGGAGGCATCCCAGCTTTATACGCTGGACTTTTACCTAGCTTGCTTCAGGTTTGCATAAATTAGTTCTTCCATATTATTACCACATTACCTTAGCTTGATATGTTATTGTTCCTCTGTTTTCAGGTATTGCCTTCTGCTGCAATAAGTTACTTTGTCTACGAGTGTATGAAGATAGTGCTTAAAGTAGAATGATTAATGAATCATAATCAATGATAAATTTTGTTTTCTTTTAATCCTAAAGAATCAAGAACATAAAAGATTTACAGAATTTAAAGTTCGTCTTCGTGGACAAGCATATTGGGGATTAATTCCTTTGGTTACTGAAAATTTTCGACCGACAAGGTGTAGATTGAGCAAAGCATGGTCCTTAAAAATGATTCGTCTGATTCGAGCATCGTCGTGTCTGGTGCCTGATCAGGAAGTTCGGTGTATCCCATTGAACGTGAACCATCGACCAAAGCGTTCCATTTGATTTTAGTGAACATGTGTTTGAGAAAACCAGGATTGAAATCGACCTCTTTCTCAATAGAGTGCATGATTTTTCTCTATAAACAAATGTTATTAGTTCTTTCTAATCGCTTTGCAACTCATGTAATATTTGGTAAATTAGTGTCATTTAACTAGTTTTATTGAAGATAAAGCAAAAAAAAATATATGGTGTAAAAGGAGATAAATATTGCTTAAGATATAAAACACACAGAAAGAGTAAAAATAATAGAAATTGTAAGTAAACAAATGGAAATTGTTGTGTACATCACTCTATATAAATTGGTACTCAATCTAGTTAGAATTGATTAGATTGCAATACTCTATTTTTGTATTGGTAATATGAAGAGTTTGGAAACAAACTCAAAAGTAAAAAAATCTACTAACAATTTGCTTCCTAATTTTTGTAGCTTTACTTGGATACTAAATTATAATTAAAAAATATATATGTTTTGTTATCCAATGAAATACATACATTTGTTATATAGTTTCCAAAATAAAGGCATGCAAAAAAGTTAAATAACCTTACCCAAATGGGTTAAATTCAAAATTTAATTCATGAAACATGTACCAGAATTATTTATTTCTTTGGATATAAAAAGGAAAAATGATTAGCTACACGAAGTATTGGCTAATATGTTGCAAACCATCCGAAGTATAGAAATGTCTTCTAAACTACACAAACTATTATGTAACACATGGTGACATACACCAAGTATATGTAAACATGTTAAAAACTACAAATTGGTGCTTTTTGAAAAATATTATCAATTTAGGGATCAATCTGTAATTAATTTCATACAAAATAAATACTTAAAAATAGAAATTTAAAAAATATAAATTTAAATAAATTGAAACACCCAATACAATTACAAAAACAAATTCAAAAATTATAATTAAAAAATATATATGTTTTGTTATCCAATGAAATACATACATTTGTTATATAGTTTCCAAAATAAAGGCATGCAAAAAAGTTAAATAACCTTACCCAAATGGGTTAAATTCAAAATTTAATTCATGAACCATGTACCAGAATTATTTATTTCTTTGGATATAAAAATTGTAGCAAGAAAACGACATTAACGAAGGAGAACGAAGAAGAAGAAGAAGAAGAAGTTCGTGAAACTTGATCACTTGTAAGTTACGAATTGAAACAACTCTCTCTCTCTCTCTCTCTTCAATTTTGCTTCATCTTCTTGTTTTTCCTAAACCCAGAATCGTGAATTTCGCAGAATTCGAATCAAATGCCCAGAATCTGTTGCTCTCGTTCAGCTACACAAGTAAAAATGCAAAATTTCTTCTATTTTGTTGTGTTTAAGACAGTATCAAGATTTTCTGATTTGTTTTGTTGTGTCTCCTTGATGTGTTTAAGGTTGTGGTAGGACAAAGATCTAATTCTGGTAAAGGAAAAAACAATGAAGGAGGGATTAAGTATGGGTTTAGTTTAGTAAAAGGGCAATCTAAACATTCAATGGAAGATTATCACGTTGCTGAGTTTATTAATACCAAAGACAATAATGAATTGGGTTTATTTGCAATCTTTGATGGTCATAAAGGTGATAATGTAGCTGCTTATTTGCAAAAACATCTCTTCTCAAATATCCTCAAAGATGTAAGTTTATTATATAAAGTTTTGCTTTTTTTTTTTTAATTTTTTTTTGTGAACACTTTGTGATTATGTTAATTTTGTATAGAGTGAATTTTTGGTTGATCCTCGAGAAGTGATTTCGAAAGCTTATGAGAATACGGATCAAGCGATTTTATCGGATGGTTCGGATTTAGGGGATGGTGGTTCAACTGCGGTAACTGCGGTTTTGATCAATGGGGAAGTTTTATGGATAGCTAATGTTGGTGATTCAAGAGCGATTTTATCTCGCCGTGGTAAAGCAATACAAATTAGTGTAGATCATGATCCTGATAATGATACCGAAAGGAATACGATTGAGAGTAAAGGCGGATTTGTAACAAACAGGCCAGGTTAGAAAACATTTTAGCATTATAAATCTATATTATAATTTACAAGCAATTTCTGATTCGGATGTTTGTGAAATGAACAGGGGATGTTGCGCGAGTAAATGGTTTGTTAGCTGTATCGCGTGTGTTTGGAGACAAGAACCTTAAGCCGTATTTGAATACAGAGCCTGACATTAAGGATGTGACAATAGATAGTGACATTGATATTCTAATTCTCGCGAGTGACGGTATTTCGAAGGTAAATTTTTACATTTGAGAGAGGGAAAATAGTGTTGTTTTGAAGTGATAATGGGAAAATTTTGTTGACGTTATTGAACAGGTGATGTCAAACCAAGAAGCAGTTGATATAGCTAAGAGATTGAGAGATCCAAAGGAAGCGGCAAAACGACTAATCGTTGAAGCATTGAAAAGAAACAGTAAAGATGACATATCTTGCATTGTTGTCCGGTTTAGATGATAAAACCAAGAAGATTCAGCTTCAATGAACTTGACTCACATATGATTCTTTTGGGTCTGGTTTAGTTTGATCATGTTCTTGGTTAAATGTTTATTTTCAAGAATAAAAGAGTTTTATTGGATTAGTAGATGATCTATTTATAATTCTTTAAATATTTATTTTTGAATTCAATGAATTTATTATTTTATTAATAAACATTAAAGTAGAAAAGATAATTCAAAATGAAAAATTGTGAAAAACTTTTTTCTTTTATCCGATAACAAAATATGATTCTTAGTACATATCTTCCGTTACCTAACCCGCAAGTAAATCTAGTAAGATTATCTTTACCCCAAAATATTTTACACTTGATCGATTCCACATGTGAGACTTTCTTGGTCAAGTACTCCTAATGGTAAGTTGAAAATGAAAACGAGAGCCCTATGGTGTTCAAGCTTGACGAAGAAGGAAACGCATTTTACACTCGAGATATCGGAGGTCTCGTCATTTACCTCTCATGGTCTGAACCTTTTTGTGTCCATGCAAGCTCCTTTCCTGCCATACAGTTCCCTAACTGTGTCCAAGTCTTGGATCATGACTAATACGGCTTTGTCTTTCTTGACAATTATGGAAGCTCTCCCAATATCAGAGCTCAAAATATGACATCCTAGGAGGAACTCTGATTCAACGAGAACCGAGAAAGAAGACTAGGAAGTAAATGGAAAGCAAGGGAACGGGGAAAGAGAACTAGGAAGTAAGTGGAAAGCAAGAGAACCGAGAAGAAGCATCTCCATGATTAGTTATGTTACGTGTAAATTAAAAGAAGTTTTGTAAACAAAAAATCGCGCATAAAATAGGCTTTTTTCCCTCCTAAATCCAAATCATTCCCTCAGATGAGGAATTTTGGAGTATTACTCTTACACCTTCCCTATTCCGAAACTACTAAGAGATACGTTGTTTATTACTTTATTCACCGTTCGCGATTCTCATTTGCTTTTGCGTCTTTTTAAACTATATAAAGGTTACGGACTCCAAATGAAGAATTAAGTATAGCTATTTCTCATTAGGCAAGCCACTCTTTACCAAATGCCAACTAATGCTAGATTACATTTTCAAGACCTTATGTTTGGCAGTTTCGCCTTGATATTGATCCCCACCTTTGAAAATTTCGAGAGCCTTTGATGTAGACTCTTGGGTATAATATAAATTCCCTTACTTGAACTCTATCTTTGATCATTCCGATGTTTGTGAATTTAACAGGAGAAGTTCCTCGAGTGATTGGTTTGAACTGGTTCTTGGTTACATGTGTATTTTTCAAAAATTACAAGTAACTTTAAAATAACATTACATGTAACAAAGATTAAGGGAGGTAGCATAGTGTTCCGAGACTAGACCGAAGTTAGATCCGATCCAAAGATCCAGCTAAAGCATGTCGTTTCCGAATTAGCCATCCAGACCGCATCCGTGTGGCAAATGGCATATCCTTCCTTGTCGAGGAAAGGACTTTGCAAGGGGTTCTATTTTAATAACCTTTTAATATATAGATATATATCCATAGAGCCAGTGGCGGAGACAGAGTGTGATTAGAGGAGTCATATGACCCCTATACATTTTTATTAATAAATTTTTAGTGTATATTTATTCATATTTTGGTGAAATATTTGCTAAAAATTAGTGTTTGACCCCCTTAATTTGTGTTCAAACTTAAAAGACCCTCACTTATTCATATAATTTTTTCATCTATTATTATTAGAGTGTAAATTTATTTATTATGACCCCTATAACAAATATTTCTAGATCCGCCACTGCAGAGAGCCCAACACATCCAAGTAGAAAAGAGAATTAAAAATAAAAAACTCTGAAAATTTGTTTTCACTACAAGAAAACAAGGCATTTTCCGACGGAAAAATAAATCTTGTCGAAATCCGTCGGAAATCCGACGGATTTCCAACGGATTCCTTTTTTTTTTTGAATTCCCGCCCATTTAAATAAACGGATGTGTTTAGGCAATAAAAATTAGGGTAAATCCGTCGGAATTCCTCACAATAACAAGATGAAAACAAACCCAACCCAGAAATGCAGAGAAGAACCATCATTTTACCCAGAATTTTTTTTAAAAACAACAATCAAAAGAAAAATCTAATGAGGAAACAAGTACCCAGCGGCCTTAGTTTTTCCCAGCGGCCTCTCTTCTCCTGCGAAGTTCTCATGATTACTGCATAAACTGAAACCAGTAAATCAGAGAAGCAAATTCATTTACCCAGAATAAGAAAAAAAATTAATTACCCAAAATGTTTGTGATTCTCAGCATTGGCCTCTTCCCCTGCGACGACCTCTTGATTGCTGCATAAACCAAACAAAAAATCAGAGATAAAATTATTAACCCAGAATATTAACAATCGCATAACCCAGATTTCTCGTTGTCACTATTCTCTTCCCTCTTCCCCTGCGACAACAACTGGCATCGCTTCTCCGCTTCTGAATCAAAACACCTAGATGTCACTTAATTTCAAAATCGTGTTGATTAAATGGATCAAAACAATCAAATATCACTTACCTGCAGTGCCGGTCCAATCAATTTGGATGCCCTATCAATATATGTAAAATAGTGTCATTTTCGTACGTTTTCCAATATCGTAAAAATAGTAATCTAAATAAAAAAATATATGAAAACTCCATTAAACCGTTTATAATTCCAAATAGTTAGTAAGAAATAAAAGAAAAACAACAAAATAGAATTTATTTTTGACATATTGCTCTCCTTGTATTTTTGCCTGCAAAATCATTTATTAAACTCACGTTGTCGAGTTTTTCAATCATCTATGTTTCAATATATGACAAATCTAACCCATTCAATCTCTATTGTCACATGGTAGAGCACAAATAATTTTGTTATCAGCTTCAACTTTGAATTTTAACTAATAATTTCAAATTATTTTTTTTTAAATAAGTAATTAACATCTTTGCTTAAAGAAGACCATAAACATTGAAAAAACATTTGAAAAAAAAAATCTTAAGAATATTATTATTGTAAAAAAGTTTATAACAAAAATTTAACTAAAAAAAGGCCATCTAAATTTAGGACCCTAAGCGGTGGCTTCACTGGCTTGTCCTCTGGGTCGGGCCTGCTTATCCGGCTACTTTCTTCTTCAACCTCTCTGTGTGCTCATTGAACTTCCTGAGATGAGCGAAGTAGCCGGCCCTATTCTTCCGCATCGACTTAGCGACCTTTCTCTCAGTTTTCTGTCTATCCATATTGATCCTTTCGTACATCGCTCTCTGGTCACACCACGTGCTGAAGAATAGACCACCCACAAAGAAACTTGTTATCGCCGCTTTGATCTGAGTGACTAGACTTCCCTTGGGCACCATTGTTTCTGGATTTTGTTTTTGAAGAAATGAAAGCAGAGGAAAAAAAGTGAAGCAGGTTTGTTATTTCTTTTAATGGCGGATGATAGTAACAAAGAAGAGAGAGAGAATCTTTTTTGGGTTTGTTATTTCTTTTTTAAAACAAATAACCGTCTCTGTAACATCCCCAAACCGAAAAAGTGCATTTTGGTAAGGGTGTCGATCGACACCAAGGGACAGTGTCGATCTACACCAGGTTAATTGGTCAGTTCAGGTTTTGATTTTTCAAACTTGGTTGGTTCGGTTTAAGGGTGTTAACCCTAGGGCTCGTATTTATAAGTCTCTAGGAGACTTGTGGCCGTAGGGGGAGGAGAAAAACGCAGAGAAAGCTAGGGTTTGAGAGAATCGAGACATTGTTCGAAGAATCTTTTGTGTGCTCGAGTGTTCTTCGTTTGTTCGTTCTCGTGATTATTTGTGGTGTGTTTCTGGGTGATATCGGGCGTGAATCAGTGTCGTTCCAGTCTCGTAGAGACCACGTGTCTCGTGTTCATTGATGTTTCAATCCTAAAACGCAAAGGTGAGTGCGTGATCGTCTAGAGAATTATAGGAATTTGATTGTGATCGAATGATGGATTGATTATTTGTTGATTGACGTGATATTGATTGTTTTGTCTCTGTTTTGAGTGAGAATCGTATGGAATCGTGTTAGTATCGGTTTGTGTTATGACCGAGACGATCCGCATGAGGATAGGCTCGAGTTCTGGTTTCAGGAACTGAGTGTCGATCGACACCTAGAGGCTGTGTCGATCGACACCTAGAGGCTGTGTCGATCGACACCCTGCGAGGAAGATGATACTCGTTTTGTTGAGTGTTGATCGACACCAGGGTGGCGTGTCGATCGACACCCATTATTTCTCGTTTAAACTTTGCGTGAAATTGTTGTAAACCGGGAATTGTTTAATTAATCTGGAAATTGTTTGATTAATCTAGGAATTGTTTAAACTAAATTGGAAATTGGTTTAATTAAGATTTAATTGGTGTGGTATATTGTTATCTCTGTTTATGTATTTCCTATTGGCGGGATGACCGCTCTACTGAGTATTTATGATAATACTCACGCAACTCCCGTGTTCCTTTTGAGTTGCAGATAAAAGAAAAGTGTGATCGTGGAATCGATACCGAGAGAAGAGGATGATAGGGTTTATTGTTTTATATTGTTTAGTCTAGCGAACCAGTTGTGTTAGGTTGCTAGTATTTATTCATTCCTAAACTTGATAATTGGTTGTGTTGGAATTATTTGGATTACTATTCATTGGATTATTTTACGGTTTTATTTGTTTATGAGTTCCGCAGTAGAAATGTTAGTATAAAAAAAAAATTGGTTGTTACATTTTGGTATCAGAGCCTAGACGGTTTTAGGACAATAGAAATTGGATGTCTGAGACTATGTGTTTAAATTGATTTCGTGTGCTTAGTCAATTTATTAAAGTCTTAGTATCATCATCTTCGGCTTTTCAAAATGATTCCACGGTAATTCTATGTTGATTTATTGTGACTTCTTGTAGTTTATTGTCCTGTTCTATGTGAGTATAGAGAGAAGGACGCCAGAGCTAGAGGTCGTGGACGGGGTAATGGTCAGGGCAGAGGTCGTGGTCGTGGACCAGCTGTTGAGTCGCCTTCGAGTGCTACGCATGCGTCAGAGACTCCTACGCATCAGGTGGGATCCGAGGGCGAGGCCAATGGTAACGCTAG
Source organism: Draba incana (assembly GCA_963576765.1). Lineage (NCBI taxonomy): Eukaryota > Viridiplantae > Streptophyta > Magnoliopsida > Brassicales > Brassicaceae > Draba > Draba incana. Next base: position 2,384,457 of record OY755209.1, on the reverse strand, counting down.
TGAGAATGTTGTGGGTGCCGGGAGAGGCGCTGGTATGGCTGGCAGTGGAGCGGGCCCAGGTGAGGGTATTGTTATGGATTATGATATTCTTAATGAAATCTCTTGTTTTTGGTTTGATGATTTTTATATTTTATTTAAAATCCATTGTTATTCAAAAAGTTTAGTATTTATTGATTTTATAAATCTATTAGAAACGCATTTACTTCAGATGCATTTATATAATAAGCTAGCTTATATAATTTTACAGGGCTTTTTTAAGTAGGCCCATTAAACCTAAGGGGGATAATTAGGGTTTTAAAAGCTGGAAATCTGAAGCCGCCTCCTATATAAAAGCTTTTCCTTTACCACTTATCACGATCACAATCGTATTTGCTCAATTCTCTCGATCTGCTTTCAAAGTTTTTTAGTTATAAAATTGATGATAGATTAAGAAAATTTAGGGTTTATTTTGTTTTTTGGTAGAAGAAAGATGCCTCTCCTTTCAGCAGCAAGATCTGTTCTTGTTAGCTTTGTTCAAGAGGCATAAATTAACTCCATTATGAGAGGGTTTTCTTATTTGCATAGTTGTTTTTTCTCTGCAAAATTATCCTTCTCTTTGGTACATATCTTCTTATTTCGACATTTATGATTCATTTCACTTCGAAATTTTTTAGTAAAGATTACGTTGTATGGGTAAAGATCACTTTCAATTATTTGATTAGTTCTTGTAGTGAATAAAAACTGAAAGATTTCAACCTTTTTCTTATGGCCCAGCAGATGTCTTGTGAAAAAATATTAATGTAACAAAGTAAATAGTTTTTGACAAGACATTTGCTGAGCAATAAGAGAAAAGTTTGGAATCCGTAAACTGATGTAGTTTAGAACTTTTGAGAAATGTTTTAGGTCTCTAGAAGTTGAAAATGTGACCAGTTGTTTTTATGATAATAAGTTTCATTTTCCCTTAAATGCTTCTCAAGTCTCCAATGAAAACACTTGATTTGATCATGTTCTACCCAAATTATCAATGTTGGCTACATTCATAATTAAAATTGATTGGTTACATTGTGAAGATATAGTACTGAGAAATTTATGAGAAGTAAAAGAACCAAATTTAGATTCTCGCTCGAAATGATTTTGTATTCTTCATGGTAAATTGATAATAAGGACTTGAGGTTCCAACTTTTTTCTTAAGCTCAACATATCATGTGGAAGAAAAATTATTAATAAACAAATATATATATTTCTTACTCATATTTGTTGGGTTTAAGAGAAAAAATTGTAATCAGTAAAGAGAAGTTGATAGTTTTTTTCTTTTTTGGAATCATACATAAATAATGACTCATGAGGATACATTAGAAGAAAATTAAAAAAAAAAGAGATTGAAGTATCAAACACTTCTATAGAGACATGAATTTTTTTCTGTTATTTGATTGATTATTGTGGAAATAAGAGTGTAAAGATTCCATTTTTTTTCTTACGCGAACATAGGAAGAGACATGGTAATTTTTTTTTTTAATTGTTATTCGAATTTAATCATACAAGTTATAAAGCATAAGGATACATGAGAACAAATGTCAAAAGACAGATGAAGTGTCAAACATTTCCATTAGAGACATCAATCTTAGGTTTTAGTCTCTAAAAGAACAGATTTGAAAAGTTTTAGGTAAATATGATCAATTCTTTTGATGACAATAGGATCATACAAATTATAAAAGCATAAGCATACATTAGAAGAAGATAAAAGACAGCTTGGATTATCAAACACTTCCATTAGTGACATTAATCTTAGGTTTAGCATCTAAAAGAAAAGTTTTGAGAAGTTTAACAAATGTTTTAGGTCTCTCGAAATTGAAAATATGACCAGTTCTTTTGATAACAACAAGTTTTCCATTATCACCTAAATGCTTCTCAAGTCTCTTACCCATCTCCAGTGGAAACACTTGATCATGCTCTCCCCATATTATCAATGTTGGCTGCATTAATTACTTCAATTAAATTAACTAACTAATTACATTTTGAAGAGTGATTAATGAGAAAATTAAGAGAAACGAGAGAGAAGCAAACCTGTGTTAGCTTTGGAATCTCTGCGATTATTCTGTCTTTTGGTATTTCTTTAATCATCTGTCTCTTCTCTTCCATATTATCTCTGGTCAAAGCCTGTTTTGACTCAGCATTTATTTAGCTAATTAAAACGTTTTATATAGGGTCAGATTGGTCAATCCGTTTAAATGGAGCGATTGAATAGTAAATAATTTTTGATTGAAAATATTATATATTATTTAAAATAGAAATAATAATTTAAATTTTTTAGTTTGATTTTTATATATTTATATTAAAGTTAAGTATACACACATATTTTTCAGAAATAAAAAATAAAATATTTTATTTAAAAAAAAATACAAACACCCGTTTGATAATTGGGGCGGTTGCAAACGGACTTGCGTCCAAACGAGGTTACCATTCGGAGCCATAATGTAAAGAAAAAATATAAACAAACCTTAAGAAATGCAAACAATTCAACTGGTACGAATATAAAGTGTACTATTTTTTTTTACCTTTCCTAATAATACCGTCATTAATTCAACAAAGATCTTTAAAGTAGAATTCTGAAAATAAAATTAAAAAAATTTCCAAACAAGAAAAAACCCGACCAAACTAAAATTTCCAACTAAACAATTTACAATATTATCTTGAAACAAATAGAATCTTTCATATCAGAATTATTCGTCTTTTACTAGATTTTCTCATCATTCTAAAAAAACTTTTTCCTCATTGGCTTATTCTCAAGCTAAAAATGTTCCAAAAACATTTCAACACGTGTCACAACCTCATAGGCTCAAAGAAATGAAAAGAACAAAAAAAGTAAGTAGCTTACATGATCGATGAAATCATTGAGAAGACAAGTAGGAACCATTCTCGGTAACGACGGTTTATGAAAAACATAACCTATAAGTTCTTTAAGCTTCTCAACAGATTCAGGCACAAGAATCTTCGAAGCTTCATCAAGATCCGACACTTTAAAAACACCTTCTCTCATGTCTTTCTCCTCCACACACACGGCGGCGCAACAAATCACCACCTTCTCCACGGCGGCTCCGAACATCGCCGCCATTCGATAACCGACGAAACCACCGTAGCTTAAACCGACGAGGCTGAATTTTTTCACCGATTGGGCTTCTAAAGCCCGCATAAGTGTTTGGGCCTGGAAAATGTCGGATCTTTCGGGTCGGGTCGTGGAGGATCCGCCGAAGAAGATTAGGTCTGGTACGTAGAGGTTGAAATGAGGAGCGAGACGGCGAACGACGTCGTACCATTGCCAGATGGCAGCTGCTCCGAGACCGTGGATAAGGAGGAGATTGGATTTGGGTTTGGGTTTGGGTTTGGATTTGGATTCGGGTCGGGTTTTGGTGACCCAGAAGTGGACTATGGTTCCATCTTTCAAATCGATGGTTATAGGACGTAAACCGGATCTTTTGAAACCGGATTCGTAAGTTCGTTCTATTGCTTCGGACAAACTGAAGCAACCTGTCATCACAACAAAATGAAAATAAAATTTTGAGAGGTTTCTAAAAAAATGAAAATGGTTTCTAGAAAAAAAAAAAAATTTGGTTCTCCGGTATTGGTTGGTTGGGGGATTTATTACGAATCAATACATTTTATAATAATATTAATAAATTTGAGGTGGCTTAAATTGGACTTTTTTACAGTTGTGACTTGTGGGTCACATTACATGGAAGCTAACTGTTGTACTTGTAAAAATATATTTGCATATGAACATATTTTTTGAATTTTTTAAAAAATATATATTATTTGTAAGAGAAACAATTGTAGAAGAGTATATTTTATTAAATTTTTTTGAGTTATATATTTCATAAAACCGAATATGAATTTAGAAGATGTGGAAGGTGTGTGTTGTGTTGTGTTGCGTTGTTTATTTGGTGAAAGCAATAAATGGCAAAAATGTTAGGAAAATATATTGATATTGAGAGTCACGTGGTTACTCTTTAATGGGGAAACTGGAAACATAAGGTTTGTGACAGTGTGTAGGTTGAGATAATTAAATTCAAGTATCTAACTCGATTTTCAAAATAATAAACGAAAAGTATTAGAGTACGACCAAGAATTTGAAGACCCGAAAAACAAATTTTACAAGAGTCAATCTGCCAATATTCTAGAAACAAGACAAAAAAAATTTGTTCACCCAATTGTTTGAATATATGTATGATCCTTGATAAGAAACCAAGAAAATGGTCCTTTCATTAATTTAAGCAATGGGTTATATGTATATCAATGGCTAAATGTAATTTTAAGTAGAGTTTGTGACATGTCACGATGATAATTAATTAAAGCCATATTGGTTGATATGTTGGTAGCTAACTTATTGCTATTTTCGATGTGATTTTGTATGTGCCAAGTAGTTAATGACGAAAAAACGATTGAAAAATGAGTTATTTTCCGTGTATATCTTTGATATAGTATGGTAAAAGAAAGTTACAGAATGGTTGAGTTAAGACGAGAACAAAATGGAATACTAATCATCCTTTTTTTTTTTGTCACAATCATTCTTTTGTTTATAGCATCATTTATCCTTGGTCCTCTAGATTATAAGCAAAGCAACAAATAAACAACTCAAACAAATCGAGATCTTAGAAGTGGAAAATAACCATGATTATGATCATTAAACACAAGAACCATTATCCTGCTCAAACATATAATTTATTCAACTTAAATCATAAGATCTGAGAAAATTTAGAAAAGTGGGAAAAAAACATATGTGTGATGATGAGGACGACGAGAAGACCTCCGTTCAATCGTTTTCAGTTTTTAGGTTCTCCATTAGCCTTGGATTTATGAATAAAACTATTCAAATCAATAGGTGTAGAAAAAAAGGCTACCAAAATAGAAAGTCGAAGAAAGTAAATTAACCTTGGCGGTGGTGGGATTCTGATGATGTTGTCCTTTTGCGGTGGTGGGATTTTGATGGTTCTCGCCGCCGACGGTGGTGGAATTCCGATTGTGTCATTAGGCGGTGTGGGATTCCAATTGTTTTCTCAAGTACTAACTTTTAGGCTTCTCTGGCTACTTATTATACCCCATCATCTAGTCTGCATAACCTGGAGCAGATTTTCTCTATCCTTATCTGCTTTTTTCTTAGCTTGGACCTTCTTCTTCTCCAGAATCTTTGCGATTTCATGTACTAAAGCCGTACACTCCGACGACTCCAATCACTGAAAATCCCATAAAAAGATATCGTTATTCTTTGAAGGGATCTGATCCTTTCGAATCTCGACACTATCATCTTCATCGTCAATGTTGTGGTTTTTTTTCTTTTTTGTTCAATCAAAGCAGAGAAGTAAACAACTCAAACGAATAAAGATCTTAGAAATTGTAGTGGAAAATAACCATGATTATGATCGTTAAACACAAGAACCATTATCCTACTCAAACATATAATTTATTCAACTCAAACTAGAGAAATTATTCAACTCAAATATGAAGATCTGAGATAATTTAGAAGTGGAAAAAAACATATGTCAAGATTGTTAAACATAATAAAATGATACTATACATTATACTATCTTTGCTAAGTGGACACACTACATACTATATATTTTTGTTAAACATAATTTCGCGGCTTTGATCGAGAGCTTTTCTTCTGAGCTCTTCTCGGTGATGTCCCTGCTCATTTCCTCTAGTGGTGGGTTTTGGATTGAGAGTGTAGATTTGGTCTCGGATCTGGTCTTGTTTAGGTCTTTCTATGTTCGTGCTCTGTCTTGGATTCTCTCCTTCTAGCCTTATCTGGTCTATGCAATCGACGGTGGACGTTCCTTGTTTTAACGTGTTGTGGATTTTGAGATGAGGTCTTGGTGTCCCTTACGGATTTAGGCGAGCTTTGTTGGTGTAGGGGTTGTGGTCGTTGGCTGATTTGGCTTGTTGAAAATTGAGTGATTCTCATGTTATGTAGTTGTTCATCTTGGTTTGAGCGTTGCGTCTCCCGCGTTCGGTTTGTCCATTAAGCTATTGATCTCTGGTCTTGGTTTATGGGTTTGCTTTGAGTGTTTTAGTGTGTAGATTATATTTTATTAGTTTCATGATGGTTAGGTGATATAATGCGTTTTTGGCACATTCTAACCTTCGCTTTGTAGGGTTTTATCGAGTCTTTTTCTCTCTTTTGAGTCATTTTAGGTTTAAAGGAGGCTTGGGAACACGGATTTGAGCATTTGGGGTTCATTGAAGCAAACAAGACGAATCCGGAGAAAAGATGGCGTTTTGAAGAACGGAGCACCTGCTCGGTTTGGAGCGAGCACCTGCTCGTCCGAGGACTCGAAGATTTGGACCCCTCTGGAAACTGGACCGGTTGATCTGACCTCAGGACCGACCGGTCCACGCTTGAAGACCCGAAGACCCCATGACCAGACCGACCGGTCGGTCACCCAGATCCGATTTTAACCTATTTTTATTTATAAATAAGGGGTAGCCGCCTCAAAAACAAGGATCACGATTCATTTCATTTTCACTCATTATTTTTCAGAGATTCTCTCGGCTGCTCTTAGCTGTGTACTTTTGCTTTTGGATTATAGATTGGAGATTCATTTCACAATATCTATTGAGAAGAATTCTAAACCCTTATCTATTTCAATTCCATCATGAATTCTCTCTATTGTTTTGTTGTGTTAGCTTCCTCCATGATTGAGTAGTCCTTTGGCTAGATTGAGGTTTTCAATGGTGATTTAGGATTGTTAGTGACTGAGCCAAATAGGATCGCATAATCACACGTCTTCATCATTAGGGGTTCTTCATGCTTAGATTAATATTGATCACTTAATCTATGATTTCAAGTCTAACTTATTCACGACAGTGCTCTAGGTTGCTAGATAACCCATTGGTGAGCAATTGGTGTGTGACCAACGAAAGTTGATTATTACCATCAATTGTGAACAAATTGAACCAACTCTTAATGCTTGTCTGCATCATTACTAAATCCAAACGACAGTTTAGGCATTTGGGTTGCTGGATAAAGATATTGATACATCACGACAGTGGGGCAATATTATCTTTATATTTGAGTTCTAGACCAAATTGCATTAGTTCCTGAATAGTAGCTCAGTCCTTAATCCGAGATCACCAGAGAATAACCTTGATCTAGTGCTTTTCCTTATTGAATTTCACATCGTTTAATTGCTGTTTTCATTGCTTCGTTACAACCAAAACCCATATTTTATCTTAGCTTTAATTTAAAATTCATAATTTCATAGTGTAACCTTGGTCTCTGTGGATTCGATACCCTTTATACTACTGCGATTGTTTGTGCACTTGCAGAATTATTTTAGGATTAAAACTTATCACACCATTAGGTTTTGGTTGCTTTAGTGTCTTTGGTGAGTGTTTGACTTTGAGTGCTTGGTCGTTGTGGCGGGGATAGTTTTTCTGCGTTTTGCATTATGTTTATCGTTGTAACTAGTTCAGGCTCCTTCCTCCGCTTTTAGTTTTAGTGAATAATTAGTCCTCGCTTGATGTTTTAGATGGTCAGTTCTGGTAAGGCTAACCTCGTGTGGGGAAGCATAGTTCTTGATTTAGACTGTTTAAGGTGAAGATTAGGTGGTAAGGAGTGTAGATTCTCGATTGTGGTTATTTGGTTTTGCTTTTCGCCGAATTTGGATCATTTCTTCGCGTCTGTCTCTATCCTCATTCCTCGGCTAGTGGGCTTGTTTGTTTCTGCAACATTTGCTCTTTCCTCCCTCGCTGAAGAATTTCGAATGCAACTCGCATTTGCGTCTAGGAATTTGTATTTCATTATGTTGTAATCTTTATGGATCTCTTTCGCAGGGCTTAGGAACTCCGGTGCTAATATGTTAGCTGCCGGCAAAGTATTTCAAAATCGCATTCCAAAAACGTATCCCACCCATGTATTATCTCGTGAGTTTTAATATAATCCAAACATATGACATAAAAAAAAAAACTGTCTACCCACACGGAAAGATTGTCTCTAATTATCTATATGATAAATAATGCATCTTCGTTCAATTGTTTGTCCAACACTGTCAAGTTCGACAATTGCTTCTTCGTAAGCTTGATTAGCCAATTTGCATGCACTATATAAATTTCAAACAACTACAAGTTGTTATCTATAATATTCTTTAAAAAAATCAAAACTTTCATACATGTTTACATTAAAAAGCAAAGATTATATTATACCTTTCAGTAGCTTTAAGAATCTCGTAATTCAAAATCGCGAAGTTTAAAGCCAAGCCAAGTCTACCCACATTCATTGGTGATAATCCACTCTCTGCCATTTCCATTGCAACCTACCATTATCTACTCTTTTTTTTATTATTATCTAAACTTATATAGGTACTCCCTCCGTTCCCAAAAGATTGATGTTGTAGAATTTTCACAACTATTAAGAAAACACATTAATTCTTAGTTATAAATGTCTTGTTTTTTGTACTAAACAATTTTCTATGACTCTAAACCAATAGTAATTCAATAAAACCAATTAATGTGTCTTGGAATTTACAATTTATCATTATTTTTTCATTACAAATGTATTGAGAATGTAAAAAATCAATCTTTTTGAAATATTTGTTTTTCCTACAACATCAATCTTTTGGGAACGGAGGGAGTATCATACAACAAACTCAAGTATAAAAACAGAATCAAAATCCGATTGAAAACGGACCTTTCTATGCCTCATCAGAGTTATTCGCAGCTTCTTTATGTTCAAAATCAGAACCGAACTCCGCTATATATCGAAAATAATTTCATTTCCTACATACCAAAAAAAAAAAAAAAATCATCAAAAAGAAAGGTAAATATGAATGGAGACTAGTATGAGTCTATGAGATGTGACTCACATTCTATAGAAATAGACAATTGACTCAACATTAGAAGTTGATGGAATGAGATGGGAATCAATGAGAGACAAAATGTCGTTACAAACATTGAACAACTCATTTTTAACATTTTCTTGTTGTTCCTTGATCAATTTCAATATTTGCTGGTTTCTTTAGAGTCTTCCTTTCTTTCAATTAATGATAGTGTTCTTAGTGAAGCCCTCTTAGTCACCATCACATTCTTGTAGCCAATTGATATATAGTAGTTCTCTCTCTTCTTCACTTAGCTCTATACCATCCTCACATACTTTTCTCATCGATTTCATCATATCTGCCATATTACATCTTTTGTAATCATATGATTTGAATAACAATAATTTTGTTTTCTATAACAAAAACTCTACAACAACCATTGACATGGCAACACGAAAGCATAAACCAAGATAATGATTAACCACGTAAAAATCATAATATACTAGACTAAATGAAGATCTTGAGAATATATAAATACCATCACATCTTTCAGCTCAAGCGAGCTTAGCAAAAATAATCATCTGTTCTTTCTCATTCTCCATAGCTTCCTCAATCTTTTTTTGATGTTAACTAATGTGATAATAATAATATATATACATCAAATCCAAGTAATTACGCGTCCACGCATATCTAGTTTATTAAATGATAACCAAAAATTAGTAAATAAAGATATTACTAAGTTTGTAATTGGAAAAAACTAAATATATAGTAAGAAATATATTTTTGAAAGTAATAATTAAATGGATACATTTCGGAGGATAAGAATATAAAAACAAAAAGATTTTTTTTGGAATTTAAACATATATTTCCAAAATATAATTGTATGTTTTACTACAAGTTGAATCTCTGAAAATGTATTTGAAGATATAAATACCAAAACATTTTCAAAATCAAAGATTAGTTATAATACCAAAACATTTTAAAAATCAAAGATTAGTTATAATACCAAAACATTTTAAAAATCAAAGATTAGTATATCAAACACCACATACTATGAATTTTTATGTATTATAAATTTTAATTTCAAAATAAATAAATTCAAAGATATAAAGACTACATACATTAGTATAGGATGTAGATGAATTCAATCTTATTATTATGCTTCTACAACCGCAAGTATAAAAATTGGTAAAGTAGGTGAAGAAGTTCATAGACTTATAAGAGTGTATGGGAATTTCTAAAGCCCAAAAGTACGACCCAATAACAAGAAATTAATAAAATCGTTATATCTTATGCAACTACATGCAAACGATGTTGTTCCATTTGCAACCCTTAGAGCATCACCATCCATGTATCTTACTGACGTTCATAGGGGAAAAAGGGAAGAAAGAGAGTGTTTTTGTGGGGTATATTGAATATAAAATTTGAGTAAAGAGAGGAGATAGTGGATGTGTTTGAATATAAAATGAATAAAAGTTAAGAAAATGATGAAAGAGAGATCTTAAAATGGAGGGATAAGAACTTTTGAAAAGTGGTTTTTGAAAGGAAGATATAGTGTTTAAATATAAAATTAATAAAAGTTGAGTAAAAGGAAGAAATAGAGTGTATAAAATTGAGTAAAAGGAAGAAAAAGTGTGTTTTAATAATTTTATATTTAAAAACTTGGTATAAAAACTTAGTAAGACACATGGATGAAGATGGCCTTATCGACTATCGACTATTGTGTCACTACGGAATTTAGGCAACTTTTTCTTACAACTATACCAGGTTAATTGTTTACTCTCTCTCTCTCCAGATTATTTATTATTTTCTTTCTCTGTAACTATACATTCAGATATATTTTTTGACATATATCTGAAATTCTGAATGTAGAAAGGTTTTATCTTATCATCATCTATAGTATTGGGATTTTAGACCATCAAAATAATATCGATGGGGCCAATCGTTCGTGGTACCTGTCTCTCCTCACGACGAGGATCTTTCGTTGGACCCATTCTTCTCATTTTGTATCGAATATTACACTATTTCTCTAAGATCTGATTAAATATTTACGTGGCTATAACATAAAAAAAAATGTTGTTTAGCAACAAAAAAAAAGACATAACAAAAATTTTCGTAAAAAGACATAACAAAAAATTTCGTAGTTATTTGTTTACGTAACTCTAACGACACGTATATTAGAAAACAAAGACAACATGTTTTATAACTTTCTATCGCTTACGTCCATTTTGTATATTTTCCTATTAACCGTTGGTTTTTAATTAATAAATTTGTGGAGATTGTGTGAAGCATAATATGTGCCAAATCTCGTTATTTCTTTCTTGAAAAGAAAGTGATAGGGAATCCAAAACTATTAGGAAAATTAGGTGAAATAACACACAAAAAAAATATAATTAAAATTCTAACCAAAACATCTTTATGTGGTTAAATCTCAACCATTAGATTTAGGGGTTTTTGTAAGGATTTGAATTTGAATTTTTTTTTGCCGATACAACAAATTCACCCAAACTATTATTTCAGCTGAATATATTTCTATATGATTATTTTGTCCTCGTACAGTAATATTAAGGACTTACTTTAAAGGCAAAAAGTGTATAGATAGGGTAATTAGAACCTGATCTTATATTCAAATATAATAATCAAACGCTATTAGTCATGAATCCAGGTTCTAATTAACCTTCTTTATTATTACTAATAGCGTTAATAAAATCTTTAACGTAATAATGTTGTTGGAATTATTGTCATATGTGTGTGTTTTTATTCATTTTTTTGTTTGTCGAAATGATTTTAGTGTTTAAATTTGAAGCATGTGACATGTGGGACAAGTTAGCTGGACATATTGTCTTTTACCCAATAAGATTTAGCCACGTGATCAATGTGCACAAACACAGCTGCGTGTAGGATTATGGGCCCATAGATATCTCATATCTGACATGGACGGCTAGAATTGAGTGGTAAGAGTAGAGTACACCTGAGATTGGGTGGACCAAATCGTAGGGGAATATCGATGGTCGCCGTTACTTGCGGCTACCGGACGCAACCATCGGACCTGATGCTTACATGCTCTTTCAATTGTTTCTCTTTTCTTTAATTCTTTAACGACAACAATAATAAATGAAATTTTGATTTTGATTTTCTAAAAATGTATTAGGACAGATTATGATTTATAAAATCTAATGTTTGACAGTGAAGTTTATATATTTTTGGCTGATAGTTTGGAATTTGTTGCCTAAAGATGTACACTAAAATCCACAAGAATTTATGTAAAATCTATAAAACTTCAACACATCAATATACATATTATTCGAATCCATTAACATTGCCATATCTGTAAAAATTTTGAGAACGAAAGTTCGATTCTGTTTTTGATAAATAATTGAAAATGTCTAATAAATTTATTGATAAGAAATGTTGTTTTAGGTTTTATTGCTAAAAATTTGGTGATCCAAAAGTACCCACTTACTAGAAAATTACCCGCGTTATACGCGGGATAAAATAATTATCGAATAAAATCTATAATTTTAATTAAAAAAAAAAATTATGAAGAATAATTATATATAACTTGAGACCTAATTTAGATAATTGAATTTTGCGATTATTTTACATACAAATATGTTCCACCCATGAAATAATTAAACCAACAAATTTCATTAATAATTATATTTTTACTTGTCCGAAAGTGTATTTATGAAAAAATAAAAATATATGTTTGTCAAACAAAACAACACATGTAAATACATATTTTTACATGCTCATATATTTTCAAAAGATGATAAATAGTTTTATTTTATTTTAAATCATTTTTTTGGTATATATGTTAAATTTTTGTTCACATTTAATTCTATGATTTAAATCTATAATTTCGAAATATTTTAATTTTGGCAAGTTGAAAATTTTAAAATATTTTAATTTTGGCAAGTTTAGGAAGATTCAAATGTGTTTGACAATTATAGTTATAGTAATCAAAATAAGTATATTTGGAATTAAATGTGTTTGGTAATGAGTATAAGAAAATGAAATAAATAAATAAGTATAAAGAGGAGAAAAATTGTGGTGATAACACATAAGCAAAGTGCTTCCAAAATGCTTCTCAAATAATATATAGGATAGGATGATATTCCAACTTAAAAACACTGATTAACGCATTACCATAACCTAAAGGTATGCCAACCATTTCAATTTAAATGCTGCTTTAAGTTCAGTGTGATTTTTTTAATTATCATAAATACCTAGTATTTCTCTGGTCAAAATGAATTCAAAATATGAAAAACAAAATCAATTTAATAGTATGTTTAAGTGGTTTATAAAAGGGAAACTAGGTGAAATAACCACACAAAAAAACTATAATTAAAATCTTAACCATTTAACCTAAATCCAATGAACATAATTATGTCACATAGATTCATTTTGATTAGTTTACTAATTATAAATTTTTTTTTGACCAGTAAGCAAATTCACCCTTTATATAATTCGTATGAAAAATGTGAAAACGATATTTACGTTGACACATAAAGACTATGGGTTCATGCTTATCAATATTTTATTCATTTATTTACTGTTACCAACTAATCTATCTTCTTTTAATGCAAAGCATTATTATTTTATTAGTTGTTCTAACTGCAAACATTATTTTGGAAATAAAATAAACAAAAAATTCACAATCATGCAATCCGTGTTGAAGCCGCGGATTCCTTACATATATTTTGGTAGTCTCCTAATCTTATTTATGCAGACTAAAATACATAGTTGACCCATAAAAGATAGAGATTGAAATACATTAGAATGTAAGGAATAAATTTATTTATTTTGAGTTGAAAGTAACGAATGAATATTAAATACGTACACACATACACTACACTTTTGTTTGTCTTTTAAGAGTTTAGCCAAAAAAAAACACCATAGATTATAGTCACATGTGGCTCTCTCTTGCATGCTATGTAAAACAAACCCATCCATTTCATATTTCTCTCTTCTTCTTCTTCTCTCTTCTCTGTTTTGTATTGGTGATAGATAATCTAAAACAAGTACGGCAAAACTCTGGCCGATACATCAAGAACCACCTCCTCTTTTACCGGAGTCATTTCTCCTTCTAAACACATCGTTTTGTTGCTATTCTCGAAACTTCCTATAGATTACGGCTAAGTCTTTAGTTTTTGAGTATCGCTGTTCTTTCTTTCTTTTTCTTTTTAATACTAGGAGATTCTGGACCTAAACCCGTACATCCCTTCCGAGGACCTATACATTTTGTTATGTTTTTGAGAGCTTCAAGAAAATGAAGATATTCAATTGCTTTGCTTGTTTGATTAGTAAAAAGAAGCATAAGGTAAAATATTTCATTCTCTAACCTCAAAATTGAATTTTTCCATTATCTATGTTTTGAGACATATTTCGTTAAACTTGTTCTGTTTACTGAAACAGAGGAATCCAAAACCAAGTATCCTTCAGATCAAGCCGGTAGAGAATGAAGAGCCTTACATCAACAAGTTCATTGATCACAAGAACAACAATCCTATAGAATCACATAATGGCGAAGACGAACACAAAGAGAAAGATTCAACGAAATTCGAAGTTAAGGAAGTAGTAACAGATTGTTCTGAAAACGACCAAGACGATAATGAAGAAGATGGTCATGTAAGCGATCCAGGCTTAGCTAGAGCCACCTCTTGGGTTACTTCTCCTAAACTCAAACGATCTTGCTCAACTCTAAGCAAATTCGCAGGCCGGTTCCACGGTTCTGATCCTCGAGCTCTCCACGATTCGAAAGAGAGCTTCGAGGTTGAATCAATGAGGTCACATAAAAGTGCAGATAGAGTGATGCTCAAGAAACATTCTTCAATGCAGATACTTCCTTCGGGAAGTAGGCGGCTCTGGTGGAAACTCTTCCTTTGGAGTCATAGGAACCTACACAAACACCGAGTTTTGATAAAGTCACAACCTTTAGGAACCAAGAATCACCAGTCTGGTTACACCTCTGACTTTGTTGAGAAAGACCAATCAAGCCATGAAGAGTCTCCGAACTTGTGGCCTCGTCGTAATCAGTGGGTCGCGTTCTCTGCTGAATCCTCTTCGATGAAACGAGTAGACGAATGGGTCAAAGGACTCGATGTTGAAACCATAGTTCCAATAAACGAAGATGAGTATAAAGACAGTAACATAGTTCAGTCTGGAAATGTTTCGAAGGAGATAGTTCACGCGAATAGCTTAATCCAATCGCTGAGTAAATCATCGAACGTCGCTCATATCTCGAGTATAGGCTTGAAAGCAATCCCGAGCATATCGCATTTCACAAGTCTCAAGTCTATTGATCTATCAAACAACTTCATAGGTACATTCTTGAATAACCACAATACATTTCAAGAAGTGTATATGTGTTCTGCTTACTAAACATTACTCTGTTTCATTACAGTTCAAATTTCTCCTGCGTCGCTACCAAAGGGACTCCACGCGTTGAACTTGTCGAAGAACAAGATAAGCGTAATCGAAGGACTAAGAGATTTAACGCGACTACGAGTGTTAGATCTAAGTTACAACCGTATTTCTCGAATCGGACAAGGTAAGATAACACAACCGTTAATCCGAAAACATACTTGTTTGTTTCCTTGTATTAACCCTTAAACCTATTGATTCAGGTTTATCAAACTGTACACTGATCAAAGAACTATACTTAGCCGGAAACAAGATCGGTAATGTAGAAGGCTTACATAGATTGCTAAAACTCGTTGTTCTCGATCTCAGCTTCAACAAGATCGCTACAACGAAAGCAATAGGTCAGCTAGTAGCCAACTACAACTCTCTCGTCGCTTTAAACATTCTCGGAAACCCGATACAGAGCAACGTAGGTGAAGACCAGCTTCGCAAAACTGTCTCAAGCCTTCTCCCTAAGCTGGTTTATTTCAACAAACAAGTCACTAAACCGCAACGAGCAAGGGAAGTGCTTAAAGACAGCGTCGCAAAAGCTGCATTTGGCGGTGGAGACTCTTTACACCACCGCCGTAAAAGAACATCCATCAAGAGAGTTAACAGATCAGCCTCCCCGAGCGTTCACCATCGAGGAAACATTGCGGACGATAAACAAAAAGAAAAAGGACGGGTATCGAAACGCAGAAGCCAACATCAACTAAGAAAAACTTCATCTTAAACAGATCTATACTTTGAAATATTGGTATTTGTATTGGGTAATAATAATACTGAAAAAATGAAATACAGATTATTTCATAAACATCTTCACAAATGTTGGATTCATATTCTCTCTTTTTTTCACCGTATATAATAAAAATAGTAAAACCCCAAAGTAAAAATAAATCTAGATTTCTGTAAAATGGGAAACGAAATTCTCACCGGCGGTCTTACGTCCTCCGGTGTGATATATTTCATCGTCTTTCTCCGTTTTTCTTCCCCCGTATCGGCCAAACACAGTTTGAATCATTGATTCAAAAAAACTGCGACGGCTTTGAAACAAAAATAAATAAATAAAACTGGAGAAACCTGTGTCTATCTTCTTCTTCTTCTTCTTCTTCAGAGTGATTGTCGTTTGGCGAAAGGTTTTTGGCAAATGAGAAGTCTTTGTTCACTGCTGCTTTCGACTTCGATGACTCGAGCTTCCCACTTCAACTGCGTTGTCAAAGCTCTCACTGATTCAATCAGCTGCACCGTGTCATGGATTATCACCCATCCCTGCACCATAATTTTTCTTGTTATAGTTCAAGAACCCCAAAAACATTAAGAATATTCTTATTTCCAAGTGAACAATGTGTACCTCTGGGCGAAGTAATCGGTCGATCTCTATGAATATATCTATAAGCGGGCACAATTTTCGCCGTTGGTTTGCTAGAAGTGACAGAAGATTGTCTGCGTGGACCAGATCATATGTTCTCGGGTAAGTCGGGAATGGTTCACACCTGAAGAAAAAAGAAAAGTTCAGAAAGTGTTTTTATAGTTTAAGAAAATCCAATAACACGTTTTGAACTCACCAATCGTGTAAAACTCCGACAAAGCCACGGTCAAGGATCACAGGGAGGTGGTTAGGTCCAGCTGTAGGGACTACATTCATGACCCAGACCGATTTTCTTGCTTCCAACAAGGCGGAATTGAGACCGCCGAATTGAGCGTTCATATCCAAAACGTTTCTGAGCATGTTATAAGGCGGTGACGGATCTTCATCGCCCGGTCTCTTTGGATGATCAGAGAATATCAAAGGAGACAAGAGTGACCAGTATTCTCTTACTGTTAATTTCCAGTTTTCACCGTCTTCTCCAAGCTCCTCCGCGTGTAGACCTGTAGAATCAAAAATGAGAAAAGTGTTCTAATACCGAAGCAAAAATGTAAAGCTAAGGAGAAGACTAACCGTATAGTGAAAGTTCAGTCTTGTTCAAGTGAGACCGAGCAGGCCATCTTGTCCTACGTTGAATAGGAATCCACCTACGGCTACGTGTTCCACCAATACACATCTGAAGCGGCCTGTAATATGGAGTCTCAACGTCGTGCCCTTTCGTACAAACAGATGGTCCCACCCCAGGTCTCCTGTTTATAAGCAAAGAATCCATATTAATAATGTAAATTCATAATACGATAGTAAACGCGTGTGTGTCACTAACCGTGAACTGTAACATTTGGTGTTGATGGTTTTTTTCCAAACAACAGTCTCGTCTTGCTGATTTAAAAGAGTCCAACAGATGCTTTCAGCAAAATCATGAATAAAGTTCCATCTTTTAATATTGTCTTTGCTACGAGCATTTGTAAGCGGCGATGTCCAAACAAAGTAACCTCCCGGTTTCAAAACCCTATCGATTTCCACAAGGAGAAGTCCATCTGCACAACGGATTAACATTTAGCGTAAAGCCAAGGTAAGGAAATAAGAATAATTTGGTTATATACCTTTAAGGTCCCAATCAATGCCACATCTTAAGCAATGCAACATATCAAAGGAAAGAGAAGGATACGGCAATTGCTTCGATATAAAAGAACCAATCATCGCAGGAAGACCTCTCTCGAGCGTTAACTGAACTTGACTACCCGAGGATTCGTAGTTTGCTATACACATCGTTAAAAGCTGTTTCGATAATAAATGTGCCCCAAAGCTACCGTAACCACATCCAATATCCAAGATAGTCCTCACCTGAAAACAAAATTACGAATAAGAAACCGAACTAAGAGAGATAAAAGAAAAGATAAACTCTTTAAAGGAACTTACACCAGCTTCAACGAAGTTATCGTGCTTAATACCGATCATTTCAGCGATCTGATGAGAATAATCTTCAACTTCATCAGACATAAGAGATGCAGAACGAAACGATATCTGATCATCTTCCAACATCATCATCCTGTAAAACAAAAAACGGCTTAGCAATCGAAAAAAACCAGACACATTGAGCAAACGAGAAGCAAAACGATTAGATTACCTCTTAGTAATACTACCAGAAGACAAAACTTCTTGAGCAGTAATCTTAACATTATGAAACCATATAACATCTTTACCACTCGGCCACCTAAGAGGAACCCGATACTTCACCGGTGGCAACTCTAAACACTCCCGCTTCGACCCCGGCCCACAAAACCGATCGTTTTCGTCACCATTACCGAATCCCAAACCAAGATTCTCAGAAATATTAAAGCAAGGAACATAATTCTCAGATTCTATATTACAATATTCCAACTCTTTAAACCTATTAGGACCAAGAGAAATCTCTCCAATATCCCACAAGTCTGAAACAAGCTGCTCTTGTAACCTCCTATAGTTGTGATATACATGACTTCGAGACGAAGAAGCCGAAATCGAAATCGTCCAATAGAAAGATCCAGCTAATGCAATAACCACAATAAGTACCAAACTGATCTTAAGAAACAAAAGCATCAATCTGTGCCTGCTTCTTGCACTATAAGAATCACCGGAAAATCCGTTTTCGCCGTGTTTCGAAGACGATTGATTACTACTTCTGAAGAGGAAACCAAAAGGAAACCTTAAGGTTAAGTGATTGTTATCTGAAGAACGACCTTCTTTCTCTGATTTGTCTTTCATTTGAGAATCTCTCAAATCATCACTACTATCTGAAACTCTTACTCCAGATATACCACGTTGTAGTGGCATTGACATTTTCTCTTCTTTTGCTAGATCCCTGTAAAAATAACACAAATCAGACATTAGACACTGAAAAAGGAGAAAACTTTCAAGATCTCTGCAACTAGATAGATCATGGGTTCTAAACAAAACTTGAAATTTCTCAATTTTACAGACGCAGATCCATGAATTCTGGGCAGATATCGAATAAAAACTCGATTTTGATCGTTCTTTTCTTGTGGAAATCGAAATCTAAACATAACCCAGAAAAATTGAAAAAAAACCCATCACAGAATCCAAAATTAATCCAGAAATCATGGAGAAAAAAAAAAAAAATCGAATCAAAATCAACAAAGTGAAACAAAGCAAGAAGGAGAAAAGAGTGAGGAAAAGACTCGACCTTTTTTTTTTTTTAACCTGTATTTACAAAAGTGATTTTAAATCCTTGAGATTACGAAAATCGTAATCAAATTTGTTCTTCTTCGAGAGCTCTTTCTCTCCTAGACGACTTGAAGCTTGACAGTGAGAGAGAGTGAAGATTTGGTATGGATCCAATCTCAAACAGAGCTCGTGAGAACTGAATAATTTTTATAAACAAAAAAAAAACCCAAAATTTATATAATCTCTCGATTAAGAAACACTTCCGTTGGCAAGCTCGAATACCATTTTTTATATATGTATAAACATTTAAAGAAAGAGAAAATTTAGTGGAATCTTTACTCTAAGCGTTGAATAAATAATAAAAGGAGTCTCTGTATTTTATTTTATTTTGCTTTGGGTTCTTACCGTATTTAATGGAGAAAAGAAGAGAAGCTTCCCATGGGTACATGTCTAAATTAAACTATAATTGTATTAAACTCACGCTAATTTAAATTTAATGTAATAGTGTTGACCTTTCTCTCTCTCTCTTGACGGTGCATAAAACAACAAATATTTATTGACTCTTTAAATTTTCAGTAATCCCGACTGAAAAATTAGAAAGATGCTCATATAGTTGACAAGATTATGTTTAGTAATAAATTTAGAAGATGCTTGATAAATAATATTCTCCCTACGATATGGAATTTTAACTACCTAGATAATAGAAGTCGCTATATTGAACATATATACATGTGTTAGGTTTCACATAAGATTTTCTAGAAATCATTTTGTCGGTTGTTAATGATTTTTCTTAGGGTAGATGTATGTAATTTGAGATAGCGTCAATGAGTCAATGACATTGTATAATCATCATAAATTGTAAACAAAAAAAGAGTAACATTATAAATATGATCAGTAGACTAAAAAATTCATCTTTAAATACCATTCATTATACCAATCTTAGTAATAGTCAAAGTTATAATTTCATATAAATAATGTTGTATGTTTTAGATGCAAATATGAATGTATGAAATTATAGACTTTTGTAAAAAAATGGCCGGTTTAGACCATGAATCATAGACTTTATATGTTAAAGAACGACAAAATGCGTGATCAGTTCTATGATAAAAACAAAATATTTGGCCGGTTATTATCCAAAAAAATGCCGGTGTGGGATAAGTTCATTTCAGGGAAAAAAAACAGAAGTCTCTTCTTGGCTTCTTAAGCTCAATAATTTCCTTTAAGGACATGTTCAATGTTCAATGGTAATTTTATAGTGTCTTATGTGGTGTTTTTATAATATAAAATTATTAAAATGGTTATAAAAGAAAAAAAAAGAGTGTTTTTGTGAGGTATATTGAAATATAAAATTAATAAAATTTGAGTAAAGAGAGTAGATAGTGGATGTGTTTAAATATAAAATTAATAAAAGTTGAGTAAAAGAAAGAGAAAGTGTCTAAAATTAGATATTTTGAAGAGTGTTCTTAATAGAAAGAGAGAGTGTTTAAATATAAAATTAATAAAAGTTGAGTAAAAAGATAAAAGAGAAAGTATAAAGTTGAGTAAAAAAAAAAGAAAATGTTTGTTTTAATAATTTTATATTATAAGAATATCCTATAAAACACCATGGTGTTACCATTTAACATGGCCTAAGTAAAAACATCAATGTTCTCGTTTTTTCACTCTTCGATTTGGTTAATATTTTTTATCTTCTTCTTTATTTTTTATAGAAAATATCTTCTTATCCAGAAACTAAAATTTGTTTGTAAGAAAAAAAGAACATAAAATTTTAAAATCACGACCATTTATTACCAAACGCATTAGTAGGAGGAGACCAGTTGCCCACTTGTACACGCCAACCACGATAAGGTTAAAATTGGATTAATACGAGGCAGAGTTCGTATTCTTTTTTATATCCCACTCACAATATATCCTCTTCTTTTATTTGATCTTACAACATTCTATATATCTTTCAATTTAAATTTCTTATATTTAATTTACGACGAATGTGTAGTTTCACGGCTCATGCATATTATTTTATTAAGTGGGTTACTAAATTTGCATGTTCGTATATAAAGTGGAAGAAAATGGTGACATGTTTGCAATTTTGTAGTATATGTTTGTACTCGTTATATTGAAAGATACAACGAATGATTTGGACAAGTATCACATGATAAAACAACGTACTTAGGAATATAAAAGCCACGTAAAATATGGACGTTATTGTAAGAAGTAATATAAAAGGTACATATAAATCATGCGTATTCACTTTAAAACAGAAGAATATAAAAAGACAAGAACTCCAAAACATTGTTATGAGTCTATGAGAGCAGGACCATTGATGACACTTGAGGGTCTAAAAGTGGTGTTTTTATAATATAAAATTATTAAAATAGTTGTAAAATGAAGAAAAAGAATGTTTTGGTGGGGTATATTGAAATATAAAATTAATAAAAGTTGAGTAAAAGGAAGAGAAAGTGTTTAAAAGGGAGAGAAAATGATCTAATATTGGATCTTTTGGAGAGTGTGTTTAAAAGGAAAAGAAATTGTTTAAATATAAAATTAATAAAAGTTGAGTAAAAAAATGAAAGAGAAAGTATAAAATTGATTTAAAGAAAAAGAGAATGTGTGTTTTAATAATTGTATATTCATTTTAGACCCTCGTGGGTCTGCATTGGTCCTGCCCTGAATTCTCTCGAAATTTGTTTTTCTTTCCTTTTTTTGATTAACTCTTAAAAAACAAATCAAAAATGTGGTGATTTAGTGATAACACAAAGAACTTAGTTTTTTGTGTCCTGGATTCAAACTCTTTTTAGTGTACAAAAAGTTAATTCTTTAAATCAAAATATCCAGAAACTGTCGCTGAAATATCTAAAAACTGGTTGTAGATACCAAGGAGATTGTAAACCAAATGTTTAGGAACTCCCATGATTTATCACGAAAAAAAAAACCTTTTAATATTCAAATAATATGTATTCAATACGAGTGTCTTTCTTCCTTAAAAAGAATTTGAACCATATCACTGCGATTTCAATCATTTTTAGTCATCCGTAGACAATATCAATGGTAAAAGAATCGAAATTTCTATGAATTTTGGGGGACTAATCTGGATTCGGTATGAGATTCTACTATATAACGGAAAAAAGTAAAATAAATTTATTTAACGATTGTCAATTAAATCTCGTGATAGAGATGGGGATCAGGTTGCTCCACAAAATTCCAATATGCAAACAAACACCAGGTACCCCTTCAATATCTATAAGTTTTATGTGTTTGGGGAAATGTATGATTCTAATAACAAAACAAACAAACGAAAAAAGATAAATAAACATACACTTTTAACACACACACAAATCTAATCAAGATTAAACATGCTTCTGAGTTTTGGGTAAAACGAGATGTACATGAAAGAAATGCAGTCTTTTTTACGTGATACGATATAATAAAATCATATCTAAATCACATACAGTACGATGGAAAATACACTGGTAATTTATTAGCACGGAAAATAATAGTAATTAACACACATTAGACTGGAGTATTAGACTGATAAATAGGAGTATCATTCACATGCAGAGCTAATAAATGCGATTTAAACGTTAAAGTAGGTTTCTTAATCAGCCAGAAAAATCAGAAGTTAATTAATTACACAATTGATCGCCTCCTATTGCCGTATCCATCGCCCATAGTAGTGTCTATTTCTTTGTTCTTCAACGTATATATACAATACTATAAATATTGGTTATTGTTTCAAGAGTTGGATTAGTTTTTTGCGTTCTTATGTCTGAACAGAATTTATTGGATCAATGGAATCACCATAGGATAACAAAATTCCGAAGAAAATAAATTATACTTTTGTTGTTTGTAAAATAAAACGGAGAATCGTGGGTCCCAAATTGAGACGCGGTTCTATGTCGGTGGCTACTTAATTCTGACGTGGCGGATAAGACGGTGTCTGGAAACGTACACCCGTATACAGAGGATCACACAAAGATGTTTGGGTACAAGAATAAGAATAAACGTGGATAAGTTTAAATGCACGGTATTCGAGTTCTTGTGCGTAGCGAGACCGTGACAAAGAAAACTTCACGGATCGTTATAATTTTAGATTACATGTGTTGTTTAGCTGTTGTATATTGAACGGAAAATATGCGAAGATTTATCATATGTTTATATATATCTATTCACGCAAAACGAAGGCAAAAGAGAAAAAAAAACAAAACTTGAGAGCTTTGGAAATTTATTCTTCACGTGTAGTTTTCCAGTAACCGAAGTTCGATTTTCTCCATTCGCTGTTATCAACATCTTCCTAGAAAGTCTGTCAATTAAACATTAGCTCAATTAGTTTATCTAGTAGTCAGAAATGCAATCGGTCTGACTATTTTCGAACACTAGTCGAAAGGCACTACAAACTCGGATCACGCAGTGTGGTGGTCCCTTAATACAAATCAGCACTTCGGAGAAATAGTCCACTCCATAGCACTTTGGCATGTTCCTACAAATCAGCCGATAGGATATATAAAATAGGGCTGGGCAAAAAATCTGTCAAATCCGATCCGATTCGCTATTCGTTACGATCCGATCCGATGAATCCGGATATCCGTAAAATTTCAAAGCAAAGCAAATATCAAATTTAAGTATCCGTAGAAAACAAAGCAAATAGCAAATATCATTTTAGAAAAACCGAATATCCGATCCGATCCGTTAAATATATTATAATATAAAATATATATAATGTATATGATTAGTTATTTTTTTTTTGTTATTATAGATGTACGAGCGTGAAAAATTATATTCAACTCATTCATTTTTTTAAAAATATTTGATTTTTATTATGATTAAATAATAAAATAAATAAATAACAATTAAAAATTTAACGGATCGGATCGATTTATAACGGATCGGATCGGATATCTAAAAAAAATTCGGATATTCAATTTATAACGGATCAGATCGGATATTCGCGGATATCCTTAAAAAAGTCGGATATCCGAATTTTCGGATATACGAAATTTAACGGTTCGGATCGGATCGGAAAAACAACTATCCGTAAAAAACGGAGCAGATCGTGGATATCGGATTTTTTTCCGGATATCCGCTCCGTGCCGAGCACATAAAAAATAAATGTATTTTGTAGGTTTTTCTTTGTCAAACTGTAATTCATCAGAATTTTGTTCGTGTGAACTATGCACATATACCACATTTTGATTTTATGTGCGTATAAATCTACAAGAACGTGATAACCGTGTCGTATTTAATTTTGGAATGTACACATGTACTTTTTAGCCATAGGTCGAAATATAGTACAATGACGTTTTAGAGAATTATATGAATGTAAGCATGTATACATATTTAACGTTAATTATCAGTGGAAAAATCCTAATTTTATCAGGATAATATTAGGTTGACACTTTTGTCATTGTGAAAACAAAAATAAAATATCAACCTAGAAAACGGGTCCTATAAACTTGAAATTCCTATCTTTGATTATTAGGAAAATTGAAACGTGTGGTGATGATTGATTTAGAACAAAGAGTTGATAGCGCTAAATGTTAAAGTACCGACCGGTCAATTGTTGGTGAAGCTTTATTTTTTCTTTCCAACAAAAGCAGAAATTTTTGTGATCTACGAAAAAGATGTATTTTTTTTTTTTTTGCAAAAAAAGAGATGATTTGATCAAAGTCGTCACATGCGACTTATTTCTGGGCTTAAAAATTATAAGCTGGGGATTAGACACCGTCGACATAGTTTGAATATTGAGCAAGCCAATGTCCAATGACACCGAGGAATTTTGTAGTCGTTGTCAAACATCTTTGATCTAAATAAATGGTTTTTAATTTAGCTGATTTCTTAAGTATTTCAAAATAATTTTGTGAAGACCTAAAATGTAGAGAAGTGTAAGATGACGGCTTTGATTGGTAGACATTTTTAAATTTTTATGTCATTTTTTAATTCATACAGCTTTAGATTGTACCAATCACGAAATTTTTATCAAAAGCTTTACTAACACTATTACACTAATCTTTATCTCAAATCTTTATCTATACAGTTTTGCACTATGCTATAAAGCTTACCGTTCCAGCTTCCGGCTCCAGATTTTAAAAAAACTAGTTTACCAATAGGATCCGACAACTCGAGAATAAAACAAAACGGTACAAACGTTACAAAAGTTATGTATAAGAAGCTAAGCAAAACAATAATTGAAAGGAAAATAAATTCTGGTCCAGATGTTATTACTGTATTATAACATTTGGATTATAACGGCAGGTTACTTTTTACCCGTAAAAAGGGAAAATATAATACACTAGTCTAATCACGACAAAAACAGATAATAACACACTAGTCTAAACCTTGTTAGGTTTTGCGTAAATCGCGTGAAAACTATTATAAATAGTAACTATAAACTTTATAGTCAAATATTTTACGACTAACTCGTGCATCCCTCCAAATTTCGTTGACCTTTTATTTGGTAATTACAAAATAGAGATTACATATTTAATATTTTATATCACACGAAACAATTTGGTAGTTGATTGTCTGTCTTTGTTAGGACCAATAACAAATGATTAATAAGTCAATAGTTTCCACATTACAATTGCATAACCGTGTGGATCTAAACCCAACATTTGACTTGAAGGAATTTTATAGTTAAATAATATTAAATCCGACATATAGGCCCTAAATGGTGTAGGTATAATGGTTCTACTATGGTTATAACCATTCTACTTATACCATTCGTTTAATGGTTCTACTGTTAATATAATAGTTTTACTGTCAGTTTAATGGTTCCACTATTTTTTTTTGTCTCTAGAATGATTCTACTATTGGTATAATGGTTCTACTAATATCAATTAACTTTCATTTATTCTGCTAGAAATTTAATCATTCTGTCAGAAATTTAATCATTCTACCGTTACCATTTAGAGCTATAGTGGATCTAGAAGTTTTGATTATGGGTTAATGTTTAGTAGTCCTTCCATTAATGTCAGTGCCCTATTTCCTAACCTCACTACGCTTCTTCTTACTCGATATTAGAAGTATCATTTACTGTATTACCTATATTTTAACACGGATTAGTTTTATTTTATTGTAGCACAAGTGGGCCTGATACAGAATTATCTATGATATAATAGTACTAGTTTCCATGATATAATAGGAGTCTAGGACTAGGCGTGTTAGGTCACATTGACTCAGCTCAAATCGAGTTTCCATGAGTTTGAATTATAGTTATGTTTTTGAAGCTTATATAATAAATAAGTTAGGTTATCAAAGTTAATTGAATTGGTAAAATTGTATGAGTGACATTTACAACGAGTCATAAGTTAGTTATTGAACTATCATTTATTTTTAGCAGTACAAAAAGATAGAACCTAATACTATTGATATAAACACTAATTATAATAATTTGATAACATATCATCAAACAATGTATCTTCTATTTTTACATTTGTTTGCTGTTTTCGTTTCTCTCGGTTTAATATAATATTCAACATCAAAATTTTCCGAATTGTCTGTAATATTTGATTATCAAAGTTAATATTAATTTACGATTTGGTTCATGAAAGACTCTAATTTATGATAAATTGAATAAAATTGAGAAGATTAGTTCATTTTGACTACAATACAACTAGAACTAACAAAGAGGTGTGTCATAGTTCATAACTATAAGTCTATAACCGTAGTTGGGCACAAAAGTCAAGGGTTTTACGAATTACGTATTGCCAATTCATATAAGCTGTCAGATCAATTATACGAAACTTTTTATTATCCTTCTTTTTTGGTATATTTACAAGCTCTTTTCGAATTTGTCGTTTTACTATTACTTTGTTATATTTTGGTTTCTTTCCATTATTATATAATTATTTTGTTGGCATATTTTGTAGGGCTTTCTGATGTAGGATGGCAAAACGTTTCTTCAAACGTCAATGGGATAATAAAATCATATACGTGAAATCGTGAACATAAAATGGTGCTTTTAACGCGTTTTTGGTTCTCATGAGATTATATTGTAGCAATTATATAGTTAAGGTAATATATGTTTACACGTTTATAAGGAAAATGTGATTTTTTTGTTAAAAAGAAAATGTCGCCCATCGCTCGAGACGTAGTATTTTTTTGTCTTTTTGTTTTACCTTTTTCATTAATTACAGGATATTTATAAAATACGAAGTTGGTCATGTGTACTGAATATAGTAAGATGCATATGGTTGCATAGATATGTGTGTGACTGGTAGATTTTGTTGACACTACGGTATGGGAAAATTTGTCTTGGCTTGCATCACTTTTACGCGTTGTGATAAAATTGTCCACAGTTATGCTTATTACATGCACGTCCCAGGGTTATTATTACTACATGACATTACCTCGTCAAAAGATACACGAAACAGTTTTAAAATACTTACACCAAAAAGTCGTTTTTTCTTCCTTTTCTAACAGCTGAAAAGTCGGTTTTAATAATCAATACAAACCCACACTATCTTATTAGTAATTTACACAGACAACTCACTTAGCTAATTTCATCAGTCCATGACACGTAGTTCAAGCCCAGACATATTAACAATTGAGGTGAAAAAAAAAACAGAAAAAAATAATTCAAAGACCGTAAGCTAGGGACTTTTTTTTGTTTGTCAACAGTAAGGGACATTTTAAACTACAATAATAAGAAAGTTTAAATTGATTAAATTTATAATCCAAAGTATATGAATATTGGACACCGACAAAAAATCTCAATTGCACTAAATAAAAATCATTTGACACTTCTTAAAATTAATGGATGAGGTATTTCATTTTGTCATTTGCAAACCACTTGACAGAAACTTATACCTAATTCATCTACTAACTTGGCCTTAATAAAGTACACACATCAGAATTGCTTACGATATTCGATACAAAATTCATCTAAAAGAATTATAAGAAAACAAAAAAGAGTCTAATAGAGAAAATTCAAACAAATATTTTTCAAAAATATACATTAAATTACACTGCCGTCGCTAAATATTACAGTTTGCGGAGGAATAAATAAATTATTCAAGTGGAAAAGACAAGATTGGATATTTTTTTGTTAATGGCGACAAGATCAGAGTTACCAATAGTGAAACTGTTCGATGTATCATAAGATTAGAATCAAAAGCGGTCAGACCACAGGTTTCGTATTATTGTCCACTTGATTCCAAGTTTTGTAACTCAAAGTTGATATCTCATTTTCGAGAAGTTGATGGTTATCCAACTTTGTCCCCTCCTATTGTGATTCTTTATAAAATTTAATTTGTTAAATTAGTTATACCGAACCATATTTCATACTCAGATTTTCGACAAGAGATTCCGCTATATGTGACATACGTATAAAACAATAAAATTGCTAATTATAAGCTATATGTGACATACATAATAAAAACAACAATAAAAAAATATATATAGAAATTAGTTGCAACGGTTTTGTAATCATTCAACATAAATTGTTCATTTTTTAAGTGTTTCCACTATTTTATTATTCCATCATTCTACTAATTATTGGGTACACTATTCATCACCACTGATTAATGGGAAAATTGATTTAAAAGGTTTTTTAAATCTAAATTTGGTCATATACACCTTTATTTGACATTGCTAATTTTTTCCACAATTACCCTTTTTATATAAATAATTTTTTTTTTCAATTTTTTTTTCAAACATGTAAAAAATGAAATAATAAAACTTTTTATCAAAGGTGAAAATTTTAATTTCTAACCATTACATTAAAATTTGAATTTCTAAATTTAATCTATTTTGTACAGAATGTACATTCTACTAGCTGTACATGTTCCTAAAAATTTATAAAATGTAATCTATCGATTGTACATGTTCTAAAACTTTTAGAATATGTATTTTAAAATTTGTTCTTCGTTCTAAAAATTTAGAGCACATGCACATTCTAAACGATTTAGGAGAAATTTTCAGAATACATCCTCTGCACATTGGTCTATGTTCTAAAAATTTAGAGAACCACTAATATTCTAAAATTTTTAGAATCAAATTTCAGAATACACAATCTTTACTTTACTCTACGTTCTACAAAATGTAGAATATGTATTCTTCAGTTTGTTCTATGTTCTGGAAAATTTAGAATACCAATTCTAAAATTATTTTTCAAATTCCAAAAGTTTAGGAATCAAATATTTCAGTTAAGGAAATCAATATTCAATATATTTTTCGAAAATTATTAAATATAATTTCCGAAAATAAAATAATTTATTTTTCAAAAATTATTAAATATATTTTCCAAATTTAAGGAAAGAAAATATTTAAATATTTCGAAAATTATTTAAATATATTTATATATTTTATTTTGATATAAATTTCAAAAAAAAATCAATTAATGGTATTAACAAATAAATTAATTTTCAGAGTACAATTGAAATAATTTTGAAATTACAATTAACTGAAAAAATCTAATATTTTGGAAACAAATCATTCAATTAATGAATTTAAGGGGTATTTGAAGATTTTTATTTCAACTAAAGTGTATGTCACCAACAAAGAAAAATCAAGGTGTAGATCACCAAATGTTAAATTTTTTGGCCTAAAAATCTAATTTTCCCCTGATTAATATATATAAAAATATTGTAAAATTTTCAAAATTTCAACATTCCAAAACTAAAAATGTTAAAAGAAGAAAAAAAGTCGCTTAAGGTAGTATGATCTACCATAGTCGTATCACATTATCTAAACTTGAAACAAACAAAAAAGATTATCAACAAAGGAAGTATAAATCAGAAATGGTAAATTGGAGAGATGGACCATATATCAAAGGAAAAAAGGAGCTTTTGCGAAATTATCAATGGAATAATTATGGAATGAATAGTAAAAACAATTAATTAACAAGAAATTCCATGTGACTTCTTTTAAACATTGGTGGGTCTACTATCTCTCTCTCTTTTCTCTTTTACGTCAAATGTTATAAAAGGCATTACCACATTATTATCACTCGCTCTGAAGTTCCTCATGTGCACACATGCCATTGCATGTGGATCACTATAAATCTAAACCCTTACAATCTACACAAACCCAATCATTAATTATTGTTCACACTCAAAGATGAAATTTTGAGTCACTCAAAATTGAAAGATTTTAAAACGATCAAATTGAACAAAAAAGTTCGGTAGTGTATTATACATAAATTTTATATATGTAGGGACGAATTTATACGAATGAAAACTTAGGGAACATGTGAGACAATTGAAGTATAAGAAACAATGACAAATGAATGAACGAGCAATATAAACCATATCGTTTTAGTGATGGGTACCAATATCTTGATGCTTTATCATTGTACAAACTTATCTCGAATAATTGCTTGGTGACGCATTCATGACCATGACATGACTGATGATCCACTTCGTCATTAATGAAGAAAAAACCTTCCAATCTAGTGGGCTTACAAGACCCATTTCTGAAAATACAATAAGCGGTCTCGTTTAGTGGAGAGAATTTATAATTTTGGGCTCATTGTGTAGATATGGGCTCTCACAAAACATAATAAAAGGAAGAGAAAAACACATGAGGTTTTTGGCACAAAAGAAATTGGGGTGAGAGAGGCTCGAACTCTCGACCTCAGGATCACTCAGTAGCTATGAGACCTACGCGCTAGCCAACTGCGCCACCACCCCAGGTGCTATGTTTGTCGTATTTATACTTTAAATATACTTTAGTCTTGGCTTCGTTTTTTTTGCACTTTTACCACGTCTATATTGTCTACAATAATATTATTCAAGACCAGGTCCATAATCTCTTCGAATCAGAGAGATCAGTGAATTAAAACTCTTCTCTGTTTACGACATTTGAATCTGTGTTCCTTGCCTTTTCCGCTCATAGAGTTTAACTGGTTTCGAGTGTCTATACTAATACGATAGAATATGTATTGTTTTTATCTCTTTTATTTTCCTATGAAAGGCAGTATATATATACTACAAATACAAAGATGCTATATTTAAAACTAGATAAATTTTGTTAGTATGAAAAAATACTGCAACGAGTGGATTTGAACTCATGACCTGTTAAAAAAATTAACGGCCCATTTACGAGTTAACGGCTCCGTTTTATTTTTAGTAATCCAAAAAAGGACATATGTGTTATAAATCATAGTGGATTGTCATAACTAGTTTTGGTCCGTTTACGGCCCATTAACACTTAGTCTTTAGGCCGGTTTAATGAATCCTAGTTGAATTAGGATTTTCCTTTTATGTACTTTCCTTTTCCCATTAGGAAAAAGAATTTTCCTTTTCTCTCTTGTAATAATCCTATATAAAGGATCTTATGATTAATGAATAAACACAATCTTCCCCATTCGTTCTCTTGATTCACAACACGTTATCAGCACGAGTTGCTCCCTAAACCCTAAAAACACAAAAAACGCGATTACTGTTCATCGTTACTATTCATCGTACTGTTCATCGCGTACTGTTCATCGCGCACTATTCATCGCGCACTGTTCATCGACGATTACTGTTCATCGACGATTACTGTTCATCCGGCGTTACTGTTCAAATCATAGTTCATACAGCCTTTAAGGTTACGGCGAACTAGAAGAAAGTTCATACAGCCTATCAACGGTTACGGCGAACTAGAAGACTCACGGAGGTTAAGATGTCGAAAATCAACAATTTGGATTATGCTGCCCTCAATCTCTCTGGAGACAATTACTTACAGTGGGCGTTGGATACTAAGATAAATCTAAAGTCTAAAGGACTTGGCGAATGTATCATTGAGGATAATAATGAGAATGAAAGGAATCGATACAGAACGATATCGATCATTCGTCATCATCTTGTTGAGGGTCTCAAGGATCAATACCTAACCATTGAGAACCCTTTGGACATTTGGAAAGAATTAAAGATAAGATATGACCACCATAGAACGGTGTTGTTACCAAAGGCCAATTATGATTGGAGGAATCTCAGGTTCCAGGACTTCAAGTCCGTGGAAGAATATAACTCGGCTATGTTCAGAATAGTTTCTCAATTGAGACTATGTGGTGAGAAGGTAACTGAGAAAGACATGTTGGAAAAGACCTTCTCCACCTTTCACACTAATAACGTGTTGCTTCAACAGCAATACCGTGAAAGAGGTTTTGAGACATACTCAAAGCTTATAGCATGTCTATTACTAGCCGAGGAGAATAATACACTGCTAATGAGAAACAGTGAGATGAGACCTCCTGGATCAGCCCCACTTCCTGAAGCGAATGTGGCCATAGATGAAAAGAAAGAAATTAACCACGTCCAAAGTGATTATAGACATCGTGGTCGTGGACGTGGGGGTAGATGGCAAGGACGTGGCCGTGGCCATTTTAATCCATACGGCCGAGGTCAGGGCCGAGGCCACGGATTCCATAACGATCATTCTAACCGCGGGCGAGGACGAGGACGCGGATACCGAACTGACTATGATCGTAATAACCGTGGTATTACTTCTCAACCACGAGAATCAAACCCAAAATCAGTTTGCCATCGATGTGGAATGAGTAATCATTGGGCTAAGACATGTAGGACTCCCAAGCATCTGGTTGAACTCTATCAAGAGAGCCTTAAAGGGAAGAATCCAGAAACTCATATGATCCAACATGATAATGAAGGAGATTTCGATCATGAGCAAGATGACTTGATGAATTTTGAAACCTCAGATATACTTAAGTGATTGATTTTGATTTTCTGTTTTGGTGTTTTGTGTTTTGCTTGTTTTACGTTTTACACTTTATACTTTGGTTTTGTGTTATTGCTTTCTATTAAACTTTATGGAATGAAAGAGTGTTATTTAAAAGTATCTATTGTTATCTCTTTTGAAGTATGAACGATATGGATGTGTTCATTATGGATAGTGGATCAAGCCACTCGATATTAAGAGATAAGAGATACTTCATTGATCTTACACTTAAAAAGGCAAATGTAACCACAATTGCGGGTATAGCAAATTTAATTGAAGGCCACGGTCAAGCCCATATTTTATTACCTAAGGGCACGCATCTAGAAATTTCTAATGCGTTATATTCACCTAGTTCAAAGAGAAGTCTATTGAGCTTTAAAGACATTCGAATGAATGGTCTTCATGTTGAAACTAAGGACGAGAATAACAAAGAATTCCTTCAAATCTTTGAAACCGTCCATGGCTATAAGAAAGTCCTAGAGACTATACCTGCCATTTCTGTGGGCCTTTATTGTGCTAAGATCGGAATGATAGAAGCAAATGCTATGGTAAACAAAGAGTTTACTGAGAATTTCACTTTTTGGCATAACCGGCTTGGCCATCCCGGTGCTAACATGATGCGAAAGATATTAGCAAGTACTAATGGGCACACCTTGAAAGAAAGGAGAGTTATCCCAAAGAATCTCACGTGTGAAGCATGTTCACTAGGGAAACTCATTACTAGGCCATCACCAATCAAAGTAACTAAGGAAACGATAAATTTTCTGGAAAGAATTCAAGGAGACATATGCGGACCAATACACCCACCTTGTGGGACGTTTAGATATTTTATGGTCCTTATTGATGCATCCACGAGATGGTCACATGTCTGCCTATTATCAACTAGAAATGTGGCATTTGCAAGATTGCTTGCCCAGCTCATACGTTTAAGAGCACACTTTCCAGATTTTCCTTTAAAGACTATACGTCTTGACAATGCTGGTGAATTTACGTCCCAAGCGTTTAACGATTATTGTATGTCCATGGGGGTAAGTGTTGAATATTCTGTGGCACATGTACATACACAAAACGGTTTGGCTGAATCGTTTATTAAACGCATACAGTTGATTGCTAGACCGTTGCTAATGAGATCAAAACTCCCGGTCTCAGCTTGGGGACATGCAGTTTTACATGCAGCAGAGCTAATTCGTATCAGGCCATCTAGTGAACATAAATATTCCCCATCACAGTTAATAACGGGTCAAGAGCCAGACATATCCCATCTTAAAACATTCAGATGTTCCGTTTATGTGCCTATTGCACCACCACAGAGAACAAAGATGGGACCTCAAAGGAGGATGGGGATATATGTTGGATATGATTCTCCTACTATCATTAAGTACCTTGAGCCAACCACGGGTGATTTGTTTAAGGCCAGGTACGCAGATTGTCATTTTGACGAATCTGTCTATCCAACATTAGGAGGAGATAACAGACTGGTAAAGGAAATTATATGGAATCAAACGTCCTTAAAATGGCAAGATCCTCGGACTCAAGAATGTGAATTAGAAGTCCAAAAGATTATACATTTACAAAAGCTAGCTAATCAATTGCCAGATTCCTTTGCTGACCCGAAAAGAGTAACTAAGTCTTACATACCAGCTGTTAATGCACCGATTAGAATTGATGTTCAAGAGGGACACAATCAAGTTGCTACAGAATCTAAACCACACTCAAAACGTGGCCGGCCAATAGGTTCCAAAGATAAGAATCCTCGGAAAAGAAAGAAAGGTGCTGAAATCGTGGTTGAGGAATCTGATGGAACCCCAGACATAACTGAACCGATAGTTCCAAGCAATGAGACTCGGGACGCCGAGTTTCATGGTTCTGACGTTCCTGAAAATAATGAGATCTCAATGAATTATGTTATGTCTGGAATACAATGGAATAGAAAGTGTGTGGAAATCGATGATATATTTGCTTTTAAGGTAGCACTTGAACTTATGGAGGATCTAGAACCCACGTCGATATATGAGTGCACTCAGAGTGAAAATTGGACTAAATGGAAAGAAGCTATAAACGTGGAGTTGAATTCTTTAAGGAAAAGGGATGTCTTTGGTCCAATAATTCGGACACCCTATGAGATTAAACCAGTTGGACATAAATGGGTCTTTGTGAGGAAAAGAAATGAACATGGTGAAATCGTGAGATATAAAGCACGGCTTGTTGCACAAGGATTCTCACAGAGACCAGGAATAGATTATGAGGAGACATACTCCCCTGTGGTGGATGCTACAACTTTTAGATTTTTGATAAGTCTGGCTATAAGAGAAAAGTTGGATATGCGGTTAATGGACGTTGTAACTGCATACTTATATGGTCCACTGGATAATGAGATTTATATGAGATTACCAGAGGGTATTGAGCTCAAAGATAAGAAAGGTTCTCGAGAACAACACTGCATAAGGCTGAACAAATCCCTTTATGGACTGAAGCAAAGTGGGCGTATGTGGTACAATAGATTGAGTGAGTACTTAGTCAAAGAAGGCTATAAGAATGATCCCATCAGTCCATGTATTTTTATAAAAAAGTTTGCAAACAAAGGGTTTGTTATCATAGCAGTTTACGTGGATGATTTGAACATCCTTGGAACCCCTGGTGAAATCGTCCAAACAGTTGAATGCCTCAAGAAAGAATTTGAGATGAAAGACCTAGGCAAAACTAAGTTCTGTTTGGGATTGCAACTTGAGTACATAAATGATGGAATCCTTGTGCATCAAATGGCATATACTGAAAAGGTACTCAAGCGTTTTAATATGGATCAATGTCACCCATTGTCCAGCCCAATGGTGGTGAGATCTCTTGATCTAGAAAAGGATCCGTTTGGTCCTAAGAGAGACTCTGAAGAAGTCCTTGGTCCCGAAGTGCCATATCTCAGTGCCATAGGAGCTTTAATGTATCTGGCAAGCCACACTAGGCCAGATATATGTTTTGCCGTGAATTTATTATCAAGATTTAGCTCATGTCCGACCCAAAGGCACTGGGACGGGATAAAACATATTCTTCGTTACCTACAAGGAACGAAAGACTTGGGTCTATTTTATACTAACCAATCTAAGGACGGTTTAGTTGGTTTTGCTGATGCAGGTTATCTTTCAGATCCTCATAATGCACGGTCCCAGACAGGTTATGTGTTTACTCATGGAGGAACTGCAATATCTTGGCGGTCAATGAAGCAGGCCATTGCAGCTACATCTTCTAATCATTCAGAGATATTGGCAATTCATGAGGCTAGTCGTGAGTGTGTTTGGTTAAGGCTGATGACCCAGCACATAAGAGTGGATTGTGGAATGGCCGAAGGTAAGCAGGAATCGACGGTCTTGTTCGAGGACAATGCAGCGTGTATAGCTTAACTTAAGGATGGATACATCAAAGGTGATAGGACGAAGCACATTCTGCCAAAATTCTTCTTCACATCCGATCTACAGAAAGATGGAGAAATTCAAGTGCAGCAAGTACGATCAAGTGAGAATTCAGCAGACCTATTCACCAAGTCACTTCCAACCTCAACGTTCAAGAAACTTACTTATCAGATTGGAATGCGTCGTTTGAAAGACTTGCAGTGAGGTTCAGAACAGGGGGAGTAATACGTGTTGTACTCTTTTTCCTTCACCACGGTTTTGTCCCAAAATGGGTTTTACTTGGTAAGGTTTTAATGAGGCAACATCCAAAGCGTATTACAAGCCCATTAGAGTTATGACATCCAAGGGGGAGTGTTATAAATCATAGTGGATTGTCATAACTAGTTCTGGTCCGTTTACGGCCCATTAACACTTAGTCTTTAGGCCGGTTTAATGAATCCTAGTTGAATTAGGATTTTTCTTTTATGTACTTTCCTTTTCCCATTAGGAAAAGGAATTTTCCTTTTCTCTCTTGTAATAATCCTATATAAAGGATCTTATGATTAATGAATAAACACAATCTTCCCCATTCGTTCTCTTGATTCACAACAATATGTCATATATTGCTGATTTATACTTAACTTATGAATGGAATGTTTGTACACTTATTCCAATCATTATGAGAATTAATAATTATCCGGAAATTAAGAATGACATTTCTAATTAGTATGCGTTTACGCGGACATATGGTCAAAAATAGAAACTATGATACCAAAGAAAGCTATTATGAAAAAATGATCGCCACTATTGTATTCATACAATGTTGTTTTCCCGACATTTCATACAATACAACTTATATAAAAGTAGTTAAGATTTATAAACAAAATTCGTCAAAGAAGAGAAAGAGCCAGGATTTGCCACGTGGAAGGAGGCTGACAGTTCACGGATTCTTCTTAACAGCTCTCTCTAAACTTCCTTGCAACTGTCTCTCATCTTTGCCACGTTGG
This sequence comes from Draba incana, assembly GCA_963576765.1. NCBI lineage: Eukaryota > Viridiplantae > Streptophyta > Magnoliopsida > Brassicales > Brassicaceae > Draba > Draba incana. Next base: position 2,347,193 of record OY755209.1, on the reverse strand, counting down.
CTGGCCCCAGTGCTTTATCTGTCTCCGTTTTTATTTTATTTTTTTCCAGGATATCTTTGTTTTTAATTTATTTGTCAAAACAACAGTACTTTTTAATTTGTTTTCTATAATGTCTAAATACTTTTTCTTTTCTGAATGTTCAAGAATTATCTTTGATTGAACAATGGTAAGAAACTGTTTCCTTTTAGGATTTTTAAAAATTAAATAGATGAATCAAATGTCCTGGGTGTCAAAGTTAGTACTGTTCAACTTCAAAGCGTATTATTTTCTTTGTATATGAGAAGAATATAAACAGGCATGCATTATCATTAACCGATCAGTTTGATAAACATTTTTTTTAATCTAACTATTTATAGGGTTTCCAAGCCTTATAATAACTTAGTGTTCATATATTTTTATGGATTGTTGACAACATCGAATATTTCTTTGCATATCCACCACACTTACTCTTGTCAATGACTTCTTTTAAAATAAAAAGCATTTACACTTGCATCAATGAACTATAAGGGCATCTTCATTGGAGACCCAAAATAGTAAGTGTGTATTTTTATAATATAAAATTATTAAAATGGTTGTAAAAGAAAAAAAAGAGTATTTTTGTGGGGTATATTAAAATATAAAATTAATAAAATTTGAGTAAAGAGAGTAGATAGTGAGTGTGTTTAGGAAAAGGAAAAGAGAGAATGTCTAAAATTGGACATTTTTTAGAGTGTTTTTAAAAGGAAAAGAGAGTGTTTAAATATAAAATTAATAAAAGTTGAGTAAAAAGATGAAAAAGAAAGTATAAAGTTGAGTAAAAGGAAGAGAGAGTGTGTGTTTTAATAATTTTATACTATAAGACCACCACATTAGACCGAAGAATGTCATGAGGATGACCTAAGGGAATTGTTGCAGATTATAAATTTTGAGTTTGTATTATATTCAGGGATAAAAAATACATTATGGACTTAGTGGGGGAAAAAGTGAAAAGGGATAAAAAATGATGATGCGGGATAGGGATGGACGTGCGTGCGTGCGTGCGTCTATGCAATATAATGAGCTCATCGATCGTTTATGTCTTTTATCTTCCTACTCGACTATACACATTTAAGTTGTATAAAAAAGTGCACACTCATATATAATGGTAGTTTTTTTTTGTCAACATATAATTGTAGTGTTTTAAATACCAAAAGAATGAGGGCTAAACTTGATTCTTTTGGGAATGCCTAGGCTTTTATGTGTACTAGGTTTTCATTGATCTTTGGTTACATTGGGGATTAAACAATATATTATGTTCCATTGATAGTGAGGGCTAAACTTGATTTTTTTGTAATGTGTCATGTTAATACTTAATATCCAATAGGGTTAATTTGCTATATAACACTAAAAAAAATTATAATCAAGCAAAAAAAAAAGAAAAAACCAAAAGAGTAAGACAAGAGTCCATCGATGTGTTGATCGAAAGTGTTGTTAGAGATATGATCCGAGTAGAGATGACTCCTTTTACCTATTTTGACTTAATTTTGGGGTCTAGAATAGTAGAACATTCGACGAAAAATGAGAGATTGAAAATGTTTTTAATTTACACGTATGCAATATAATGTCTTCATTATGTGACGAAACATGAAAACGGCAAGGTTTTGTGTGTTTCATTTCATTTATAAAATATATGTCTTGAGTATAAGTCAAATGAAAAACAATAGTGTACATTTCAAAAAAAAAAAAAAATGGTAAGGCCACTTTACCTATATGAGGGATTTAGCATAAAATTTCTACAACAAAAAACAGAAAAAAAAAGACAGCTCAATGGTTACAATGCAAACATTCCATCTATGTACGTCTAACTAAGTTTTAAAATAATCATATAATTCTCGGGCGACATTTTTATGTGTATATCATAATGAGTATTTTAATTTGGTATAGAGAGGATTTTAATTTGGTTAGAGTCGTTTCATATAATCTACAAAATAAAAATTTAGATTATTCACCAACTAACGTGGCTTGAAACCATATATATAATAATATAATGCATCGAATAAGTAAGATACCATGTATTTAATATGACACACTATATGGATGATTCAACATGACTTCATGATCTTTATAATTATAATTTCATAGTTGTAACTATGGCGGATGAGAAATGTTCTAAAGGATCTATCCGAAAGTCAAGAGCCTCTTCGTCAATATTTTTGATTTATTTTTCCCATATGGTTTGGTGTAAAGAATAATGGACTTCCACTAATCATGAAAACTCATTACAAAATCTGTTTGGCTTGATCATTATATAAATATTTTCAATTTGATACACACACACTTTACATTATTTTGACAATACGAATAAGTGCATGTTATTTTATTTATATATAAGAGCATCGGGTTGTCAGTTAGCTATACATGTCATTGTTTATGATTATATACCCAAATCAGATTATAGAATCACGAAATTATGCCCTTAATTATTTGAATAAATATCAGACTTTAGAAGAATATAACTAAATCAAATTATAAATCATAAAAAGAATGTAATTCTAAAATCCAGACTGTTCTTGTTTCGTCCGCTCATAGCTTTCCAGTAAGCTAATGATTAAAGGAAGGTTTAAGTACATGTTAGCATGTGAGATTAAGGAATAAGTCCCATTATTCAATACCAAACATATATACATATGCTTTTTTAATTAATATCGGAAAAGTATATATACTAATTTCATTGTGAAAACATATTAAACTATCATCAGTATATGAATCACACGAAACCTATACAGAGATGAGCAAGAAGAAGAGAACAAGTGACCAGCTCAAAAGAGAACATGGGAAATGATAACTATATATTGAACTTATTACACAACTGCGATTTGACAAGATATATTATTAAAAATAAGAGATTAAGGAATATTATCATAGATATTTTCCTAAATCGCCTAATTATTTTCTGACATAACTTAGAAATATTAGCACTTTTCGTATATTGTTATTGATTCCGATTTCCATCTAAGTTGACATTTAAAAAAAAAAAAAAAAGTTGACAAAAACTATAAAAACATTAAATATACAATATATATCTAAATCCTTGATTGACCAATAAGATTCAGTATTAACATTATAAGGTTACTAATATAACATCAAAGATTTTGAGATTCTTTAAAATCTAACATTGATATTAGTTATACTAGTCAAAAATTAACAAAGAGAATTAAGATATACTAAAATGGAACTAATATAGGTAAGAGGGAATTCAATCTTTATAAATCACCAATCTATCAAATATATGGAAGAATAACGTCGTTATAATTAAAAAGAAGATCTCTAATTGTATAATATGTAGAGAAGAAAAGTTGTGGAGGAGCTATAATGTTAAAACCTGGCAAAATTAGACAGCGAAGACATACTCAAGTGCTGTGTCACACACTCTCTCTCTCCTTCTTCTTACAAAACCCTCAAAATCACAATTGTAAAACATCTCCAAAACAATCTAATTCTCTCTCTTCGTATGAGTAGGGTCGGAGGCAAATACGTCACCGTTTCAAGGGTTGCAAATTGCAACCTTTTGATTGGTCTCTCTTCTTCTTCTCTTTGCCCAACCAAAAACATCATTTGATGATATAAAGAAGCCAACTTTTTTTCCATTCCAAATCTTCTTTTCCTTCATGTTCTAGACAAACCAAAGTTTTCCATATTTATTTATTTTATTCATTTTTTTTGGCTATTTATAATCATCGGAAGAACGCCATTTGTTATTAGATCGTGATCATTATTTAAATAAATTAATGTCTCAAACGAGTTATTACCGATCACCGTTCGGCGACACGACTTACACCAAAGTGTTCGTTGGAGGATTAGCATGGGAAACTCCTACCGAAGAAATGCGTCGTTACTTTGAACAGTTCGGAGATATTCTTGAAGCCGTCATAATCACCGATAAAAACACCGGCAAATCTAAAGGCTACGGATTCGTAAGTTTCTTTAATCTCTTATATAGATTTTGTATACTTAAGGGTTTTGTTTGTTGAATTTTGCCAATCCTAAATTACTTAGGTCACCTTTCGGGAGTCGGAATCAGCCACGAGAGCCGTCGCTGATCCGAATCCGGTGATCGATGGAAGAAAAGCTAATTGTAATATTGCATCTTTTGGACGGCCTCGACCATCTCCTCCTCGAGGTTTGTTTCTTATTAAATTTCCGGGAGAGTTTTTTTTACATCAAGATGTTAATTTATTACTCAAACTCGAGGTGATGTGTTAGCCTCACCGGAATAGAAGAACCCACAAATCAAATAGTTATATTTGATGAGTTTTTTTTTTAATCATGATCATGATCATAATATATTACTGGGTTGGTACGTTATCAAGAATTTTATTTTTATTTTTTTCTGTGTATTTGATCGTATAACATATACGAGATTAGTTAGTTGTAGTCGTTGGAATTACAATAGGTACATTAGTCGATAATGTTACGTGTGTTGTGTAATACTATACAATACAACATAAATTTGGCCAATCAAATCCATTGTTGAGAATACAAACATTTTTCTTAAATTATTCTCAGAACACGAAAAATAGTTCTATGGACTTTTTGGAACCCAAATTAGCAATGCACATCTTTTGAAGCCGTTCTGTTTACAATTTCATTATAGGTCGAGGACAAACAGGAAGTCCGAATCAATACCAGAGCGGAGGACCATCGGCCTATACGGGGATGGCTGCACCGATACCACCTGGTGCAGCCACTCAACTCATGTATCCATCCTACGGGTAAGCTATCGTACATTGATTTGATTTCGAACGGTTCCAATGATAGAAATAAAATCCCATGGATTTAGTTTATAGAGGACTTATAAATGTTTTGCATAGATAAGGAGATGGTCCAATGCGGTAGAATTGGTAGGAGACAATTTAATGCGTCAATCGAGCCACTTGTTGTCAGGCTGTAAATATCATAACATAAATATATATGTCTACATAAAATTATACAATGTACATATAAAAATTATTGATCTTCAAATTTATAACTAGTCAGATGAAAGTTGAGAAAACCCTTATCGTACCAGAAGATAAGATACTAAAAGGAAATGAAAAATTAGAAGGGATTTTGTTTTTATGATATGTTCAAATGCAATGCTCATGTATTTTTATTTTAAAGAAAAAATTAGCATATTTTTCTTAATATATAATTATTCAATTCTTCGTTTTTTCAGGTACACCTATAACCCTGATCAATTTGGGTACCACCAAGTGAGTCCTTCTTTATCTCACTGACATATATACATACTAAGCAAAGCATGGACATAAAGCAAAATCGAATTTAATCATGAAGTGCAAGATATGAAAATAAATAATGGATTTTACGTACAACGTATCTTCCACATGTCGACCACTTACATAATGCATGAAAAACACTAGCACATGCATGTTTGGTATAACCATATACATTTGATTAGAATGATGATGATTATCATATATGCAACCCTTAGGCATTGTACAACTCACAGTTGCAACAAGCACAGTACTATCAGCAACAGCAACAACAACTATATGGAGGAGGTGCAACATCACCATCATCATCATCTACAACTATCATGCCTTCTCCTTATTATTATGGTTATTCTCTTCAAGCTCCTAGAGTACCATACCAACATCATCATCATCAACTTCCTCAACCATATAATCCTCAACGGTTTACTTCTCCTTCTTTCCTTGTTTACCAATCCAATTCCTCTTTTGCCACTCCTCCCCAAGGACTACTCTCTTCTTCTACCGGTATGTACTCTTACCTTCTTTAGCTCTTTTATTATTTGTTAGGAATCATACATCTTTAAAATAATGAAACTTAAAAGTTAAAACTATATTCTTCCAGTTGGCTTTTAGCTAAAAATCCACAAAACTTCACATGATATCCAAGGCCGGCCCTGAGCCAAGACAAATGAGGCTTGGGTCTAGGACCCCAATTTTTTTATTTTTTATTTTCTTAGGACCTCCGAAATTCTAGGGCTGATCCTATGATATCATCGTTAATACATATTCTCGATCTAGGTAGGATTGGCCAAATATATTTGTTACCAATCCAAAAAGTGTGATTCGGTTTGAGATAGTTAGAATATCTTAATTCTATACATAAAACTTCATATTTTGGTATGTTTTAAAAAAAACAAAATTTTAGTTTGGTGTCTTATCGAACAACATTGTACAAAATGATCAAACATGTTTATCATCACGTGGGATTGCATTCATGCACGTAATCGATCTTTGTGTGGTGTGGTGTGGTGTCTTTAACTGGAAAAACGAAACAAGTGATACTATGCACTCTTAGCAAAAAATATAGGGATTTGGGTTTTGAACCAAATGGATACAAATTATGTGAAGAAATGGAAAAGAAAAAGAGAAGTGAATGATTGGAGAGAATAGTGAATAAAGGGAATGCATGTGAGCTGTCTATTTTCATTACATTGGTATATGTGTCTCTTCTTCATCATCTGTCAATTTGGTCTCTATGCCAGTGAAGCCACCATACAATGACAATATCTACACCCACACTTACATATGTTTTGGACAGTGTTTGTGTATGTATGTGTGTGTAAAATTAACCAACAGTCATCATTGCATTTGGCTTTTGTCACCTTTTAACCTAAAATTATTCATAAAAATTAGTTTAATCTAATGCATTGTTGTCTGATTTATTTAGCAACATATAATATATATATATATATATAGTTTTATTATATTTTAATGTTTTATTATGTTATTGTCTAAAACCAACAGTGATCATTGCATTTGGTTTATGTAACCTTTCAACCTCAAATTAATTATTCCTAAAAATTAGATTAATGAATGTACTAATGTTTGATTTATATATTCAGCAACATATAATATTTTTTTTTTGATGTTTTTTTTGTTTTCTTATAGAATCTGAAGCACCACAACAAGTATCTGCAGCAGAATCAGGTGAAGCAACAACGACTGAACCTGAAATTACAACAAGCAACAAAGAACCGATCTCTTCTTGATCTTTTGCATTTTTCCATTTTGTACAATCTTCAACATTTTTACCTCTCTCTCTCTTTCTCACTCTCTCTTAAGATATTAAACAGCTAATTCATTCATTTCTCAACCAGAGCTATGACTTGAGCCCCAAGAAGACGACTTAAAACAAATGTCAAACTTAAAGATCGGTTTTATCTCTCTCTTGTCATAGTATTTTCTCTTTTTCTGACCGAAATATATATAAAAATTGAATTCATCATATTCATCTAAATCGTTTTTTTCTTTTCTTATAATTCCACTTTTATGCTATATGATCCATACTCCTTTATATCCTCTTTTTGGAATATGATATCAAATAATTAATGTACCAATATCTCATTGTCTCGGGAGTTTCAATATGAATATTATTGATTTATATAATCTAATAAATAAAAAAATGTATTGGTGATTGCAAGTATAACGCCTTCTCTTTGAACATTTGTTTTATTAATTTGATTTTGGTACAAACATCCCACTGATGCAACATTTCTAAACATTTTGGAATAGAATTATAAGTACAACATGCGATCTTAAACACCTGCAAAACGCTTAACCTAATCATACATATCATCGATCAAGCATATAGCCTTTTTTGGGGTCAAAAGTTATATTTTAGTTTCAATTTCATTTAAAATCAAAGCCCAAATGATACCGAAACATTCTATTAGACAACAAATGGGCCTTTAATATATAAAGCCTGGCCCATTTAATCGTAACCAATTAGAACTTTATTAACCACCGTCTCAAAATTCACGTATGACGAACCAGACGGTGGCTCCGAAGCTTCTTCCGCCATACTCCGCCACTTCACCACCGTCTCTCTTATCCTCTTCCCATTCTCTCCGTCCATAACTTCCCTAACCACCGCCTCAACTTTCTCTCTCTTCACTTCGTCTCCGATCTCCATCCCAATCCCCCACTCATCGCAACAAAACTTCCGATTCGTTATCTGATCGGCGAAAAACGGCCAACAAATCATCGGAACACCGGCGAACAAACTCTCCAGCGTCGAATTCCATCCACAGTGAGTCAAAAATCCTCCGATCGATGGATGTGATAGTACCTTCTCCTGATTACACCATCCCGTAATCAACATCCCTCGATTCGCCGTCTCCGATCTAAAATCCGCCGGAAGAATCGATGCGTCACTGTCGATTGAACCGGATCTCACCACCCAGAGAAACTCTTTCCCAGATCCGGCTAAACCCCAAGCAAACTCTACCAATTGCTCGTTCGTCAAAATCGTTAAACTCCCGAAGTTAACGTAAAGGACTGTTTCCTTCGCTTTCGAATCGAGCCAATCGAAATATTGAATCTCTCCTTCTTCTTCTTCTTCCCATAGATTCATTCTTATCTTTCCGATTTCACTTTCATGGTGCTCGAGGAATTGAAACGGTCCAATCGGATAGATCTGAGGTTGAAGAAGAGATTTCAAGGATTCGAGAACGTTAATCTCGAGATTATCGAAAGTGTTGATGAGAATCGCAGAAGCACGATTTGATCTTCCGGTTACATGGAGAATGAAATCAAGCATCGGATCTGGAAGATTCGTCGTTGATACGAAATCTGGAAAATCCTTAAGCTGAATCTTCTTCATCGAAGGTATCCAATCAATCTCCATCTCTAAATGCTTCTTCAAATCACCTTTACGAGGAATGATCTCTTTCTCGATGAGTTTTTGATAATGGAGATACAAAATGAGAGCAGTAGCACTGTTTGTCCAGAGAAAAGCCACCGGAATTCGAAATTCCTCCGCCGCGTCGATCTTGAAACTCATCGATGCGTCGGAGACGATGCATGTAACCGGCGGTGTATGGGAATCGGAGTTTAACCGGAGAAGAAGCTCTTTGAATGGTGGTAAACAATTGTTAATGGTGGAATCAATAAGCTTGAGCATATCTTGCTTGTCGTCGACGTCGGTCCATGGAAGACCATCGGGGATCGTTTCGAAGCAGAAGGAGCGGTGACCGTTGAGAGCGTGGGGTCCACGTGACCGGAGGATACGGCGGTGGTTGTAGTCGGTGTTGACGAAGGTGATGTGGAAGCCTTTGGAGTGAAGAAGCTTGGCTAGTTTCAGCATTGGGTTGATGTGGCCTTGTGCTGGGTATGGTATGCAAACTGCATGCCGTTTTTTCGAGGAGGAAACGGCGTGTTGTTGTTCCATTTTTTTTTTGTGATGATGATGGATTTGTGTAACGTTTGGGTGTGTATTGTCACGAACGTTTGTTTGTTATATAGAGGAAGAGAAAGAGTGATGATAGACACTGACTAGTAGTACTAGTACTATTATTTTGCCAATCTATACATATATATGGCCGCTACACCTTCAAGGAAAAAAAAAACCAAACCAACCAAACTAAATTGAACATATACGAAGTAGCTTAACCTATATAGTCCAACAAAAGCTATGTATTTGCAGCTAAATAAAACCAGTCATATCTAACATTTTCTTCAGCTCAAGAATATTGACCGGATCAATTGACGAAACAGAGCTATAACTTATAAGTATCTTGTTAAAGTAGTAACGATATTTTCATAGAGAATCAATCACTAGCGTAACATTATTGTATTGTATCGGACTTGAGCTACAGAAAGAAAGAAAAAACTGAATGAAATAGTATGTCAATCATTCTTTTACAAAATAAGCCATTACAAACCAAATACATGACATGGAGAGATGAAATATGGTAAAACATAAAGAAGAATAATTGTTCTTTCATATAACAAAAAACCTCTACCTTGCATTGGATGTTTCCACCTAGACTCAAACAAAGGCTCCAGATTCACTGTTTGGTCCCTCCCTTCACATTCTCTGCATAAACAATCCAACATGGCCTTATTAATTAAAATTACTTGTTTCCGTTTACTTTAGAAAAAAGAAGTAATTATTAGGGAATGATATGTAAATATTACAGACTATATATCTCTAGATATGTTATCTAGATAGTAATAAGAGATAGCTCTAGATAACATACTCTGATAAGGTAAATAAGGTAAATAAGCATTAGTGATAAACTTGATGACTAATGCTTATTAACCTTATTTCGCTTCCTGCTTCTCTTTGTCGTGCAGTCCTCAGAGAGTCTTATACCACATCCATTTAATTTGAATTGAGAGCAATCACCCATGAGATGAAACTGTATATCCACGTGATCGTAGTCACGTTTTGCTAGATATGCATTGTCTTCATTTATAGGTAAACAACAGTTGAACATAATGAGATGACTACCCAACGGAGCTGTGGAGGAGTACATAGGCCAATAAGCAGAACCAAAATGGTTCCCGAGTATATCTATGAACTGACAATGAACCTCAATGACGAATGAGAAATGACCTACGGAGATAGATCCAGAATCAACCGCGGCACAAGCCATAAATCTGAAGAACGGTTGAGAGAGAGACGTCCGAAGTAGAGGAATATTGGTCAGAGAGGTTCCAGTAGTGCGTTGAGTAAAATATGAAGGCACTTCTTCACCTGACAAGATCAGTCTCTTGAAAACTGATTGTTTTTCAAGGAGAGCTTCTTGATCCAAGTTGATGCAGTTGACGAAACTGAGCTCGACTTTTGGGATGTAATCATTTAGAAGTGGTAACTTAGAGTGAATACCACTTAAGTCAGCTTCAATTAATGCCGAGCAGTTTGAGAATTTAGACATGGCTTGAAAGAATTTGTCATCTTATAGGTCAAATCTCAATAATAACTACAAATTTTACTAAACACTTACTTGAATTCCTTCCCAGAGCTTCTCAAGGTTGCTCCTCTGCATTCGGAGCTCAACGAGGTTTTCAGGACGAAACTGACGAGGCAACTGTGTCAATGGGTATGCCTCCCACTTCAATAATCTAAGCCTAGATGGAAAGTCATCCAAGTGTTCTAGAAAGTGAAATCTTGATTCTTTCTTCTTCTTGTACCAATACTTCTTACTGTGAAGTTGTAGAAACTGAAGATTAGCCATCCCTTGGAACGCACGCTCAGATATACGCAATTCATCTACCTCGTCCATATCCAATGATATGCCTAAAACCTTTTCAGTACCCTGAAATCATAATAACAAGGAAAAAGAAAAAAAATAGCCGTTAGCATAACAAATTATATACAATTAATCTTTGGATCGTAAAGAGTGAGTTAGATGAAAAGAGCACATAGAAACTTACTGTGATATTTTCAAGGACATCACAAATATCCTTGGAATCCACAAGGAATTCACGTTCTCCAGGTTTATTGGACTGTGTACGGATGATACCCTCACCCATTTCTTGCACCAAAGAGTGCATCTCCACGGTATCGCCACTTTCATGGATAAGGGATTTATCAACTAGGTTTTTGAGCCCATTATCTACATCCAACTCACTGTCTGCTAGTAGCGACTTGTAATCATTGATTTGCGCATCCTTGAAGAATGTCATGTGACGAAATATTGCTTCGTCATTTTTGTTATTCAACCCATTGTAGCAAAACTTTAGTATCTCCTCAATTTCACCATATTGACCGTTTCGAAACATGAGCAGCATATCCATCCAATCTTTTTTCTCTCTACCCCGCATATATGAACCCAAAATTTTAAGAGCCAAAGGAAGATTACCAGCACGCACAACACTTTCAGAAGCAAGCTTCATAAAACAATCAGGTGGATAGTTTTGCTTGAAAGCAGATAGACAAAACATTTGAAGAGCAAGACCATTAGATGGGAGACAGACCTCATAGATATGATCAATACCATGAGCCTTTAAAAGATGCTTATGTTTTGTAATCACAATGATCCTGCTTCCACGTCCAAACCAATTAGTGTGACCCGCCAAGGTATCTAGCACAAATTGATTCTCCAGATCATCTATAAAGATAAGAACGTTGCGGTTCTTTAGCCTCTCTCCTACTGCACCTAAATGATATATTTTTATGTCTTTTATCCCCAAAATCTCAGATAGAAAATTCCCTTGTAAATGCAACTTCATGTTATAGTCGTCCGGATTGGCTCTACTATAATTTCCCATGCTCTTAGATACGAAAGCCGTATCAACGAAAACACTACCTTGGAAATGACGAGAGATTCGATTAAATAGAACTCTTGCAATGCTAGTCTTACCAATTCCCGAGGAACCCGATATCCCAACCATCTTCCCTTCTTTGCATTCGAAATCCAACAATAAAATCATTTTTGCGATATGATTTTCGATGCCAACAAAGTCTTCACAATCCTTAGATGAAGTTAAAAACAGTTTACCCAAAACATTATTGACTATTTTTTCAGTCATTTTTGCTTCATTATCCCTGACAAGAAGACGTATCATTTCAGTATTTCACCAACATTGGACTCAGTACATACAATATTAGCACAAATAACGATTATTCCCTCCGTTTCCCAAAAAGTTTCATTAGATAGTTATTTGTTTTTGTTTCAAGAAGAATGCCATTTTACATTTTCAGAATGACTTTTCACCCACAAGAGGAAATTTGTAAAAATATTCTTAAAATCTTTTCTGTTTTGAAAACTAACCCTTCTTTTTAAAACTTTGAAAAATAACTTTTTCCATATTAAAATAACCTTTTTAAACGAAAATGCTTTAATCAAAATCAAAATTTTAATAAAAATATCTTTTCAAATTAAAAATAAAATAAAAAATGAGAAATTCCTTAGAATACCACAATCTTTTGAAAAGTTCCAAAAATACCACAAATACAAAAAAATTATTTTTAATGGATTTGTAGCTTAAATTTTTGGGTTTGGGTTAACTATTCTCGAATTAGATATAGTTTTTGAGAAATTCCCTAATATGCCACCATTTTTTTAAAAGTTCTAAAAATATCATTTTTCAATAGTTCCAAAAATACTACAAATACAAAAATTGGATTTCAATAGATTTGTTATTTAAATTTTTAGTTTTGGGTTAACTATTCCGAAATTAGGGTATAGTTTTAGGGGGTAGAGTTTGAGTTTGGGGTTTAGGGTTGAGTTTTAAATGTTAAAAAATTATTTTAATTTTGTGGTATTTTCAGAATTTTGAACAAAAGCGTATTTTGGAACTTTTCAAAAAATGGTGGCATTTTTGAGAATCGCCCTAGTTTTTAGGTGTAGGGTTTGGGTTTGAGGTATAGGGCTTAGTTTTGAATGTTGAAATTTCATTTGAATTTTGTGGTATTTTATGAACTTTGAACAAAAAATAGTATTTTCGGAACTTTTCAAAAAATGGTTATATATTTGAGAATCGCCCTAAAAACATCATCTTAGTTGGCGTTAAAAAGAGAATATGAGATTTGATTAATCTTATAATTAAACATGTCGTAAGATTTTATTGCAATATATCCAACATAAATTAAAAAGTCTATAATAGCGAAGATTTGATATGTATTTATCTTGAAAAAACAAATCTATAAAATTACCTAAATTATCATAATATATCCTAAATACTTAAATTAAATTAATTTCAAAAAATGCTTTAAAAAAATTCTTCAAATTATCAGAATTTATTGTTTTTTATTTAACAAAAAAGTTAGTCTTCAAACTTTTTAAAACATGGGTTAGTTTTCAAATTTTACAAAATTTTTGGAATATTAAACCAATCCTCCCGTCTATTTTATCCCTCGTTTAAAACAAATAAACTTTGTATTCGAATCATGAAATGGTATATATAATAGGGGCATATATGTATGTTTAAAAAATCTTTAATGAAATCGGTTTAAATGACATTTTTTTGTGAAACATATGGAATATAAAAGCGTACCAGGTCACAGAATGATATCCGAGGATATTAGCTACATCGGTCAAAGCCCTCTTCCATTGAATTTTTAGTTTCTCAGTTTGGTTGGAGCATGTTTTCTTAAACATTTTTCCAAAGTATCCAGTCTGGTGCCTCACATGGGAAGGATCCAAACGGTAGAAAACCGGTATCACCATTTGACCAAACTCTTTCTTGCATTTCACGATCTCCAGCAACTCGTTAAGGCACCAGCTTGAGGAGGCATAATTTTTCGAGAACACAACAAGTGCAATTCTTGAAGTCCTAACCGCTAGTTTAAGCTCAGGGCCGAGCGACAGGCTTCTCTCCATCTCATTGTCTTTGAAAGCAATGATATATTTCCGGTCCAACTCTTTGATCAAGTGGCTGAGGAAAGTTATGCGGATGTCTGTTCCGCTGAAGCTCGGGAAGACATCGTATACCCAATTGCAAGAAGATAAGGAAGACGAAGCCATTAGGTAATGAACAAAAAAGAACTTTCATTGAAAGTCATTCATGGTGAAGAACAACGGCTGATCATATCAGATTTTTTTTTTTTTTTTAATGATAATGGAACATAACAGAGTTTTTTTTCGTTGTTGTTAAAGGAATCATACATCTGAGTAGTTGTTGGGTTCAGAGTAAAGAGAAGGAAGTTTCTTGGATGGTTTGTTTTTGTGACTTTTTCATATGTTGATAAAAGCAAAATGAGGACGAAAAGTAACCGATGGATGAGGAAGGGAAGATAAGTTGGTTGGTCCCATATTTCTCTTTCTTGTGGTCTTTTTGGTAATTAAGAGCATGTTCAATGACGACATTTTGGGATGTTACGGAGTGTTCTTATAATATAAAATTATTAAAATGATTGTAAAAGAAAAAAAAAGAGTGTTTTTGTGGGGTATATTGAGTGTGTATTTAAATATAAAGTTAATAAAAGTTGGGTAAAAGAAAGAGAGAGTGTTTAAAAGGGAGAAAGAGGGATCTAATATTGGATCTTTTGGAGAGTGTATTTAAAAAAAAAAAAGAGTGTTTAAATATAAAATTAATAAAAGTTGAGTAAAAGGATGAAAGAGAAGGTATAAAGTTGATTAAAAAGAAGAGAGAGTGTATGTTTTTAATAATTTTATATTATAAGAACACCACATAAGATCCCGTGAAATCTGCATTGAACATGACCTAAGTGTCAAGGACACCGTTTCACCGAAAGTGCAATAAACTTAATGCTTTTCATATAAAATGCTATCTTCACAAATATAAAGTGCTCAAAACTCAATGCTTTTCACTATTAAAAATATTATATATGTACACTAGTAGTCTAGTACTAAGGGCATGTACATTGCACACCCCAAAGGGTCTAAAAGTAATATAAAATTATTAAAACACACACTCTCTCTTCCTTTTATTCAACTTTATACATTCTCTTTCATCTTTTTACTCAACTTTTATTAATTTTATATTTAAACACACTCTCCAAAAGATCCAATTTAACACACTCTCTCTTCCTTTTAAACACTCTCTACTCTCTTTACTCAAATTTTATTAATTTTATATTTCAATATACCCCACAAAAACACTATCTTTCTTCCTTTTACAACCATTTTAATAATTTTATATTATAAGAACACCCACTTTAGACCCCTTGGGGTTACCAATGTACATGCTCTAATGTACTATATTCGTATGGATGTACGTATACTGAGAACTAGGTGTATGTTCATATTTAATATTCCCTCCGTTTCATAATATAAGATGTTTTAGCAAAAAACACAAATATTAAGAAACTACTTTTACTTTAAAAAGTAACAATTTTAAAAGATATAAAAAATATTTTAACCAACAAAAAGAAAAACTACATAATACTATTGGTTACACAATATTCAATAAAGTTAAAAAGTACCTAGGATTGTCAAAATATCTTAATAAGTGTGAGAATAGTAAAACATCATGTTTTTATGAACAGAGGGAGTAATATATTAAGTGATACGTGTACGTACAACAAGTGTTATATATATGTATGTAAACTACGTATTATATTATATGTATATTAAGTGATATGTATGTGCATACACTAAATACTATACTATGTACATATATAAATATTATATATGTATGTACAGTAATATGATATACTATATACGTATATATGTATATTGAGTTTGATGTATATATTATCTGTACATGAAATGATAGGTATGTACGTACATTTTGGATACATGCAAAATATATATGTATGAATTAGTATATATATACATAATAAAATAATGAAATATAAAAACTTTTAAAAGAAAAGATAAAAGAAAAAGAAAAGTTAGCTGACAAGATTGTGATGGGAGAGAAAAGGTGATGGGAGAGATAATTACGATTATGGTTTTAAAAATCAAAATTCTCAATTATTTTATATTTTTCTTCTAATTATCTACATTCCTCCTTTATTTTTGTATCGTGAAGTTATAATTTTTTATTTATTTATCTTTGGAACATAATTCAACAATCTTAGCACTTATTCCGAAGAAGAAGGAAGCGCGTGAAATGAGAGAGCATCGTCCGATCTCATGCTGCAACGTATTATACAAGGTCATCTCTAAAATTTTGGTCAATCGCCTTAAACTGATTCTTCCCAAATTCATTTCTTCCAACCAATCAACGTTTGTTAAGGTCATCCTCATTGCAGACCCTCTTGGGCTAATGTGGTGGACTTATAATATAAAATTGTTAAAATACACACTCTCTCTTCCTTTTACTTAACTTTATACCTTCTCTTTCATCATTTTATTCAATTTTTATTAATTTTATATTTAAACACTCTCTCTTCCTTTTAAAAACACTCTAAAAAATGTTCATTTTAGACATTCTCTCTCTTCTTTTTCCTAAACACACTCATTATCTACTCTCTTTACTCAAATTTTATTAATTTTATATTTCAATATACCCCACAAATACACTGTCTTTCTTTTTTTTACAACCATTTGAATAATTTTATATTATAAAAACACCATATTTAGGCCATCTTGGATCTCCAATGAGGATGCCCTAAGGATCGATTGTTGATGAAAAATGTTCTACTAGCCTCTGAGTTGGCCAAGAATTACCATAAACCACATATCTCTCCACGCTGCTCGGTCAAAATTGATATCTCTAAAGCGTTTGACTCAGTACAATGGCCGTTTCTACTGTCCACGCTTGCGGCTTTAAAATTTCCAGAAAACTTTGTTCATTGGATCAAGTTATGTGTCACTACGGCGTCCTTCTCAGTTCAAGTGAATGGTGAACTCGCTGGTTATTTTCAAAGTAAGAGAGGTCTTCGACAAGGATGCTCTCTCTCACCATATCTCTTTGTTATCACCATGAACGTGTTATCTCGGATGTTAGATAAGGCTGCTCAGGATCAGAAAATTGGTTACCATCCTAATTGCAAAAACGTCCAACTCACTCATCTTTGTTTCGCCGATGATTTGCTTGTCTTTTCTGATGGAACAAAGAACTCAATTGAGAATATCTTGGCTGTCTTTCAGGAGTTTGCAAGCATCTCAGGATTGTCAATCAGTCTAGAGAAATTTACGATCTATATCGCGGGGATAACTGATGAGATCAAAGACACCATTCTAGATCAATTTCCTTTTGACTCGGGTTCTTTACCGGTTCGATACTTAGGTCTTCCTCTGCTAACGAAGCGAATGACAGCCCATGATTACAACCCATTGCTTGAAAAGATTCGAGGAAGAATAAGTTGCTGGATAGCTCGTTATCTCTCGTTTGCTGGCCGTCTTCAACTAATAAGCTCTGTTATCCACAGCCTTACAAATTTTTGGATGTCGGCTTTTCGTTTACCTAAAACATGTCTTACAGAAATTGATAAGCTATGCTCTGCTTTTCTTTGGTCCGGGCCGAAGCTTAATGCCAAGAAAGCGAAGATAACATGGAATGATGTATGTCAACCGAAGGCAGAAGGAGGTTTAGGTCTAAAACCACTTGTAGAGGTGAATAAAGTATGTTGTTTAAAGCTTATATGGAGAATTTTGGCTGTGAGATCTTCTCTTTGGGTCAATTGGGTACATTGTTATCTGATCAGAAAAGAATCATTTTGGACAATTAAAAACACAACGTCATTAGGCTCTTAGATGTGGAGGAAGCTCCTTAAGTATCGCGAGTTAGCTACAGTGTTCTAAAATACGCTATACCCTATACGTACGGTGGGGCACCGTATAGCGTATAGATGTATATACGGTTGTATATACGGAAACTATACGGTGAATATTTTTTGTGCAAAATATATATATCTATATATACAAATAATGAATATTAACTAAATAAGTATTAAAAACCATCTCAAATAATTAAAAATCAATGACATAACAGTTCAAAATCCAAATCAAAGTAATCAAAACCAGCAAAATACTAAAAAAGATGTTTCAATTCTCAAAGAATAGAATGGAAAAGAAATGTGAACTTAATTCAGAAATGAAATGAATAAAAACGACTAACTCTAATCCTCATCCTCTTCTTCTCCATGTAACTCTAGAATATTTGTCATCAGATTCACAATCAATATCATGAAGTTCTTCTTCATCATCAGATATGAAATCTTCTTCATGTAACTCTCTAACATCACTCAAATCATCTGCTCTAAATGATGCTTCTTCAACATTTTCTGCGTCCACAGTCATATCCCTTCCGTCATCAACTATACCATCAACAATCCATGCTTAAGCATTCGTAGCGTGATTTGCAAGTAACATGTCAATATTCTTTTGCTTTTGCTTTTTTCTTTTGTTCATCAGTCTTGCATTAAACTGAACGTAGACAAGATTGTTCATTTTAGCTACATCAAGCCGGTTTCGTTTCTTTGTATGTACCTACATGTTAAACAAGCCAATGAATATATACGTAAGAAATTTGGGAGAAGTAAACGAGTCTTTTATAGTTAGTTTTAGGGTTAATTTCTTTGTCAAAACTACGTAGTTTTTTCTTTTATAATACGCCGTATATACAGTACCGTATATACGCCGTATATATTCCGTATATACGCCATATATATGGTCGTATTAGTGTCCACCGTATAGGTCCATTGTATAGCATAAAAACAGTACGATTTCTCACCGTATAGCGTATATACGCCATATATACGGCCCAATACACCGTATTTTAGAACACTGGTTAGCTAGCACGTTTGTAAAGGCTAAAGTAAACAATGGTGCAAGTACTTCATTTTGGCATGATGTATTGTCATCAAGGGGACGGTTGATGGATATCACTGGAACTCGAGGCTGTATTGATATGGGTATCCCTTCTCACACGTCTGTGGCGCAAGTGCTACAAACTCACTGTCGAAAAAACCACATATTTGACACTTACAATGTCATTGAATTGGTTATTGAGGAACAACGGAGGAATAGAACATGTATGGGAGAGGATGTGATGTTATGGAGAAAGAAAGCGAATACATTCCAACTGCGATTCAATACAAAATCGACATGGAAATTGATTCGCGAGGAGAAGACTGTGGTGTTTTGGTGGAAGGGTTTGTGGTTCTCTTACTCTACACCAAAATATGCTTTTCACGCATGGCTCGCTGTTCGCGATCGTCTATCTACAGGTGATCGAATGCTTAAGTGGAATGTGGGAGCTAACGGCACCTGCATATTCTGCCGCAATCACTTAGAAAACCGGAACCATATTTATTTTGAGTGTAGTTTTTCAGAGGAGATTTGGAAGTCCTTGGCACAAAACCTTCTCATGCAGAACTACACTTCCACTTGGGACAATCTTCTTAAGGTACTGGTTGATGAATCACTAGATAAGCTCACTTTATTTTTGACGCGTTATACGTTTCAAGCCACGCTCCATATCATTTGGAGAGATAAACAATAGAAGACATGGTGAAGTCTCGCGCTTGGGTCCACAACTCATTAAAATCATTGATAAACAAGTTCGAAACCGGTTGTCAACAATTAGAAGCATGGGCGATGCAAGATACGAATGCGCTATGGAAGCATGGTTTGTTTCAAGATAATTTGTGTATCAAATTGTAAAAGTTGATTCTTATTACTCTTTAGCATAACGACGCACTAGTTGTAACATTCAATTCAAAAAAAAAAAAAAAAAAAAAATCCTAGCGATTTACCTTTTACACAAGCGATTTG
Source organism: Draba incana (assembly GCA_963576765.1). NCBI lineage: Eukaryota > Viridiplantae > Streptophyta > Magnoliopsida > Brassicales > Brassicaceae > Draba > Draba incana. The sequence continues at coordinate 2,327,344 of OY755209.1, read as the reverse complement.
CGTTATCTTAACGCGCTTTTCAGATTCTTTTCAGATTCGTTAATTAAAACGACGACGTATCATAGTCGACAACATTAACGCGTACACAACGAACGTGCCAAGACATTTACCGCGCACGCGGTGACCACACGAGACTCAGATCATCCACGCGCCACCGCGTCGAGGCGTCTTCTTCTATATCCGTCTCTAAGAATTCGAATTCCAGGTAGAGATATCATCAGATCTCAAGAGAGATTCGAAAATTCGTGGAAGCAGCGAAAATGGAAGGTCCCGGTGGTGCTACGACGGCGTTTGGACGGAGAGATCGCCGGCCAGATGCTCTCGGCGATCTCAGCGTCCTCCCGGATGAAACAATCAGTATTCTTCTCGAAAAACTTGCTCCTCGAGACATCGCTCACCTCGCTTGCGTTAGCAGGTAAGTTCTTAATCTCTCTTTTTCTATAATTTTTGACAAAATTGATCGATTTAGCATCAAAATTAGATGAATTCACATTGCGTTTGTGTAATTGATGAGATTTATTATACTGATTTCATGAAATTAAGGATTGAATATGTTTGTTATGCAGTGTTATGTATATTCTATGTAACGAAGAACCATTATGGATGAGCTTGTGTCTCAGAAAAGCAAAAGGTCCTCTTGAGTACAAAGGTTCTTGGAAAAATACCACATTGCATCTGTAAGTATACATACCTCTAGCTGCTTTTGGCTACTGTTGGGAGTTATCTTTTGCCTACTTATCTAACATTGTAGTGACTGATTGGTTTTATGCTAAACAGAGAAGGAGTTGCTCAGGAAAATGATGCATATAGAAAACCTTTGCATTTTGATGGTAAAATCTTGATTGGTCATTTGACTTACGTTCTCTCGTTTTTGTTCTTTCTTTCTCACGGTTTCTGCTCTTGTGCAGGATTCAATTCGTTGTACTTGTATAAACGATTCTATAGGTGTAATGCATCTCTTGACGGATTCTCTTTTGATAACGGGAATGTTGAACGTAGGAGAGAAATCTCATTGGATGAGTTTTCTAAGGAATACGACGCCAAGAAACCTGTATGTTACAATCATTTCATTGGATGATCTAAATTTATTGTCTTTTATTTGTGCAAGGTTGTGTCTTGGTGTGTTATACATTTTCCAGACGTGAGAGTTTTTGTGATGTTGTTACTGTCTATGGTTTAGGTTTTGCTTTCTGGCCTCACTGATTCTTGGCCAGCCAATAATACATGGACAATCGACCAACTATCGGAGAACTACGGTGAAGTCCCGTTTAGAATATCTCAGAGGAGTCCCAACAAAATTTCCATGAAGTTCAAGGATTACATCTCATATATGAAACTCCAGAGGGATGAAGATCCTCTATACGTTTTTGATGACAGGGTACGCAAATTAATTTGTAACTTCTATTAAACTATCATCGAGTTGCAGGAGAACCGAAACTTTGTAGTGATTATTTTTGACAATTCAATGTTTCGTGTAGTTTGGAGAGGCTGCTCCTGAATTATTGAAAGACTATAGTGTGCCTCATTTGTTTCAAGAAGATTGGTTTGAAATCTTAGACAAAGTAAGTCGTCCGCCGTACAGATGGCTTATAGTTGGTCCAGAGAGGTCTGGTGCATCTTGGCATGTCGATCCTGCTCTTACCAGTGCCTGGAACACCCTGCTTTGCGGTCGGAAAAGGTAGATACCTTTTTTACTTGAATAAGTATTGTTATTGATTTTGTTAGTGGTTATAATTTTAACTTTTACTGGTAGTTGCCATTTTCGCTATCACATTTCATAAGATTGGGTTGGTAAGGGACTGTGATCAAGCTTAGATCGCTACATATATACTCCTTGATCTCAATTTGTTGGACATTCTCGTAGTACATATATTTCAGCTCCCCTCTCCTGCTCTAAGTTCTTGTTCCCTGCAACATTATTCGTCCTTTCTTCATTGCTTCACTGAAATTAGGTGATTACTGTATTCTGAGGATGATGCCATTGTGTTTTAGGTGGGCATTGTATCCCCCTGGAAAAGTGCCTCTAGGTGTTACAGTCCATGTAAATGAAGACGATGGTGATGTCAGCATCGACACTCCCTCATCTCTGCAGGTATATTGCTGAACTGTTTAAGCATAGGCATTTCGATTCTTCTTTACTGTATCATGCTAATATTTTTTGATTCATGCACAGTGGTGGTTAGACTATTACCCTCTCCTTGCTGAGGAAGACAAGCCAATTGAATGCACACTAGAAGCTGGTGAAACGATTTATGTTCCAAGTGGTTGGTGGCACTGCATCCTTAACCTTGAACCAACAGTGGCTGTTACTCAGAATTTTGTGAACCAAGAAAACTTTGGGTACGTGTGTTTGGATATGGCGCCTGGTTACCATCACAAAGGTGTTTGTCGTGCGGGACTTCTTGCTCTTGATGATGAAAACTCTGATGATTTGGAAGAAGAAACACACGATGAGGACGATAGTACTTTGAGCTATTCAGACCATACCAGGAAAGAGAAGAGGGTACGTATGAATGGAGGAGGAGAGATTGAAAACCACGAAGAGGATGCTAATGAAAAATTAAAAAGATACAATATGTGGAAGAATGGATTCTCATATGATATCGATTTTCTGGCCTCGTTTCTTGATAAAGAAAGAGACCATTACAATTTCCCATGGTCGATGGGGAATTCCGTAGGTCAACGAGAAATGAGAGGCTGGCTATCCAAGCTCTGGGTTCTGAAACCTGAGATGAGAGAACTGATATGGAAGGTAATTCCTACGATTTTTCCTAAAGTTTTAGTACATAGCTTATAAATTTCTCTCCAACATCAATTTTTAGTTTTTCTCTTAGTTTTTTTCATCTTAGGGAGCATGCATTGCGCTAAATGCTGAGAAATGGTTGCGATGCCTAGAGGAAGTATGTACTTTCCACAACTTACCTTCAGTCACCGAAGATGAAAAGCTTCCAGTTGGAACTGGCAGCAATCCTGTAAGTTCACCGTCTCTCGTATAAACCTCTGCACAAATCTTCCTCAGTGTTGTGAAATATCTATCATTCTTGCTCTGACTTCCCTTATTGTCTCTGTTAGGTTTATCTGTTGTCTGACTATGCGATAAAACTGTTTGTCGAAGGAGGGTTGGAACAATCTATGTATGGTCTTGGAACTGAGGCAAGTAATCTTTATACAAAAATTGTAACACCCTTTGTGGCATATGTTTACGATTGTTACTCTTTGTTTTCTTTTGGTGCAGCTCGAGTTTTATGACATTCTTGGCCGGGAAGATTCTTCTTTGAAATCCCATATCCCCGATGTTCTAGCAAGCGGGATCCTTTTCTTCGAAAAAGGATCTTACAAAGTTGTCCCTTGGGATGGCAAGAGAATCCCAGACATTATCTCTAGCTCCAATCTCGAATTCGATGCAGCAATGTTGAACAGTGAATTCCCATTTGGTATTTGGAACAAAACATTACGTGAACATAGAAGCAAGGGGAAACCACCGTCTGATTCTTTCAGTTCATTAAGTTCACATGTTTGGCCGTATATTATAACAAAACGATGCAAAGGGAAGATATTTGGCCAGCTGTAAGCGTTTTTTTACTCCTACTTGCCTTTGAAACCAAATGTATGATCTCTAACTTGAAGCTGTTGTTGCAGAAGAGACGACCTGACGTGGAACGACGCTCACAACTTGGCTTCCTTTCTGGGACAGCAACTACGCAACCTTCATTCACTGCCGTATCCACCAGTCACACGTCCTGAGTTATTGAATGTAAATGATGTTCATGAGGAATTGAACATACCACCAGAATGGAATGTTTTTGTCGATACTCTACGCCAAAAGAAGAAGGACATCACAAGTCGTCTGGAAAACTGGTACGCTTCCCCAAGTGTTTTTCACGTATCCTTCCAACTTTCCTTTGCTCGCAAAATTCTCACTGTTGTCGATTTTGTTTTGTTTCGAACATTTCAGGGGAAATCCTATTCCTAAGGCTCTGATGAACACGATAGACGAATACATTCCCGATGAATTTTTTGTAGATTTGCTCCATGTGTTCAAGGTTTGCTTCTCTCATTCCTTTAAAACTGGCCAAGTTTTGGAAATTAGCATAACTTTTTTCTGTGATCATAGGACACAAATGGTGAAGAGGAAATCAAGCCCTGCACTTGGATACACTCGGACGTAATGGACGACAACATTCACATGGAACCATACGCAGATGATAACTCGGTCAATGGTCAACACAATTCATGGCGTCCCAGTCATATCCTCGACTTCAGCGATTTAACCATAGGTACGTTTTACTCCAAATTCAATCAAACCGCAAATTCGGAGAGTTTTTTCTGAAACTGAAAGACCGTGAGGAACTTGCAGGAGATCCAATCTACGACATGATACCAATATACTTGGACGTGTTTAGAGGAGACGCTAATCTTTTCAAGAAGCTTCTAGAATATTACGGTCTTCCATTAATCAGAAGTAAGATATCACAGGAGAATGGTATGAGGAAGAAAGCCTCGTCTCCTTCGTACCGTACAATGTAAGTAAATACAAACACTGTCATAAACTTGGTAAATAGCCTTGTAAAAGATTGTTGCATGATTTGTAACTTTGAATTGTGTTTCAGGTGTTACTGTCTGTTACATGACGATAATGTGTTGGGTGCAATGTACGGTATTTGGGACGAACTTGGTACGGTAGAATCATGGGAACAAGTTGAACAAATTGTTTGGGGTCTACTTAACACCTACTAATCTCTTCTTTTTATATACATTCAAAATCCTAATTAATTTGTGGTGGTGTTGTATTTGGCGAATTGCAGATAAAAATGTGTTTTTTCTTTTACCTTGATACATAGTTCTTTATAAGCTTTTCTTGAGTTTTGGTGGATTCAGAGAAGACAAGCTTAGTTTGAAAAACATACAATTTATATATAACATTTTGTAGTATCAAAACTCATATAGTGTTGTTGTATTTATTATCATCACACTCATTAAAAGAAAATAATGGTCATAAATGGCAAACGAAATCACCAGTGTTGATCATCAAAAGCTGCATCCAAGTCATCGAGATCCATACTACTACTTCCAATGCCACCATTACTACTTCCACAGGAGCCACCGGTACCGAAGAGTCCAGAAGTTCCGGTGATCGCTTTCTGAGCTTCCTCGGTTATCGACACTATCTCTTCCACTGTCTGAGATGGATCATTAATCCTCAATGATACTTCCGACATCTCCATTGGTAAGTTCTTGAGAAACCAATCATGATTCTTGATCTCCTCGACCGATATTCTCTGTTATAAATCTCACATTTAAAATCGGAAAAGATCTATAAAGAGTACGAGTCAATCCAGTCATTACCAATTGGTTTTGAATTTTACCTTTTCAGGATTAGCGATGAATATCCGAGATAGAAGATGTTTGCATTCATCCGAAACTCGGACATAATCCGGAATAGAGTACTGAGACCTCAGAATCCGACCGATTGTTTTTCGGAAATCTTTAGGATCAGAAGGATCTTCAAAAGGATAAGCACCAACAAGCATTACATACAAAGTGACTCCACAAGACCAAACATCAGCTATTTTACCATCATATTCTTTCTTTAAAAAAACCTCAGGTGCAATGTAAGCTGGTGTTCCTACTGTTGTCTTCGGTTGCGAATGAAGAATTCCGGATTTCGAGTATCCGAAATCGCATATCTTTACTCGTGGTGCTGCACTTCCATCTAATAACGTGTTCTCTAGCTTTAGATCTCTATGGCAAATTTGCTTTTTGCATTGGAAAAAAAAAGTACTTTAAATTTCATTGCAAAATTAAAAGCATAAAAGGAAAATGTGAAGAAATAAAAAACAAGTTTATGATTCTTACAAGACTATGACAGTAACTAACTCCTGATATTAGCTGCTGAAAGAAAAACCTTGCCTGAAACCAAACATATAACTGAATAAGCCAATAATAGGAAAAACCCGAATTTTATCAAAAAATAATATTAATGGTTACTAGGACATTGGTAAAAATGTTATGGTACCACGAGTCTAGACCAAGAACCTCTTAATATGAAAAAAAAAGGGTAAAAATATAAAATAAAAAAGAAACCTCGTCTTCGCTGAATCTTCCAGCACTACAAATTCTTCCAAAGAGTTCGCCTCCGGCAGCGTATTCCATTACTATCGCCAAATGCGTCGCCGTTAACAAAACCTACTTATTATTACATATTGTCACAAAATTTTCATGTAATTTTATGAAGAACATAGAAGAAATGAGCAAAAAAATGAAAAAAAAACACATTGTTGTATTACCTCTTTGAATCTTATAATATTAGGATGGTCAAGTGACCTATGGTTCATGATTTCTCTTTGTACATGTTCATCAATCTTCATAACATAACACACATATTATAATTCATAGAGAACTACAAAGAAATAGTGCTTCTAATTATTAAGTGAAAGAGAGTTAGACCTTTTGGCCTCTTTCGATGAACTTAACAGCGAAAAGCTCTTTCGAAGATTTGTCACGAACAAGCTTCGCTACTCCGAAATTACCAGAGCCAATCTCTTTGACTATCTCATACCTCTCCATTCTTCAACACAAAAAAAGTGCTATACTCTCCGACGCTCAAGTGAAAACAGAAGAAGAAATCAAAACACACGTGTGCGTGTATATGAGAGACTCTTTAGAAAGAAAGAAAGAAAGAGGAATCTTGCTATGTTAAATTTTTAGAGATTGAAGAGAGAAAGTTTGAGTAAGAGATAACTCAAGCAAAAAGGAACAAATTTTTTTGGAGGTATATGAGAATGGAAACACCGGAATTTGAGGAAGTGATGTAAGGGTATTGATATGCTCAAATTAAACCTAAGAGCTACTCTCTCAAATTAAGAGATCAATTGCAGTACTTAAGGTATCGAAATCCACAGGGAATCAGTGAAACACAATAGATTTAATGAGTTCAGATTATGCTAAGCAGAATTATGAGAATGCAAGTAAACAAAAGCAATTAAAACGGTTGTGAGAATCAATAGAGAAAAGCGCTAGGCACAGAGAAATCTCAGGTGAATCAGATATGCAGATGATCAATTAGCAATAGGATTTATGAAGCTCAGTTCCTAAACATGAACACGAAAGTAAAACAAACCAGCTTCCGCTGCGAATATTATCTATGAATAAATCCAAGAAAACCAAATTCCTTTGCGAATCCTATGAATCTAAACAAGCATTAATTTCAGGTTCAATTGTTCACAAAACCCTAAACCAAATTCCTTTGCGAATAGGAATTTTGCTCATCAAAAACTAGTTCAGGTTATCAATCAAACTGTCGTTTCTATTAATAAACCCTAGATCAGATTCAAGGTAGCTAATCAAGAATCAGCAATAAGAACAAGTTAAAATGAAGAACTTCTGATGATATTAATCCTAAGCAATTATGATCAGATCTAGCAAATCATCAACAACCTTTGAAAATCCCTAAACCTAACAGGAAAACTACACAAACATATCCAATGATGAAAACATGTTTTTATTAAAAGATATATCAAAGAGTTAAGTAAAATAAAGCATGAAGGCTAAACAATGGCCTGAAAACGTATTTATAAAGGTTCCAAACCGACTAGAAAAGAAAAGTAAACATCTGGAACTTTCTTCGTAAAAACGGAAATCTTCGATTTGGGCTTTTTCTTCATTAAGTACCCGTGTCGATCGACACTCAGATGGTGTCGATCGACACCACACTCTCTGGAAAAATCTTGTGTCTCGTAATGCTCGTGTCGATCGACAGGGAATGATTGTGTCGATCGACACTTGATCTTCTGTCCGATTTTGACTTGATCTTTTCAGCTCTTTCCTCCTCGAAACTCCAAAATGCTCCAAAAGCTCCAGTAAACATCTATTCTGCTCCAAACGGTCCAGTTCCTGTAAAGACTCTAAAAACACATAGAAACCCCAAAAGACACTAAAACATGGACTTATATCGTGGCCAAAAACCGGTAAAAACCACGATATATCAACTCCCCCAGACTTAGTTTTTTTGCTTGTCCCTAAGCAAAACAGTGTACTCACTCCTTTAGGAACCACATACCTTTGCAAAGCTAATCCGGTGATACTTCGATGTTTCCCTAGAAGCTTAGCAGTCCTTCAGGTTGAATCCAAACTCCTTAGAGAATCTCAGACTTTCAGTCGCAAACCCCTTTAGTTTAATTAGGTGCGGTCTCATCGAGGGAATATCGATCGCTGGACCTTCTAGATTCTTTCACTTCCTTTAACACTTTTCTGCGTTTCACCCTCTCTCTTCCCTTTGAAACTGTATCCAATTAAGGATATCATAGAGATGCAATGCCTTTTTGTTGAATGATTTTTTTTTTTTTTTAGATGATGGCGGGTACCTCAGCAGAGGGTCCTTTACCACCAGAGCTTGAGCGTTTTATTCTGGCATGCTTGCACTTTTCTGTAGACTTTTTTTTTTTTTTTCCTTGGCTTCTCTATGATCACTAGATCAGCTCTCATTACTGGTGTTCTTGTGGAGACAGGGCCATGAGGCTTTTTATTTTTTTTTCGATCTAGGACAGTTGTACTCGTCATTCGGGAAGAAGTTTCAAGAGCGGTCCGTCCTCGCTTTCAAGTGTTTGAAGGCTGAATCAAGTCTTGCGATTACCAATGCCCTTGACAAGAGATTAAAGATTCATTAGGGGTGGGGTCTTTTACATCCTTTCTGGCGTTCTCCAGAAATCTGAACTCGCTCCGTTAAACCGATCCACCTCCAGTTACCCACCTTGTAAAACCAATCAACTTGCATTGGAAATGGTCCTTGAGTGCAGTTCAAAGTAAGTTGGAAAGGGGAGTTTTCGACCCGAATAAAACAAAAAGTTTTGAAAAACACCATAAAAAAAACTCAAAAGAAAACACCATAATTAGCAACTACCTCCCCCAGACTTAAACAACATTGTCCCCAGTGTTATTAAGCCTAAGATCGGTGAATAAAATAGATAGAAAATAGAAGGAATCGAAATTTTGAAAAGAAAAACGTAACCTGGAGGGGGTGTCGATCGACACTCTCAATGGTGTCGATCGACACCATCGAATTTTTGCAAGTGTCGAGCGATTTGACCACTGCGTCGCTCGACAGAAGCTCCTGACGTTCATCCATACGTTTTTATCTCCTAAAAATCAAAACCAAAAACACACCAAACATAAAATTGTAAAAGAAAATAAAAAGAAACATAATTATTAAGACTTACAAATGGGTTGCCTCCCATTAAGTGCTTGTTTTTAGTCCGTTAGCTTGACTGTGATGGAACTCGGAACTATGGTGGATCTTTAGGAAGTATTGGACTTCCTCTATCCTTAATGGAACTCGCAGCAGCTTGTTTGAATCGAACCTTCTTTGAAGCTCCCCCAGACTTATCAGAAGCAATCTCAGGGAAAAGCTTTATCGTTCTCTCCATCATCTCCTGAAGGTCTGCTTCTCCTTTAAGCTCTTGAGGAACGATGATTCTCATTTTAGCGAAAGGCCTTAAGGTCCTTTTTGGTTTTACCTCTTCTTTCTTTCTTCCTGCAAGTTCATCAGAAAAACCAAGCTCTCGAGAAACTCGATGCTTGCGTAAGCGCGTAACAGGCTTTTCACATTTTAAATTTGAATTAACGAATGCAAGAGATTTCAAATTAAGTGCAGGAGGCTCATACCTTAGCTCTTCATGAGGAATCTCACGAGATGGTTCTGAAACGACCACTTCTTCAATGATGGCGATAGGAACGTCCTCTGATGGTTCCTTGATTGGCTCATCTTCCAGCGAAGTATCCAAAGAGAAAGCTTGACCATCGATGGTGGGTTTCCTTCGTGTCTTATCCATGTCAAAGTCCATGATCACATCACCTAGATCAAGCTTAATCTTTCCTCTGTGCATATCAATAGTAGCTCCAGCTGTAGCTAAGAATGATCGTCCTAGTAAAAGAGGATCTTCAGGCTCCTTATCGTAGTCCAAAACCACAAAGTCTGTAGGAATGAAGCAGTCCTGAATTCTGATTGGCACATCCTTAAGAACACCCTTAGGAAATCTCCTGAAACGATCAGCTAGGATAAGAGACATCCTAGTTGTCTTGAAGTCTGTCAACCCCAATCTTACAGCAATGGAGAATGGCATCAGGTTTATACCTGAACCTTAATCACACAGCGAATGAGGAAAACTTTCTTCGGAGATAGAGCAACTAAGCACAAAGTTCCCTGGATCAGGTAGCTTCACTGGAACTCTGCTCTGAATCATTGCGCTTACTTCCTCTGAAACCACAACCTCCTTCTTCTTCTTATTAGAAATCGGAGCTGTGCCCAAAAGAATCGCTTGAATGTCTCTAGTCAGCAATGCTCCTTCCTCAAGACTAATACCATTCGCTGCAAGCCGCTTGACAAATCTTCTAAGCGCAGGAGAAAGTTTTACCGCATCAACTAGAGGCATCTCCACCATGATCTTATCAATACTCTGCTTGCACATGGCCTCTTCGGCTTCCTGCTTGGATCTTTCAACTCTGGGGAAAGGAACCTTTGGCTTGTAGACCTTCTCCTCTACCTTATCTAAAGATTTGGACGAAGTTGGGCGTGTCTGTGGCTCGTGTCGATCGACAGATAAAGAAGTGTCGATCGACAGAAGAGTCTCTAGATTTGGAGGATCGTGATTTTCTGTACATGTCTATCGACACTGACCCCTGTCGATCGACGCTAAAGTGTCTGGAATTTCTGGAAAGTGACTCGCGATCCGTGTCGATCGACAGCCATCTCTGTCGATCGACAGATCGACATCCATCTCTGTCGATCGACAGAGAAGCCTCTAGATAAATTTCTTGTCCTTCGTCGAGATGAGCGTCAAATGATTCGGTCCTTTCTTCACGTGTCGATCGACACTCAGGTACAGTGTCAATCGACACTGTCTCCTCTGTTCCAAAAATTTCGTCGAACTCTGCAAAATAATCCTCTGTTTCAGTTTGAACAGCATTGCAAGCATTCCTGGGGTTTGCATTGGTCTTCGCAGGTAGAAATCCTTCTTGTCGCTTGACGGAACTAGCAGTTTGGGCGACCTGAACATCCAACTTCTTAACGTGTGTGCTTAACGACTCGATTTCCCATTAAGATCTTGGTAGACGGAGTCCAGCTTTCCATTGAAAGTAACTTCCAACTTCTGCTGTCCCTCTAGGATTTGCGCAAGCATAGCTTTCACTTCATTGTCCTGCTCAAGGGGTTTCTGATAAGATGATGAACCATAGCTTCTGTTGAAGTTGTTGCTCTGGAAGGGCTTCTGATAGCCTTGCTGATTCCCATACTTCTGAAATCCGGCTTGGTTGATGTAGTTCACATCTTCTTTTGCTGTCTCAACTCCCTGGACCAATTTCTTTCCCATAAGGATACTCTTCATGGAATCCAGCTTTGCGTTCATCTCAGCTAGGTGCTTCCCACCATCCTTGTTCTCACTCATCTGCTTCCTCTCAAAATCAGCATTCTTCGTACTGTTGCTAGAAGCCAAGTTCTTGATGAGAGTGATCGCGTCTGCTGGGTAGTTGGTATTGAAGTTACCACTACTCACTGCATCCAGTGCCATCTGATACCTCCAGTCCACTCCTCTGTAGAAAATGCCCAATAACTGAACATCTGTGAAGCCATGGTGAGGACAATCTCTCTGATAGGACTTAAGTCGCGTCCACACAGCCTTGAAAGCTTCTGCAGGACCCTGCTTGAAAGAAGTAATCTTCGTCCTTAGCTCTTCTGATCTCGCATCATCAAAGAAGTTATTCAGGAATGCGTTCTTTGTGTCCTCCCAAGTAGTAAGTGATCCAGGCTCAAGCTGCTTCAACCAGTAAGAAGCATCCCCACTAAGAGAGTATGGGAATTGCTTGCAGAAAAGATAATCGCTAGACACTCCTTGAGCTTTGATGCTAGAGGCTAAATCCTTGAAGTTCTCGATGTGATCCATCGGATGCTCATGTGGAAGGCCATGGAAAGGATGTTGAGCTACTAGTGAATAGTATGCAGGCTTCAGCTCAAAGTCGTTCCTCTGGAAAGCAGGAAGACGAATCGCAGCTCGATTCGCATAGAATTGGTCAGGCCTGTTGAAGTCTGCTAAAATGCGGCCTCGCGCAGCGTTCATCTCGTTCCTCAGCAAATTTTGGCGATTCTGGCCTTGGTGTCGATCGACACCTGCTGGTTGGTGTCGAACGACACCCATGTTCTCGTCGTGTCGCTCGACAGGGGTTTGGTGGTGTCGAGCGACACCATCCTCCAGATTCGCCTGTTCCTCTTCGACAATCACCGTTCCATCGTCGTTGATCCGCTGTCCTTGCTCGTTGTATCTCTGTCCTGCCGGATTGCGCAGAACTCCATCTTCTCCAGGAATCAGTATAAGCTGTTCTTGAGCAGCCATCCTTGCTGCTCTCCTATTCTCATGTTCCAAATGCGCTAGTTCCTCGAGATTGTAACCAACTAGTTCCTCGTGTTGATTGCTCCTAGTATTGCGGTTTCGCATGTACCTGAAACACAAAACAAAAAGAAACTAGCAAAGCAAAAATAAAAATAAAAACCTAGACAAAATCCTAATAAAATAAATCTAATGGTCAAAATTCCCCGGCAACGGCGCCAAAATTTGATATGCCCAAATTAAACCTAAGAGCTACTCTCTCAAATTAAGGGATCAATTGCAGTACTTAAGGTATCGAAATCCACAGGGAATCAGTGAAACACAATAGATTTAATGAGTTCAGATTATGCTAAGCAGAATTATGAGAATGCAAGTAAACAAAAGCAATTAAAACGATTGTGAGAATCAATAGAGAAAAGCGCTAGGCACAGGGAAATCTCAGGTGAATCAGATATGCAGATGATCAATTAGCAATAGGATTTATGAAGCTCAGTTCCTAAACATGAACACGAAAGTAAAACAAACCAGCTTCCGCTGCGAATATTTTCTATGAATAAATCCAAGAAAACCAAATTCCTTTGCGAATCCTATGAATCTAAACAAACATTAATTTCATGTTCAATTGTTCACAAAACCCTAAACCAAATTCCTTTGCGAATAAGAATTTTGCTCATCAAAAACTAGTTCAGGTTATCAATCAAAGTGTCGTTTCTATTAATAAACCCTAGATCAGATTCAAGGTAGCTAATCAAGAATCAGCAATAAGAACAAGTTAAGATGAAGTACTTCTAATGATATTAATCTTAAGCAATTATGATCAGATCTAGCAAATCATCAACAACCTTTGAAAATCCCTAAACCTAACAGGAAAACTACTCAGACATATCCAATGATGAAAACATGTTTTTATTAAAAGATATATCAAAGAGTTAAGTAAAATAAAGCATGAATGCTAAACAATGGCCTGAAAACGTATTTATAAAGGTTTCAAACCGACTAGAAAAGAAAAGTAAACATCTGGAACTTTCTTCGCAAAAACGGAAATCTCCGATTTGGGCTTTTTCTTCATTAAGTACCCGTGTCGATCGACACCCAGATGGTGTTGATCGACACCACACTCTCTGGAAAAATCTTGTGTCTCGTAATGCTCGTGTCGATCGACAGGGAATGATTGTGTCGATCGACGCTTGATCTTCTGTCCGATTTTGACATGATCTTTTCAGCTCTTTCCTCCTCGAAACTCCAAAATGCTCCAAAAGCTCCAGTAAACATCTTTTCTACTCCAAATGGTCCAGTTCCTGTAAAGACTCTAAAAACACATAGAAAACACCAAAAGACACTAAAACATGGACTTATATCGTGGCCAAAAACCGGTAAAAACCACGATATATCAGGTATTCTCATTGGTAACCTTATGGTGTCTAAAGAAAAATACTTAGGTATACCCCTAGGGTGAACCTTCTCATTCACCCCCTCTTTATTAACCAATCAAAATTGAGTTGTGGGGACCACTAGTTTAATTAAATCATTTACTAAATTAAATAAATTAAAATAATTAATATTATATTATCTAACTAAACAAATTACATAAATTCTAAACTCCAAACTCAAACCCTAAACCTCAAAACTCTACCCTAATTTGGGAATAGTTAACCCAAAATAAATTCTAAACCCCAAACTCAAACTCTAAACTCCATAGCTAATCTTAATTTGGGAAACGTTAATCCAAAATAAATTTTAAACCCCAAACTCAAATCCAAACCCTAACCCTTAAAACTATACCCTAATTTGGGATTAGTTAACCCACACCCAAAAATTTTAACTACAAAAATTGATTTTTAATAGATTTGTAGTTAAAAATTTTAGGTTTGGGTTAACTATTCCCAAATTAGGGTATAGTTTTGGAGTTTAGGGTTTGAGTTGGGGTTTAAAATTTATTTTGGGTTAACTATTCCCAAATTAGGGTATAGCTTTGGGGTTTAGGGTTTGAGTTTGAGGTTTATAATTTATTTTGGGTTAACTATTCTCAAATTAGGGTATAGCTTTAGGGTTTAGGGTTTGAGTTTGGGGTTTTGAATTTATTTTGGGTTAACTATTCCCAAATTAGGGTATAGTTTGAGGTTTAGAGTTTGAGTTTGGGGTTTAGAATTTATGTAATTTGTTTAGTTAGATAATATAATATTAATTATTTTAATTTATTTAATTTAGTAAATGATTTAATTAAACTAGTGGTCCCCACAACTCAATTTTGATTGGTTAATAAAGAGGTGGTGAATGAGAAAGTTCACCCTAGGGGATATACCTAAGTATTGTTCGTGTCTAAAAGTGGTGTTTTTATAATATAAATTATTAAAATGGTTGTAAAAGGAAGAAAGAAAGTGTTTTTGTGGGGTATATTGAAATATAAAATTAATAAAATTTGAGTAAAGAGAGTAGAAAATGTTTAAAAGGAAGAGAGAGTGTTTAAAATTAGATTTTTTGGAGAGTATTTTTAAAAGGAAGAGAGAGAGTGTTTAAATATAAAATTAATAAAAGTTGAGTAAAAAGATGAAAGAGAAAGTATAAAGTTGAGTAAAAGGAAGAGAGAGTGTGTGTTTTAATAATTTTATATGGGCTTAAGACACTTTAAGGTTACCAATGAGGATGCCCTAATAATAATACAAAGTGATTTAAGATCGATCACACAGTTTTAGGATTTGATCTTCTTGGGAACTTGCTTTGCTTTTTGGAACAGATTCACTGACTTTGGTTGTGTTTGTGAAATGAACAGAAGGAGGGTCGATGCAGAATTTTGACACGTGTCGAATGTGAAAAATCTTCTACAAATATGTTTGATAACAAACCCTTTTTTAGAGGAGAAAATTACGAGAGACATTTAAACGAATGTCGTGTGGTGGGGTTTTGTATTGCATGTTGGTTGATTTCGACCGCTTATAAATTCTTTTTAATTCTCTTAAAGGGTTTTAATGTTTTATCAAGATTTTATTGCAAAGCAATTATTTGCCTAAATAGTAGTATAAATTTGATAGTGTAGAATATTGTATTTATTTGAAAAATATAAGATTTAAATGTTTTAAATTCAAAATTATTTAATAATAATTTATATATATTCTATTTTCGACGCAGAATCTTAACATATATTTAACGGCCCACTTTGACATATTTCATTAAAACCCGATAATGAATCCTATTTCTATTTTAGATTACTATATTTGAGTCGATAAACATAGTTATAATTCTATTATCATGTTCATTTTTTTGAACTTCCAATGCATATAATTGGCAATGGTCGAGATAAATAAAAACTACAATTTTTTCCAACAAACCTAAATATTAGTCTTGCAGGACCAAAATAATTTATTGAATCACTTTTCTCTTCCTATACATTTAATTCCGGATGTGATTCAATGACTAGACGAAATAAATGCGTCTTTGTACGCTCTCTCTGTTTGCCGGTTAAGGTGTTTCTTGAGCCGCGTTTTGGTCGTCCTATCTTCTTTTGGGTGTTCCTTAAGGTTTAGGTTCAGTTCATTGCTTATGTTTGTTGGCTCTGAGTTGGCCTCGTCGTGATCTTTGGCTTTGATTGTGGGTGTGTTTTTGGCTTTATGGTTTGAGCTTGGGGGATGACAATGCTTTCCTCTTTTATCCTTGTGCTCTAGTAGTTTAAGTTTGTTTCCAAAGGATCTTTGTAGCCTTGGCTGTCCTCCCGGAAAAGACTTGTCTTTTGCCGGGCTTCGTTGTATCTCGAATGTGTAACAATGTTGAATGAATAAAAACTTAGATGACAAAAAAAAAAAAAGACTAGACGAAATAAATGCACACAAAAGTATCAAATTTGAAATTGATTTAGTATAATGTATAATGGCTGACTAATCAAAAATGAAAATTGTCTTTTAGCTTGAGGTTTCAAACTCTTAAACGATGTGAAATGTTTGTTTTTTATGATAAAAAGTTTTATAGTGTCAAAATTTAGTATATTTTGTTTGTTGTTATCGCAGCTATATTGTCAAGTAATGAAATAAGAATACGAGGTAGACTCATGGATCATAAATCATGTCGAACGTTTTAAATTTATATACTAATTAAGAAGATAGTTAAAAATTATTGGCATGGAGAGGTTTCGGAGGATATTACAGTCGAAGCTCGAAAGTGTTCCTTTCGCTAAAAACCAACTTGTGGTTATTGACCCCACAATTTTCCTAGTCATAATATTAATCATTCCAAAAAGATTTATTACAAATTTCTAAAAAGTTATTACAAGTTTAACTTTAAGACCATTATCAATCCAAATTTCACGGGATCTTATGTGGTGTTTTTATAATATAAAATTATTAAAACATACACTATCTCTTCCTTTTAATCAACTTTATACTTTCTCTTTCATCCTTTTACTCAACTTTTAAACACTCTCTCTTCCTTTTCTTTTTAAACACACTCTCCAAAAGATCCAATATTAGATCCCTCTCTTTCCTTTTTAAACACTCTCTCTTCCTTTTACTCAACTTTTATTAATTTTATATTTAAACACACTCAATATACCCCACAAAAATACTCTATTTCTTCATTTTACAATCATTTTAATAATTTTATATTATAAGAACACCTCATAAGATCCCAAAATATCACCATTGAACATGCTCTTAAGACTTCGTATGGCTCTTTTGAAATGATTTTTTTGTAAAGTTGGAATCGAATCTCATTCTAAAATCGAATCCATAACCATTAGGAACCCTAACCCAACTCAAATCCTATTAAAATCACTCATAGATCATAATCAAATTCGAAGAGAAAAGTTTTTATAGATTATTTTAAGAGTACTTTTATTCCAAATCAAAACATATTTTTGAAGTAGTATTTTTAACAAATTTACTATTTTCAACGATTGGTATATATAGCTATATAAGTAATCTTACTTCTTCACATTCACCTTTCGGAGGATGAAGATGTTGGAGTTAGGAGATATTTACAAAAAAGTTTCCTTTAACTCATTATTTGGCAACTTCTATCTCGGTAACTGCCTCGTTGCTTACCTCCGGCGAATATAGCTTTATTCAACATTTTGATGGAGCAATTTTCTTTACTATTATTCTCTTTTTACTGGAGTGACCTAGTTATTCAAACGTCGTCGGTAGTACAAAAATATTTTTTTCAGATCATGGTTTTCTCTATATTTGGTGTAGCGTTTATAACTTTTCGGGTTGCAATAGATGTAATCATTCAAGATGCTCAAGATATCGTTGTAGTTGTTCGACTTTGTATGATATTTGATATTTATTATGCTTTATATTCAGGACCGATCCTGAGTTTCAATAGGCCGCAAACAAAAATAAAAAACAGGCCGATTTGTCATTAAAAAAAAAAAATTTAGGATTTGAAGGCCGATTTGTTATTAAAAATATGAGGATCGATTTAAGGACCGCAAGCATAGACTTTGCCCGCTTGCCCTTAGGGCCGGCCATGTTTATATCGTTACTTAGTCTCTCTTTTTAACTATCGTTTGATTGTTACTTTGCTACTTCTTGCTTTACTTTTGTGTTTGTTTCATAGTTTGGTTGTGATTTCTACTCTTGTAATAAAATTTGATCGTTATTAAGTTAATAAAGTTTTCGTTATGAAAACAAAAAACGGTTGGTATAAGCGATAAAACTTCAAATAGCGAACGTGCTCTATTTCTTTAGATTGGTTGTGCCGACTTGGTATATTATTGTTATAGACAACTATGGATTTTGATGAGTCGTTTAACTTATCAAATTGTTTTTTATTTTTGGCAAATCAGTGTTTGTTCTTTTTCTTTTAACGTTTTATTCATAATTTATGAATCCTCATGCTAATGTTTTAGCTTAATGAAGAAGTAAGATAGGATCGAAAAAACATAATCATGGATAAGGATAAGTGTTAATTGAATACAATAATAGAACTATGATAAACAAAACTATAAAGGAAAAACAAATCTTATCTTTCATAGAGTAATCTCACATTTGAGCCCCCAAAAAACAAAAAAAAAGACAAAAAATAAACCTTTCGTGTAAAGCGTAACTTATAAACTAATACTGTTGACAAAAAAAAAAAAAAAAAACTAATACTATATGACATGGAAGAGGCATCCAACTACGATGGACTTCAATTCGATTATAAACATTATCTCAGTAAGAATACAACACCATAACTAGTAATGAATGATTTCAAAAATGTTAAAATTTCACCGAAGTTACATTTGGGATTTTGAATCCGGATTAGGGGTTTTTTGGTTTTCAGTTTTTGATCTATAAAATAACAATATTTCAAATAAAGTTGAATACATTTATGGATGGTTTGGTTCTTACTCAGTTTAGACTCAAGCTCAAATTTTAGTAAATTATTCTCAGAATTTTCGATGAAAAATTCATTTTATATCATTTTTTGGTTTGGTTCACGTTCGTTTTGTTTTTTTTTTTTTTGATCAAACCAAGTGATATTATAAACTCATACTCCAAACTAGGAGGAAATATTCGAGATTACAACACCACGTTTTGCTAAACCATCGGCTAAAACATTTGCCGAACGCAAAATAAAAGAGAAAGTGATAGTAGTGAAATCATTCCTAAGACATTGGATATCATGGAGAATAGATTTCAACTCATTAGTTACCCCGTTCGAATTGATTAGCGTAACTAAGGAGAGGGAGTCCGAGAAGCAATTAATGCTTCGGAAATCCGCTGAGATAGGTGCAATGAGGGCAACTTTCAAGGCTAAAGCTTCTGCAACCAGTGACGAGGCCACGTTCGTTTTGTTTTAAATATAGAAAAGAAGATCCATATAAACCGTATTTTAATATAATTCGATTTTCAGATAGATTATTTTGGTTTGGTTCATATAGAATCGGATCGGATAATTCAAAACACCCTTGGAAGTACTTGCATTATTGATTAGATGTTTCAAGATTTGAAGAAATACAAATGAATCACATAACCTAAAATTTTAATATTTCGAAGAGAAAATGAGTTGTAGAAGAAATAGTCCTTTGGATCCCCTGACATGCTCACAACACATGTGTCCCTTCTTAGCTGTCTCCATTTTTTCCTATAACCCAACTTGCTTCCATTATTGTACCAAAATCTAATTACTCATTTTTATCTTTTTGATAAATTGGTACATAACTACAAATTTACAAACAATTCTACAAAAACTAGCCTTCATTTGATACTACTAGACCAAAAATAATATAATTCTTTAGCGTGTGGACAAAAATTCCATGTTACTATAGTAGTAAACTCACATTTGTTAAATCACCTAAAATATTTCATAGCCAATGGAGCCCTCGTAAGAGTGATTAGTCAATAATTAATTTAATTTCAAGACTCTCTATCTTTATTTACTTGAGGTTAAAAAAAAACAAATGAGGCCCACAAAAATTTCCCCTTTAAAAGCAGTACCTTCCCCACAATTAGAACACACGAATCCAACGGCCCAGATTCAATCTCTGTTCCTCTTCAAAACGCATTTATCGTCTTTTTCCTCTCTCGCTTCTCCGAAACCGAAACCGTTTTCTCTCTTCTTCATCAGATCGGAATCTCTCAGATCTTTTCTTCTCTATAGATCGATTCTTCTAATGGCGGTTTCTGCGCGTGAGGAGTTTGTGTACATGGCTAAGCTCGCTGAGCAAGCGGAGAGATACGAAGAAATGGTTGAGTTTATGGAGAAAGTTTCCGCCGCCGTCGACGGCGATGAACTCACCGTAGAAGAACGAAATCTCCTCTCCGTCGCTTACAAAAACGTGATCGGTGCTCGTCGTGCTTCGTGGCGTATCATTTCGTCGATCGAGCAGAAAGAAGAGAGCCGTGGTAACGACGACCACGTCGCGACGATTCATGATTACAGATCGAAGATCGAGACGGAACTCTCCGGAATCTGCGACGGAATCCTTAAGCTTCTAGATTCTAGACTCGTCCCTGCCGCTGCTTCTGGTGATTCTAAGGTTTTCTACCTGAAGATGAAAGGTGATTACCATAGGTATTTGGCTGAGTTTAAAACTGGTCAAGAGAGGAAAGATGCTGCTGAACACACTCTCTCCGCTTACAAATCTGCTCAGGTTTATCTTCCGAATCCCAGATCTAGTTGATTTTGAATGTTGTTTTGCGATTCTTGTAAGCCTTAATTACTTGCTTGGAGGAATTCGGAATTAGATTTGATTGTTTTAGGGATTTGAGATTTGCATTGTCTAGAATAATGTGATTGAGAAGATGTTGAGCTTGCCTGGGTTTGATATATTTGTGCAGGATATTGCTAATGCAGAGCTAGCTCCAACTCACCCGATCCGTCTCGGTCTTGCATTGAACTTCTCTGTGTTCTACTACGAGATCCTCAATTCTCCAGACCGTGCCTGCAACCTCGCTAAACAGGTATATCCGTCATCGATTTATCGAATCGACTATCACATTTTGAGAATGTGGATTGGATTTTACCTTACTTACCTGCATTGGCTGAATCCAATCAATTCATAGTCATAGATCCACCTAACTTTGCGATATGATCTGTTTTTCTCATTTCAAAAACCTTGCAAAGACATGAATGTATCATCGCCGAGATTACGTTGTTGTAGAATTATACACTCTAGGTGAAGAATCCTTTGATGAAAGCTAATTTGACTTTGCTGTTGCGTTTATTGTGAAGGCCTTTGATGAAGCGATTGCGGAATTGGACACGCTAGGTGAAGAGTCGTACAAAGACAGTACCTTGATCATGCAGCTTCTTCGTGATAACCTCACTCTCTGGACATCCGACATGCAGGTCAGTCCTCTCTCGATAAAAGCCTCTCTATTATTGTGAATTTCATGTACTAATATTCGATGTTGGTGGGATCGTAATAGGATGATGCTGCGGAAGACATCAAGGAAGCCGCAGCTCCAAAGCCGGCTGAGGAATAGCAGGAACAATCTTTTGAATGAACTGCTAGCTTCTAGGGTTTCGAACTTCTCTCCGTCTATATGTACGAGGTCGCTTGCTGGGTTCCGCTTTTATCTCCAAGCTTTTTCTATTCGTTCCATCATATTTCCTGCAAGTTGAACCAACCATCAATTATCTTTTATCTCTTTGCTTGATTTTTCGTTTCTCTTTTTTTTCTGTCTTACGTTTTCGATTTCTCAATGTCTGGAATTGAACCATGCTTTGTGTGTTTCTCATCAATTTGGAAGATCATAAAAGTTCTGTTTCTTATCTAGTGGCGTTAGATTGTTGTCAATTTCAAAAGGGACTAGTTTTATTGGACTGTCTAAAGCCAATTACTACCAAGAAGTCTGAAATCAGTTACTAACAATTTGTTTATAGTATTAAAATATACTTTCCAAAGAACTATTTAAGTATACTCACACTCATTAGTCATTTAAAGGTAAGATAGATATGATCACATCAAAGGTTTGAAGTTTCCACTGAAAATGAAAGCATCAGAACAAACAATATTCAACCAAATGAACAGTGAAGTGATTGGTAATAGCTATCCAATACCATTTACCAACGAACGAATCAACAAAAAAAAAAAAACTAAATATTCAATGGCAAAAGAGAAACTTGTATGCAATTCGATGATCAAACAAATGATATTGGCAAACTAAGAGAGATGCAAAAGTGTATTCGTTTCTTTTTCCTACTCTTTGTTTCTAAACATGAACAAACATGGAACAAAAGAAAGAGGATTTAAAGTAATTTTTGAGTTATCAAAAGAAGAAAAAAAAAAAAAACAAATCATCCACCACTCAAATGATGTACAAAAAGAACAAAGGGAATTTTGTAATATCGATCCCAAAACGACGACGTTTTCGAAATTTTGACCGACAAGTTTTTTTTTCCCCCGATCAATGACCTTTGTATTTAGGGCTAGGAAGCGGCACCGTCGTCGGAGATACCGGAGACAAGAGTATACTCGGCGAGAGTAACCCATACGGCGATTTAGGCGAATTTAAACATCCAAATGATTGCTGCGCCGGAATCGATGTCGGCACCACCGATTGAGAGACGGTTCCCGGAGGAGGACGAAGCGGAGGAAGACCACCGTTGTTTTGCGGCGGCGGAGCGTTTTCCTGTTGTTGTTGTTGATACCAGCGAGGCGAAACCAAAGGAGCTAACGGAGATAAACCAGAAAACTCTTTCCGATTCGAATCCATCCCGAACATTGAGTTTTGAAGGTACCGCATGTACGAAGAAACCGGAGATTCCGCCGCCGCGTGAACCGGTGGAAGCGGTGGTAAAGGAGAAAGCGGAGCAGTTGGTCTAGGAACAAATCCACCGGTCCAGTTCTGATGATGTGCGTCGTTTAGCAAACTAGGAGGACGATTGATAACGTGCGCTAACGGAGGAGGACGGATCCTGTGTAAACGCGAACTCTGTTGTGCCTTTTGGTGGTGAATCGATGACGGTTGTTGCGGCGGAGCTGAGATCCGTTCATGTGCAGGTGAACCGGTGAGTTTTTGAACAACATCTCTGAAATCGGATTTGTTGATGTTGTAAACCGGAGGTTGATGTTGATGGAGATGATTCCCTTGATTCATCGCCGGAGGAAGATCGATTTCTCGATTTCCGGCGATTGAGACGGAGGAAGAAGACGACTGTGGGGGTTTTGAGATTTTGTGAGAAAGTTTGTTGAGTTGTCTCAGGTAATGATTATCTCTATTGTTGTTACCGGTACTACTCGTCGTCGTTGATACGGCGGAGGAATCGCCGGAGGAATTACAGCTCTTATCCATAGATTGATGATTCGGTTATTTTGTTTTTTCGTTTTTGTTTCTCTGCCAGATTTGGGAGAGAGATAATGGAGAAGACGAAGTAGAAGAAGAAGATGATGAAAATGGTTTTTTTCTTTTTCTTTTTTGTTTTCTCCGAAATATTAAAGGTATTTATATTATTAAAAAAGAAATGGAAATGGTTTTATTATACGAGTTTAATATAACTTTAATTGGATTTTTCTAGAATAAGGTGAAAAGCAAATAATTTGTCTCTTTGTATCTAAGGATTCGAATTTGTTAATAATATTAATGCGTGGTTATATTATATGTGAATGAACGAACATGTACGTTCGGTTCAATATTCTATTCTGGACCAATTTGTAATTGTTTAATTTTTGCCGCATTTAGTTCGGTTGCGACTGTTTATATATATATATATACAAAGGTGTTTTGAGTTAATTATTCTATACTTATGGGATATTTATAATCTACCATTTGTAACCAAAAGAAGGTTGTGTTAGTACTAGTTGTCTTCTTTTGGAACAAAAACTTTTTTTGTGGTATTTTTGTAACAAAAATTTTTTTTGGTGATATTTTTGAGAATTGCCCATATTTATTCTGTGTACCCCTTATTTCTATATTTTCGGTTTTTAATAACACAAAAACTAAAACTAAAGAAGAAAGACAATTATGAAAATAGAGTAACATGGAGTATGTAGGGTACTACAACTATAGGTTAAACAAACTATTGAGGTTAGTAGGATGAAATTTGTAGTGGATGACAAAAATATAATTTTTGAAAATTATTTTCCTATATGGATAATAAATGTTTAAATTGATAAATCTTTTCTTCGGCTAAATTAAACGTTTGTCACACATATATCTCAAATCTGCGCCACGCATATTTTCTGTTAGAATATTTGTTGTCACAGTTTTGCAAATTATTCAATAATCAGTTTTAACACAATAAGCAATCTAAGTTCATAGTGAGTCAATCCAAACCAAAATTTATCCAGCAATACATCAGTTAAATCTGTAAATTTCTGAAGTAACTTTTACCACAAAAAGAAATACTTATGTATATAGGAAAATTGGGTGTAATAACCATGAAAAAAACAATAACTAAAAAAGTAACAAATTAACCCGAATCTAATGGTTTAAAGTTTGCCACATATGGCAAATTTTGTCACTTTTTTAATTATAATGTTTTTTTGTGCTATTTGACAAATTGACCCTATATACATATGTGTGTGTTATTATTTTTTTGCAAAAATTTTTTTTTGTCACTTTTTTAATTATAATGTTTTTTTTGTGTTATTTGGCAAATTGACCCATGTATATATGTGTGTGTAATTATTTTTTTTGCATAAAAAAAGTTCTATGGCAAATAGATACAAGTCGACAACAAAAAAAGAAATAAAATGAATGTCTCGGGTTAACGGGTCGTGTTATTCAACGCCCAATATCTGGTCAAAAGCCACAAAAGTATTACCGAAAACGACATTCGTACAGCCCTTTAATCATGAGTAAGTTATTCTCTACTTCTCACTCCACCGTAAATCTCCGATCGGAGTCAGCAAAAGAGACTTATCCAACGGCTGTTTACTTACCACGTGACAGACAGCTATCACGTGACTTTTACTTTTAATCGTTTTCTATTAAAATTTTCCTAATTGATACTATTAGAGTTACACAGTTAATATCTGATTAGTACTAGTAGTGATTAACATTACTAAATTAAATAGAATTGATTTCTATATCTGATTTAGCATGAAATTATGATGGGTTTGGCCAAATGTCCTTTTTTGGGTGCAGAAATATTTGAATTATTCTTTTTTTTGGTTGAGTGTAAATTAAAATAAAACAAATGTTTGAAATATTCTTGCATGTAGATGTAGCTGACTCAGATATACTTGTATGATGTGTAAAACTGAAACGTTATCATTCAATAAATAGGGTTTTAATTGAAAACGTTACTTCGTAACATTAAATTTTCAATTTTTTTTTTCCGGAGTCATTAAACTGATTTGAATAAACGCCATATTCATCGTGGTCGTTTACAATTTTTGTTTGATTACAATATATAAATAACATAGTTGACAAATAATAATACAAGGATTATGATATCTTGTTTTGTACCTATACATAGAGATTATTTGACTTTATCAATCCCGTTGATTATCTTGCTTTTTGGTATATTATCTTGCTTTAGAATAAACTTGTCAGGTTCTGTAGAATTTATGGTTTATAACAAAAAGAAAAACACAGTTACGGTTGTTCCATTTCATATGGCAAAAAGTAATACGTACTGTAAAAGTCGTATGTGCTTATCATATTTATCCTAAAAGTAAAACGGTGGATAAAATTTGTAATCGATTTGATTCACACATCTGATTTTTTATACAAACCCATTTGATTTGGTTATTTTTTGCCTTGTGTAATGAAAAGTTTAACAATTTTTTGTTGTTAAAATATTGATGTATGCATATTATTACTAGGGAAATTAGCAAATATAACACAAAAAAAATTATAATTAATTCAATAGCTAAAATTACTATTCATTATGTATAATATGTATTATGGACAATTTTGCCCTTGATTTTCTTAAAGAAATATGTATTATATATTATGTATCAGGGATAAAATCGTAAATTCTCTTAAATTAGTTATTAGTTTTTTAATTATATTTACTATATGGCTATTACACTAATTATAATTCAAAATTTGGCTATCTGCCAAATTAACCCTTATTACTATTATTTTTACCGGGATATTGTAGAACAAAAAAAGAAGAAGAGGTTATTGGATAAAGGCAAGAAATAATGTGGGGCTCATTAGTATAAAATAATTAAAGCATTATAATTCATAGTACAAGTCCCCATGTGAAACGTACTATCTTGTTGCGTGGCTTCAACTTTCTCTTCTTTTTTTTTTCATTTTGTTGTACTCTCTCTTTGACAAATATTTTCATTTTTTGGCCTTTAAGGACATATTAACGTTGGCGACAAACAAAAATCGTTCGTTTTTTTGTGTCTCACTGTATTTTTCAAACGAAAGATTGGTTTGAACATAAAATTATAGTGGCAAGAGACATGACGAAAGTTTCTCTATCACATTTTTTTCATATTTCGATTTGATGATAAATCGACAAGATGTATGGGTCCAAAAGTTAACAAATATTCCAAATAGGGGTGGACTTTCGGTTCTTCGGTTCAGTTTCGGTTCGGTTTTTTGGTTTTTCGGTTTTAGCTAAAATGAGTCTGTATAAAACCATATGAGTTATAGGTCGGTTCGGTTTCATATTTAGAGATCCATATTAGAACCGAATTGCTTCGGTTTCGGTTCAGTTTCAGTTATTAATAGAATAACCGAATCAAAACATAAACGAATCAAGTGGCGAATCAAAAATGAAACACAAAAACATTATAAGTAAAGCGTTTTGAGTCTAAAGTCCATAATGAAACATCAAATTGAACACAAAATAAAACACAAAGTCAATAAGCATAAAATAAAACACAAAATATCTTAGGACCAAAACATAAAATCTTAAATAAAACATAAATTCTTAATTTTTCGGATATTTATGTTTCAGATATTTCGGTTATCAGTGGATTTTCGGTTCGGTTCGGGTTCGGTTTCGGTTTTTCGGTTCTAAGCACATAAGATTCATTGGGTATTTTTAGAAAATCGGTTCGGACTCGGTTCGGTTTTTCGGTTCCGGATATTTTTGCCCACCCCCAATTCCAAAATATTACTTTTAATTTTGGGTCCTGAGTCGTGTCAACTACCTAAGTCTGAATGTCCACAACCACGAATTTGGATCCTCCGAAGAAAGATTTGTCTCCGAGCTCCGATTCAAGAGTCTTGAGTACTTCGAATTGAATTTTTCGGTTAAATCACACAGCATAAACGATTCACAAAGAGAAGAATAATGCACCTTTATTAAATGGAGGAATCATATTCTTGGATAACAAGAAACAACAGAATTTGAAAAACAGAACACACAAGATTCAGACACAATGTATCTTCCTAATCTTAAAGCCGAACGCAACGATATCTTCGGGGTCAAAGCGAGACTTAATCACGCTTTCTCTCTGGAAACACCTTTTAGCGGAAGCCATCAGTGTTGGAACTTCTGGTTCGATGCTGAAGTTACCTAACTTCTCAGATGCTTCAAACCAAATGTAATAACCAGTCATTGCAATGTCTACGAATCCGAAGTTATCACCACCGAAGTAAGGTTTGTCTCCAAGCTCAGCTTCAAGAATCTTGAGTGCTTCAATATAATCTTTCTTGGCTATTGCTTGTTCCTCGCCTTTCGTTGACCAGATCTTATCCGCTGGCTCGTACAACTGAATGTAAAACAAAATCAAAACAAGCTTAGTCATGAATATAATTTAACATTCATTTCAAAAAAAAAAAAAAAAACTTAAATATTTGTTTACTTACATTCATTTCAATTTTTAAGTTCTTGAAATTTCAATTATCAGAGTTATCTAGAGACTAAGGATATTGGATGAGTACCTTTGTATCGATGAAATCGATCCAGAATCTTGCTTGAGCTCTCTGGTAAGGATCAGAAGGAAGGATGGGGTTGTTGTCGGACCAAACCTCGTCGATGTACTGAACTACGTTCATGGATTCGCAAACCGGTTTACCGTTATGGATCAGAACCGGAATTTTTTTGTGAACCGGATTCATTTCTAGGAGCAAAGGGCTCTTGTTCCTTAAGTTCTCTTCTCTATTCTCAAACTCAACACCTTTCTCTCTTAGCGCGATCCTCGCTCGAATGCCGAATGGACTCGGCCAAAAATCTAAAAGAATCACTTTATCCGCCATTCTTGTAAAATCAAGATTGCTAACAACCTTCGTTTCTATCTTCAGAGTAAGTTATTTGTGACTATTTTATATATAGTTTTATGGTGTTCTTCAATTTGTTTTCAAGCTTCTTTATTGTATACTAAATTACATGTCGACTTAGTCAACTATGTTAATGAATTCAACAAGAACTGAAATTTTAAATTGGGTTCTAGATAATGCTTAGGCCACTGCTTACGTAACTATACTTAAGACTGAAGATATTCAAGATCACAAAAGTTATATTTTAGTTTGATAGAATAAAAATCACAAGGTTTCTCTCAAAGAAGTCAACTTTAAAGTTGGACAAAGCATTACACTGATTTAAGACCAAAGATCCAATTCAACTGAAACAAAGCATCTGAGTTTTAGAACAAGAAAATACAACACACAAAGAGCTAAAACAGAACAGAAATGCAATTAAAGAAGATATCATTCTCTTACTCAATCCCATAGAACTTCTTAAGTTGTAAAATGAATCCAACAATTTTCTCAGAATCAGGCAAGGACTTAGCCACACTCTCTCTCTCCATACACCTTTTCCCCCAAGCCATTAGTTTCGAACACTCTGGTTCGATGCTTAAGTTACCAAACTTCTGGAATGCTGGGAACCAACTGTAGTACCCAATCAAGGCAATGTCCAAAAACCCGAATTTATCGCCCCCAAAGTAAGTTTTATCTCCGAGTTCGGACTGAAGAGTCTTGAGTATCTCAATAAACTCCTTCTTCGCCGCTTCTAGCTCCTCACCTTTAGTTGCCCAAGTTTTCCTCCCACATACATACAACTGATTCATGTGTCACAAGTAACATACTCATGAATAAGTTACAAGCAAAACTCTAGAATTTGACATGGATTGTAATGAAAATATTCATTTACTAAGTCAATATATTTTCTTTCATTCGTTTAATATTGTTAGGAATTCCACATCCTAAGCGAGATGATATCTACAGTAATATATAAAGAACATTGTTACAGGTTGGTTTTAAGTTGGAAACCCATAAAACTTAATAAATACATATCATTACAAATCTCAAAAAAATTTTGAATCAAGAATAGTAAAAAGTAAAAAGACAGTTGTTTTGTTTACCTTCTTGTCAATGAAATCGGCCCAAAAGAAGGCTTGAGCTCTCTTGTAAGGATCAGAAGGGAGGAGTTGGTTCTTGTCGGACCAGACAGTGTCGATGTACTGGACTTGTATGAGAGATTCACATACCGGTTTACCATTGTGGATGAGAACCGGGATCTTCTTGTAAATCGGATTCATTTCAAGAAGCAAAGGACTCTTGCCATTGAACAAATCTTCTTCTCTATACTCATACTTCACTTCTTTCTCTTTCAACGCGATTATCGTCCTCATACCGAACATACTAGGCCAGAAATTTAGAAGGATCACCTCGTTCGCCATTGTTGCGATTCTTGAAGCTCTTCTTCTTGGTTTGTCTCTTATTTAAAGTGTAGAATGTACAGTAGGTAGGAGATGAGTTATGCATGTCCAACCATATTAAAAATATAAATTGTGGTATTTTTACAGTTGTGATATAAATGACATAAGTGGTATTATATATTATTTACCAACAAAATATTTTGTGATTTTATAAGCACCAACCGTGAGATCATATTGCTTCTTGATTGTGGTCCTGATTTTGTTTTCCTATAAAGAGTTAACATGTATCAAAATCATCGAAAACAATGAATTAGTTACTACATGAAAAATAGTAAAAATGGTAAAACATATATTTTATTTACCATAAAAGAATAAAAGATGTGTCAGTTGTGTAGAATTGTGTTGTAATTGGTTATAATAATATATATATTTTTCAGTATGTAAATTATGTAAATAAAATTGCTAGTGGTGTATTTAGATATGCGTCGTGATACTCCATGTTGTATGCAGCTGATTAGAAAAATCATACTTATTTTTCTGATTAAGTGGTCTTAAAAGTACCTTTTGAGAAAATTGCGGAGCTTAATTAATAGTAAGGTTTAAAGGACATCAGTGATGAATGATAGAAATTTTCTTAACAATTCTCTTTCATTCATAGTAACTTTGATTAAAACAACTTTTTTTAGAAGAAGATTTCCACTTTACAGACCTTATGCATTATTAGAAACAAGAAAACACAACACACAAGTACACAACAAAGAGCTAAACAGAACAAAAATAGCCTTTAAAGAGAGCTTAAGTCTTATTCGATTCCATATAACTTCTTAAGCTGTAAAACATATCCAAAAACTTTCTCAGAATCAGGCAAAGACTTAGCCACACTCTCTCTCTCCATACACCTTTTACCCCAAGCCATTAGTTTGGAACACTCTTGTTCGAAACTGAAGTTACCAAACTTTTGGTATGCAGGAAACCAACTATAGAATCCTATCAGGACAATATCTACAAACCCGAATTTATCGCCGCCAAAGTAAGGTTTATCTCCAAGCTCGGATTGAAGAGTCTTGAGTATATCAGTTAACTCCTTCTTGGCTGCTTCTAGCTCGTCACCTTTTGTTGCCCAAGTTTTCCTCCCACAAACAAAAACCTAATCCGTGTGGCACAAGTAACACTATATAAGAGTTACAAGCAAAACCCTAGAGTCTAACATGGTTAGTATAAAACATTTTACTTGCAAAGTCAAAATCTTTTCTTCAGTTCTTCTAATACTGATTAATTCGCTTTGGACGAGACTAATTAATATTATGGTCTCGAACCTGGGGGATTACGTGTTTCGGCCCAGAACCTTGTGGTAAATAAAAAAAAAGATTTTGATTGTTGTTACCTTCTTCTCGATGAAATCGGCCCAAAACAAGGCTTGAGCTCTATGGAAAGGATCAGAGGGGAGGAGTGGGTTCTTGTCGGACCAAACCTGGTCGATGTACTGGACTTGTATGTTAGATTCACAAACCGGTTTACCGTTGTGGATGAGAACCGGTATCTTCTTGTAAATCGGATTCATCTAAGCAATGGACTCTTGTTATTAAGCACATCCTCCTCTCTATACTCATACTTCACTCCTTTCTCCTCCAAAGCAATCATCGTCCTCATTCCGAACATGCTCCGCCAGAAATTTAGAAGGATCACCTCGTCCTCCATTGTTGCAATCCGTGAAGCTCTTCTAATGGATTCTTCTCTTGTGAAGTTTGAAAAATTAATGGGGATTGGAGGAGTTAGGCTGAGGGTGACTATAAAGGTAGCATAGCTTGTCATTTAAAATTATCAAACCTTTTTTGGCCAAAACCATATTGAACCGTTTAAAGAACAACTTGTGGTAATTAAATAATTATTTTCATTACTCACAAATTTTAATTAAAAGTATTTCAACCTTTTTCAATGACATAATAATCATTATACTAGTACAAACACTAATCTACAAATTCGCCGTTTTCAATGACATAATCATTATACTAGTACAAACACTAATCTACAAATTGCCGTTACGTGTACACATTTTTATATTAAAGGTGATTGAAAAATAGTTCAATGTAGAAATTGATAAACGGAAATAAGAGAAAAGCAGAAAAAAAGAGATTAAAAAGATTTGATCTTACTCAGTTCCCATATAACTTCTTAAGCAGTAAAACGTATCCAATAACTTTCTCATAATCAGGCAAAGCCTTAACCACACTCTCTCTTTGCATACACCTTTTTCCCCAAGCCATTAGTTTCGAACACTCTGATTCCATGCTAAAATTACCAAACTTCTCGTATGCAGGAAACCAACTATAGAATCCAATCATGACAATGTCTACAAACCCGAATTTATCGCCGCCAATGTAAGGTTTATCTCCAAGCTCGGGTTGAAGAGTCTTGAGTAATTGAATAAACTCCTTATTGGCTGCTTCTAGCTCATCACCTTTCGTTGTCCAAACCCTCCTCCCACAAACACACAGCTGTTCCTTGTGTCACAAGCAACATTAATACATACTCACATATACAAGTTACAAAAGCAAAACCTTAGATTCTAACCACTACAAGAAAACAACCGCTATTCCGACGGCCAAAACCGTCGGAATTCGGTCGGAAAAGACCCATTTCCGACGTGTTTCCGACGGTTTTGGTCCGTCGGATCTATCGCGTCGGAATTTAAAATCCGTCGGAATTCCGTCTGTTTGTTGCAACGGAACTCCGACGGAATACGGATATCCGTTTTCCGTTTGAGATCCGTCGTTATACCGTCGGAACTTCATTAGGCGACGGAATACCGACGGTTTCGGAGATCCGGTAGTTTCCGAAGCCTTTCCGACGGTAAGGGAATTCCGACGGTATACCGAGGGTAAAAGGAACCGAGGGAATTCCGACGGCTAAATGGCACGACGGTGTTCCGACGGAATTCTATACCGAGGGTATACCGACGGAATTCGTATGTTTTTTTTAAAAAAATTAAAACTATTTAAATAATTTAAAATCATTACAATTCAATAAATCATTAAAAATTAAAATTAAAATCTTAAAAAAACCAAATTAAATTAAAATTGTTTCAAAAGTACATAAAAGTTTTACAATAAATTTAAAAACTAATAAATGTCTATTCCGACCTACGGGTACGGAAGAAGTCGTTCATCTGATCTTCCAACGTTTTAAAGCGTTTTTCCGACTCCGCCCTATCTCTGTCTCTCTCTTCCTGCATTTCCCTAAGCCGGTCGTGCAACTCTCGGTTTTCCGCCTCCAACCTGCTAGCACCGCCATATCGAACCGTCGAAACAGACGAGCTACTATCTTCAGGGAGGCCGTAAACACGGCCTCTGGTCTTGGGAGTCACCTACGATAAAAAAAAAATTATATTTTATAACTTACTTGTATTAAAAGTAATGTTTAAATTTCTTTAAAAGTGAAACGGTTACTAACCTCGTACGTGAACTCGTTGATCTTCTCGACTGGAACTTCGGTTGGCGCCGGAGTTCCTTCCACGATAGGTTGCGATTGGAGGAACTCCTCCTGCCGCCTCTGCACGGCTTCCACGATTTCACGAGCAAGCGGGTCTTGAATTTCACCGGTCTTCTTGTTCGTGTGCGAAACCTTGACCAAATCAAGGTTGGAAGGATAGACACCGGTCTGCTGAAACTGTTAACATATACAATTTCGTTAGCGAATTTAAAATTTTTTTGAATTATTAAACTACTTACAATTTTCTGAGCAGCTGAAGCCTTGCTCGTTGCTCCGAGGTTGTGGGTCGCCTTTCCCTTCCCCTTCCGAGTGCTGTTGCGGTTAGTGGAGTGTTTCTCGGAGTCCGCCCGAGTTGCCTCTAGTTCCCAATGTCGAAGTAGTCCAGCCCACATCTCTTGTTTATACTTAAAAACTTTAGGCACCTTCCCGTATTTATACCACGAGTCTTTCCACTCGTTGATCTTCCACGAGAACTTCCTCGCAGCCTTTGTGTCGAATTCCTTTCGGACCATCGATGTGAGCGGTGGGTCCCATGTAACACTTGTACACTCTTTTTGAAATGTCTTCTAGACCGACGATATGGATGGGTTGACGGTAAAAAACACCTATGGCAATCAAACCATGAAGTCTTCCTTCCGTGCTGCAATTGGAATGCTGAAGTATTGTCTTGGCAATAAGGACATGCCAATCTTCCATGCGTTGTCCATCCAGACAACATACCGTATGCCGGAAAATCGTTTATGGTCCACATAAGAACCGCTCGCATGTTGAAATTCTGCTTGATTGAAATGTCAAATACCTCGACACCATGCTCCCACAACATCTGCAACTCATAGATCAATGGTTGGAGGAATATATCGAGTGACCGTCTTGGATGAACAGGCCCGGGAACTAGAATTGAGAGAAACAGGAACTCTTGCTGCATGCACATAGAAGGAGGCAAATTGTAAGGTGTTACGATGACCGGCCACAATGAATATTTTCTTCCATGCTTTCCAAATGGGTTGAAACCATCGGTGGATAAGCCGAGGTATACATTCCGTCGTTCATATGCAAAATCTGGATATACGGATTAGAAGTGCTTCCACGCTTCCGCGTCTGAAGGATGCGTGATATCTCCATCTTGACTATGCTCTGCATGCCATCTCATAGCCCTAGCAGTGCGGTCTGATTCGTACAGCCTCTTCAACCTCTCCGTTAAGGGTAAATACCACATCCGTTTAAATGGAATCTTCGCCCTCCCACTTGTGTCCTGGAACCGTGTTTTGTGGCAAAATTTACATTTATTTCGGTTCTCGTCTTCTCTCCAGTATATCATACAGTTGTCGATGCACACATCTATAACCTCGTAGGGCAAACCAAGACCGGCAACAAGTTTTTGGATCTCGTAGTATGATCCGGGGGACAAATTATCTTCTGGCAAAATATCTTTCACGAACTCGGCGAATGCATCAACACATTCTTCGGACAAATTGTAATCAGTCTTCAGGTTCATCATCCTACTAGCAGCAGATAGCGGTGAATGACCATCCTTACAACCGCTGTATAGTGGTTGCTTTGATGCGTCTAACATTTCGAAAAACCTTCGGGATTCTAAATTAGGTTCTTCAACCCTATCACCCTCATGATACCCACCCGACTGCAAATTCTCTCTAAACGCATCGTAAACCATCGCAACCGTACTTACCCCAACATCTACTTCCGGTGTACGTTCTCCTACGCTATCCGGAAAATAAGGTGCATTACTACTACTACTACCATATTCATAATTGGTTTCTCCATGTAAAAGCCAAACCTTATATCCCGGCCTAAATCCATATATATATATAAGTGATTCCAAACTTTACTAACCGAACCACTAATTCTATTACAGCAATTAGAACAAGGACATTTGATATCCTGACCTTTGTTGGCCGCCTCTTGATTTCTAGGTAACTGCATGAACTCGCAAATACCTTGAGCGTATTCAGACGTTAATAAGTTCGACCCCTCTTCCATCATTGGCGCGTCCATCCATGACCGAAAATATGAAGAACTCATCTCTCAAATTTTTTTAGTTTGGTTTTCAGATGTTGGTATAATGAACGTCGGAAGAAATGTGCAAACTTATGTAGAGGGGATTTCTGTCGGAAATCCGTCAATACATCCGACATAACACCCCACCAATCACATCGGCCATCGCAGACGATATATCAACCATTCAAACTCTGCCGACATCGATAACCGTCCGAATTCCGTTGGAATGCCGTCGGAATATACCGACAGTTAGTGTCCGTCGGACGACCGTCGGTGCTTTCCGACGGATTTCAGACGGAAAAAAAATTCCGTCGGAAATTACAGTGTTTTCTTGTAGTGAACATGGGTCGTCAAAAACAAAAACAAAACTTTCAATTGCAAAGTCAAGATCTTTTCTTCACCAGTTGTTTTTTCGAGAATATATCACACACCGTAAGTGGAAACATATTTGAACTAATATATAAGGAACATAGAAAAATCTACTAATTGGTTTTGAGTTGGAAGATCACGAGATTTAACAAAAAAAAAACTTTGGTTTTTTGTTACCTTCCTCTCGATGAAATCGGCCCAAAATAAAGCTTGAGATCTCTTGTAAGGATCGGAAGGGAGGAACGGGTTCTTGTCGGACCAGACCTCGTCGATGTAGTGGACGATATTCATGGATTCACAAACCGGTTTACCATTGTGGATGAGAACCGGGATAGTCTTGTGAACCGGATTCATCTCAATAAGCAAAGGACTCTTGTTATTGATCACATCTTCTCCTCTATACTCATACTTCACTCCTTTCTCTTCCAAAGCAATCGTTGCCCTCATTCCGAAGATGCTTGGCCAGTAATTTAGAAGAATCACCTCGTCCGCCATTGTTACGATCCTTGAGCTCACAAAAATGTATAGACTAAGAATAGAATAGTATTGATCTAAAAAATCTTCATGAATCTGATAGGCTTATATAATTTAATATCTTTATCATTATTGTTTTAGTTAAAATTAATTCAATCATGTATTATTGGTTGAATGGGGACAAAACTACAATTTAGAGCATGATCAACGGTGATATTTTGTGGATATCATATGATATAAAATTATTAAAATTTGAGGAATAAGAGGAAAGTGAGTGTTTTTTAGTAAAAAGATGAGGTGTTTTTAAATATAAAATTAATAAAATTTGAGTAAAAAGAGGAGATTGTTGATATTATTGGAGAGAGGGTATCAATGAGTTGATATCAAAAGTGGGTATCAATAGAAAGAAGTGAGTGTTTTTAAATATAAAATTAATAAAAGTTGAGTAAAATGAAGAGAGAGAGTATTTTTTTGAGTAAAATTGAGTAAAAAGAGGAGAATTATTATTTTTTTTATCTTATGATATTCACAAATATCATGGTTGAACATGGCCTATAGTGGAATCCCCACTCAAAGTCTCAAAGTGAGGGAACTCAATATAACATTAATGCACTTTTTTTTTGCTCATATCAATGGGTTATTACACTTTGCAGCTTTTATGTTAAAAGTAAACTAATCCTATGTTTGTTTTTAACTGATGTTTAAGGTTTCTACATTTTTATTAAAAAATCATTAATTTTATCTTGTTTTTGAAATAAAATATTACGTTTTATTTATTCAAGATATTTCAACCAATAAAAATTCAATCTGCAGAATTTCAAAAGTCAAAAATACGAAAAAGTCAATTAATTATGTATTGGTAAATGAAAACATTATTTATTTGTGAACAAAAATAACTGCTAAAACATTATTTAAGAACAAACGGAGGAGTATTATCATAATGAAAAGAGTGGGCTTAAAAGAAGGATTTGCTTTTGTTTATGTTGGGCCACTACTTTGCATGATTATAACGTGGCCACCTACTTTATTAATATAGAGAGTATCACGGGGTCTCATTGATGATAAAACTGATTTTTTTTTTTTTACAATAAGAAGTGATGACGGTAAACTATAGCGGAATAGTTTGAAACAAAAAGAAATCTGGTGATTATCATTTTTAAAACAGAAAATTATTTTTGCGTTTTTATGATTAGTAACTATCAAATCTGTGAGCAAATGTCAATAAACCAATTATGAAGATATTGGGCTTTAGCCCACGAGTGTTTACAAGAAAAGAAGAAGAGAGTTTTGGACTTACGTACAAAGGCCCAAACCAATGTAATAGCTTGGTATATAAGCTCCAAGGTCTTGTGCTTAAATCCTAACACGTGAAAACAGAGCAAGAGAAGAAGAGAAACAGAGAGTTAAGAGCTGCGGTAAAGAGGCTTAAGGTTTCGGTCTTCTTCAAGCTTGAGACATCACGTTCTGAGTTCGTCGTCACGTTCACGTTATAGAGCTAAGGTAAATTAGCTGCTCGTCTTTCTTTTTATTGTACCTATATAAGAGAGAAAGAGATACGTGAGGTTGTATACGTGAGACAAAGAGATTACTCTTGTAAACACTTGATTGTTCTAGTGGATCGTTGAGAGTGCCGTCCTCTCCCCAGACGTACCGAAAGGGAACTGGGTTAAAAAGTTTTTTGTGTCTTTAATTGAATCAACAAACGAAACAAACGTACTAAGGTTAATTGGTCGTAGTTAGCTTAACAAAACGAGCTAAGGTTGAGGTTGAATCTGATATTAAAACCTCACAAAATCAATATAAACAAGCGGTGATGACATAAAAGTAAAAGATTCGGAAACATGGTATAATTTACTTATAATGGATTTGATTCTATTGGAACTTTTACGCTTCCATTATCCGGCGAAAATGTCATCACTTTTAAGACTCGCAAGAAAAATCTGTAAACGAATTATTCGACAACTACATTCATTATAAAAAGATTAGGTGGATGTACGCTCAGAGAGTTACCAATCAAACATATTAGATATATATGTAACATTCATACCCAAAAAAAATATATAGAAATATGTGTGCGTGTGTGTGTTAATTAGGTGAATGCACACTTCACTTATAAATTATTCTTTCCGACTAAAAGAGAATGCTAAGAGAAGAAGAAAAATATACACTATCCCGTTACGTAGTGGTAAAGAGGTCCCAACATTTTCTCGTGATTTTATTTTGGTATTTTTGAAAGTGATGTTCCACCCAAAAGATTGTAATATCCACTCTATAACCTCCTTTGTGATTACGACTTTATATTTGAAAGCAAATTTGATTTAAAATCCATACTTAAGGATCCCAAACAAACCACGTACCACACATTCTCACTGATGCTCTCGCATTATTAGAGAAACACACAAATAAAAAAACAAAGCTAAGAACAGAACACAACTTGGTCATAAACCAAGAGAGAACGATAACATAACTACTCAGATCCAAGATTATTCTTCCTATACTCAGCAGCATATCCAACAATCTTCACAGCATCAGCGAGAGATTTAGACACACTCTCTTTCTCCATACACCTTTTACCCCAAGCAATCAGTTTTGGACACGCTGCTTCGATGCTGATGTTACCAAACTTCTCGTATGCTTGGAACCAACAGTAGAATGTAATGAAGGAAATGTCTACATAGCCAAAGCTGTCTCCACCAAAGTAAGGTTTATCTCCAAGCTCAGATTCAAGAATCTTGAGTGCTTCAATAAACTCTTTCTTGCCTTCTTCTTGTTCCTCACCTTTCTTTCCCCAAATCTTGAATTGGGCTTCAGCGACCTAAATCCATTCCACATTGTAACATAACATCAAACTATGTCAGAAGAAACCAAACAAGCTCAAATTTGCCATAACCATACAACTTGAGGGTGGTTTGTTTGGTCTAAACCTATCAATTGCTCGTAAATCGACATCAAACAAGCTTAAAGATGAGTTCCACTAACAAAACTCTAAAAATGACATGCAACACTCAAACTTAACCCCAAGATTTGTGGCTAATTTCTCTGAGCCTAACAACTGCAAACTCTGATAAAATCTCAAATGTAAGTTGGACATTTTCGGGTTAGGGTTACCTGTCAGAGGAACCATGCAGCACTTGATTTAATATATGATAATTGTTGATAAAAAAAATGATAATCTCAAAGAGACATGCAAGACTCAAAATAAGATTAACTGATCTAAATTCACTCAATTACTGCTAAGTTTTAACGTTAAGACTGAAATTAAGAATTCTAGGGCCAAAAGGGGATTAGTTACCTTCTTGTCCACGAAATCAGCCCAAAACCTAGCTTGAGCTCTCCCGTAAGGATCAGAAGGGAAGAATGGGTTCTTGTCGGACCAGGCCTCGTCGACGTACTGAACGACGTTGAGGGATTCACAAACCGGTTTACCATTGTGGATCAGGACCGGGATTTTCTTGTGAACGGGATTACTCTTGAGCAGCAAAGGGCTCTTGTTGTTGTTCTTGATATCTTCTTCTCTGTACTCGAACTCGACACCTTTCTCTCTCAACGCGACTCTCGCTCTCATACCGAACATACTTGGCCAGTAATCAAGAAGAATCGTTTGGGTCGCCATTGTCGAAATGATACTCACAAAGATATGTTTTGTTTTCGTCTAGTGAATAAGTGAGTGTGTGTAGTGAATGGAGATTGGAGAAGGTGTGAGTAAACGGCTGTTTTATAATGGAAATTAAGGTCACGGAAAAGCATTTGATTCCCGTTTAGTCACATCAACTTTTTCAAAAGTATTATTCGCAAAAGCATATCATATGGTCCACATATAAAAATTAAAAAATGGGGAAACGTTACTCTTCCTATGGGTGTAGATAATGTATTATATATCTCGACTAATATGCATGTTTGGTAAAAAAAATTTTAACAATCTAAATATCTTTAAAATAACATAAAAACACCTCTAATCCATTACCAATATTTGTTCACTCGATCAAAAAAATTTCTTGAAGTTAATTATCATTTTCTTGAAGTCTATCATGTCGAAGCAAGTACCACGCATTTTTTACTTGGCCACCAACTTAATTGTTTATAGTCTTGCACCTTAGTTAGGTGGATATCTTAGTTAGGTGGATGTTTATTTCAGCACGTGATATAGATACAAATATATATACCGTAAAAAAATGTTCACTAAATTCTACATTTACAAATATGTAGAAATGTATGATTGAATATGAGTTCTATAAATACCGAAAAATTCGGTCTGCAATGTTAGCAAAATCATACCAAGAGAGATTCAATCTTAAATTTGAGCTTTACTAAAATGGGGAAGGAGGAGTTGCTCTTAATAGCAACTCACCAAAGCTAATCTCATAAGTTGTCATTACAAAACATATATATGAATCTCTCGTGATAGGAAATCCTTAGTTACATGGACTTTTTTTTTTTTTTTGGTCACAAACATAATTTCATTCATTCAAATAAGTCTGAGACATTTTGTTCAACAGAGGCAAGAGCTTGCTTGGCCAAACCATCTACTATTACATTAGATGTGCGAGGAATAAATTGAAAAGATATAGAATCAAATGAGAAGATTAGCTCTCTAATGTCTTCAAGAAGCATGGCCACATCTATGTGGGAGTCTTTTGAGTTGAGGAGACGTATTAGAGTTAGAGAATCGGATCTCACTGTGATCTTGGTGCATCAGTTACATGGACTTATAGACTTGTTTTGAGTTAACAATATTGAGCTTCTTTAAATGCTCTTATACGCAATTCTCAAATGCCAATTTAATCCAATCCACAAAAACCAAACCAGCTAGGGATAGGTTAATTTGATAATTTTAGGACCATCATTGAGAGCTTTTGTTAGAGTGATAAGCTTCTTAAGCTAGAAACAATCCTCATAGAGACGCACATAGTTGCATTGCAAAGTTAAAACTCACAAGAAATTAAGTCCGTACATAATAAGATGCATTACAAACTAGGACAAACTCAAAAACCACATGAATCTGCCCAAACAAGACACACACACACACACACACACACACACTACATCCAAACCACCACACACATGCTCTTGCATTATTTCATCCAAACCAAGAAAAGTAAAAGAAAACAGAACACATTCTGAGAGCGTGGAGTACCGAAAACCGATCTACTAAAGTACAACAAATTTCTTCCTGATCTCAGTGACGAAATCAGTAACCTTCTGAGGATCAGGCAAGGACTTAGCCACACTCTCCCTCTCCAAACACTTCTTGACCCAAACCATCAGTTTTGGACACTCCGATTCAATACTAAAGCTACCGAACTTCTCGAATGCTGGAAACCAAGTGTAGAATCCAATTAACGCAATGTCCACATAACCAAACTCATCGCCACCAAAGTAAGGTTTATCTCCGAGCTCGGATTCAAGAGTCTTGAGTGCCTCGATAAACTCCTTCTTCGCTGCTTCGAGCTCGTCACCTTTCGTTGTCCATGTCTTCCTAGATGTATCATACACCTAATCCATTGCATAAGAGTAATATAAACATCAAGCTAATGTCATAACTCAGAACAAAGCTCAAAACTTTATCTCTACAAAGCAAAACCCTAACCTTTAGAGTAACATAAACATCGATCTAACATCATAACTCAGAACAAAGCTCAAAACTTTATGTCTACAAAACAAAACCCTAACCTTTAAGAGTATCATAAACATCTAGCTAATGTAAGAACTCAGAACAAAGCTTGAAACTTGATGTCTACAAAGCAAAAACCAAACCTTTAGAGTGATTTATCTAAGACTACCAATTGCAAAACTCAAAAATTTCAGAATTTCAGAATCTTTAAATCATCAGACTAACTTAAACAAACCTAGACAAGCTCAAAGATTGATTTCACAAGCCAAAAACCCTAAAATTTGGGAGTAATTCTCTCAAACCCTGTAATTCACAAACTCAAATAAAGTTTCAATCTTTGAAATCCCCAAATCAACCCTAACCAGAATCAATCTATAAACCCTAATTTCAATAATCGGATTCAAAGGATTTACCTTTTTGTCGATGAAATCAGCCCAGAATCTAGCTTGAGCTCTCTGATAAGGATCAGAAGGAAGAATAGGGTTCTTGTGAGACCAAACCTCATCGATGTACTGAACCTGAATGCTAGATTCACAAACCGGTTTACCATTGTGGATCAAAACCGGAATTTTCTTGTGAATCGGATTCATCTGAAGAAGTAAAGGACTCTTGTTCCTTAGATCTTCCTCTCTGTACTCAAATTCGACACCTTTCTCTCTCAGTGAGATTCTTGTCCTCATTCCGAACATACTTGGCCAGAAATCAAGAAGAATCACTTCGTTCGCCATTGTTACAAATCCCTCAAGCTCTAAAAATAAAGATCTGTTTTTGTTTTTTGTTTTTGGGTTTTAGACTTTTAGTGTTGAGAAAAGAGAGTGAGTGGTCAGGTGAATTTATAAAGGAGAATTGAAGATAAAAAAGGATACAAAATTGGATTTTGGTTTCTCAAAAGATGCGTTACGTAATCTTGTAGAAGCATGTCGACAAATTTAATGCTTATTCCTTTTTTGAGTCATTAGTTTATAATTTTATTTCATTCCTCTTTCTAGTTTTTTAATTATAGTATAGTTCTTAGGAAAATCTTATTATATAAAAAAAAATACGCAAAATTGTAACTCACGAGATCACGACACATGTTAAGTAGTCGATTAGATTCTAACATATGTCAATTAAATATGTAAGTTTTTCAATATCAAAATTGTTGATTACCGATAAGGGTAGAAATTAAATGAAAAATAAACAAATATAAAGTAATTTTACAAATTGCACAAAACTTCTATACAAACAGTTATATAAAATTTTAGTTTAAACGATTTTTAGTAAAAATAAATTTAACATAAAACAAAAACTAGGAAAAAGAAATAGCACACTATATAATTAAAAATAGAAAAACTTTATTTTTATCGTTATATATCGGTAGAAGTTTAACATGTGTATATCTATGGTTAACACAAAATAATTGACCATGGATAAAAAAAAGAATTATATCAAGGAGAAAACAAAGACAAAAAAAAAAAAATGGTTAGTGGTATGTTTTTACATGTTTAAAGTTTAAGAAATAGCATCAAAGAAGGATCGTCAAAACATATAAGAATGATTTAGTTATTATATTAAATAGTTTAATGATTGAAATCATATTTACATATATCAAGTGTATATACTTTATTGATCTATAAATTATATGAACCTGTAACTTTAATCACTACATAATCTAAGTTAGAATTTGAATTAAGAAGATAGTATAATTTTTCTCAAAACATTCTTTAAACATAACTATTTACTATAAATCACATAATGCTCGCATCTATTTACTATAAATCAAATAATCATAGTATCGCGAGTAGACTTATAAGAATATATGTAATTTTCCTAAGCAGCCTCTAATAGACCCCTATACTCGGTGTAACAAATCCTATGGAGTTTTTTTTATAAAAATTGGAAAAAGGAAAATTAGCATGAATAACCATAAAAAATTATAATCTACTCCCTCCGTTCTAATATGTAAGTAGTTTTGGCTAAAAGCACGGTGTTTAAGAAACTACTTTTTCTTATAAAAAATATCATTTAATATACATAATAAATATAATTTAATCAAACCTAAAAAAGACTACAGAATATAATTGGTCACACAATATTCAATAAAGGTGAAAAGTACCAAGGATTCTCAAAACAACTTATATTTTGAAACAAAAGAAAACACCCAAAACAACTTATATTTTGGAACGGAGGGAGTATAAACTAACCAAAATGGGTATGTGTGGCCAAATCAAAACCTTTAGATTTAGATATTTTAGTTAGTTTATGATTTTTGTTTTTTAATGGTTATTGAGCAAATTGACCCTTGGAAAAACTTCAAATGATAATTTAAATATTTTATAGGGAAATTGGTTGAATAACACAAAAAAAAGAATTATAATTGAAAATTTAACCAATTAACCTAATTTTAATGGATAAGATTATGCCACATAGGTTACTTTTTGTTAGTTTTCTAATTATTTTTTTTTTCTTTGTTATTAAGCAAATTAGCCATATTTGATAGGGAAAATTGGTTGAATAACAAAGAAAAAAACATAATTAGAATACTAACCAAAAATTTCTCATGTGGCAAAATTATATCCATTAGATTTAAGGCTTTTGGTTAGTATTTTAATTATTATTTTTTTTTTGTTATACAATAAATTGACCCTATTTTATATTAAATACGAGGAAAAAAAATATTTTTAGGATTTTGATTTAAATCATTTAATTTAAGACCTGAGGTGATGGTTTGGCCATTTCAGAATTCATATTAAATATGATTCGCAGAGATCATAATTCTATTTCGGAGTTTCTTGGTCATAACTGTTTATATTTTTATTTTTTTATATATTTTATACCGATATTAATTTGTATTTTGGAATCCATTTTTGACTTTTTTATTTGGATCGGTTGGTTTAATTTAATTAAAAAAACATTTTTTAATAATAATTTACTTGGTGAAGAGTTTACTATAAGAAAACAATCCAAATTTTTGTTCATCTTTTAAATTTAGTCGAACATGGTAACTGGAAAATTGTAGTAGTTTGGATCTTGAAAAGTGGCATTAGGTAGAAGGTTGTCGTAGAGTAACACGTACACGTTGACTGAAGTCAAATTTCGAGATTTTTCGATGAGTGTGTAAAATCTGTGTGCAAGCATGTACATTTCGCACTCCAAAAGGTCTAAAAGTAATATAAAATTATTAAAATATACACTCTCTTTTCCTTTTAATCAACTTTATACTTTTTTTTTCCATCATTTTACTCAATTTTTATTAATTTTATATTTAAACACACTCTTTTACTTTTAAACACACTCTCCAAAAGATTCAATTTAACACACTCTCTCTTC
The DNA here is from genome assembly GCA_963576765.1 of Draba incana. Lineage (NCBI taxonomy): Eukaryota > Viridiplantae > Streptophyta > Magnoliopsida > Brassicales > Brassicaceae > Draba > Draba incana. The sequence goes on along the minus strand of OY755209.1, from coordinate 2,282,766 downwards.
CTTTTAAATACTCTCTACTCTCTTTACTCAAATTTTATTAATTTTATATTTCAATATATCCCACAAAAACACTTTTTTTCTTCCTTTTACAACCATTTTAATAATTTTATATTATAAGAACATCAACTTTAGACCCCTTAGGTTACTAATATACATGCTCTTAGGCCACTACTTACGTCATTAGTACTTGTGCTAATTATGCTCTTTGTAAAATAGGATAGGATATAAACACTGTTTTGCTCCATAATTTAATCTACCAATCCAAATCTACAGTGGCTCTAATCAATGAAAATTTCAGAATAATTATTTTTTAAGGGAGCAAAAAGACTAATTATTCTAAAATTCTAAGAATAATTATAAATCTGCCCCTTAAAGTTTTGAAGTTGCTATAGAGTACTCGTATGGGCTGGGCTCTTTTATTATACCAAACTAAATTTCACGTAACAGCCAATAAATAAATTCACAATCTCACCTTTTCCAATTTATTGAGCCAGATGTGATTTTCACGGACTGACAACGATAAATTATCCCTATAAAAAAACTTTACATTGTGACCAAAAAAATAAAAAGGACTCAACATTTGAATAAACCTTGCCTTATCTCTGGAATACACATGCTTTGGACCAGAGACAATGTGGAAGAGAAGAGACAGATGATCAAAGAAATACCAGAAAAACAGATTCCAAAGCTAACACAGGTCTGATTCTCTCTTCTTGCATCTTAATTTTCTCATTAATGATTAATCCCTTTTCAAACTGTAATTAACAAATTTTAATTTTAATTGATGTATGTAATAAACATTGATAATTTGGGGAGAAGAACATGATCAAGTGTTTCCACTGGAGATGAGTAAAAGGCTTGAGAAGCATTTAGGAGAACAATAGAAGACTTGTTGCTACTAACATAATTAGTAGGGAGATTGATAAGCAAAGTTTCTGCAAGAGCAAATGCATATCAATGTAATAATAGAAAGATTAAGAGAAAGACGAAAGATTAACAAAAGAGAAGAACTAGGCTCAAACAAGTCAAAATAACTAGTCTATATAATATTTTGAGGTGGAATATGGTGGCCACGTATGTCATATCGTGAGTTCTGATGCAGGAAGAGCTTCCATCATGGAAGAGAAAGACAATGGCGTTTTCGTCAAAATCCATTAATTCGACAGAGTTAGCGGAAAGGCTAGGAAAGGAGCTATTAGGGACACAAAAAGCGATCTCCAATGTCTCGACTGTGAAGAGCGTTTCCTTCTCCATCAAGCTTGAACACCGTTAGAGCTCATGTTTTCATTTTCAACGGACCATTTTTTGAAGCGGCCTTCCGGTACCACTTAAGTAAGAAAGTCTCACTTGTGGAACGCGACTCGACCAAGTGTTCGCTCGCGGAGCAAGAATGCAAAAGCTCGCGTTTGGTCTTGGTCAGCTCGGGAAGGTTTTGAAATCGTAACCTCGGGATCTTTGGTTTGTCACGAATTTTGGGTTTGTCATTGAATTGGCTGAGTTCCCGTGATCCAATGAGGTGGCCTCCTGATCCGAGCAAGCAAAAGGCGTTCTCTTTCTCGGAAAACATGACAAAAAATTTATAAATCACGAAAGGGTACAATTAAAATTATATATATTTGAAAAATTAAAATTTAAGTAACAAAAATAGAAAAATCAGGAAGGGGTACAATAAACAGTTGTATAATAAATTTGAAAAAAGAGAAAAATATATATGTTTGAAAAATGAAATTAAATTAAATAACAAAAAGAAAAGTTAAAAAACCAGAAAAGAAAATACAATAAATTGTTGTATTATATATTTGAAAAAGGAAAAAATTTATAATAATATATATTTGAAAAACGAAAATTTAATTAAACAACATGCCGTTTATTATCATATTTTGTATTTTTACTACAAGAATGAACAATTAATCGCCTTCAACTTAATTGGTTACAGCTCCTCCGCTTCCAAACAAAATTTAGTTCATTAAAGTTAATTAACAAGTAAGATGGTACACACCTTTCAAAAAGTTATCATATGATAATGTAACTCATACCTAAAATAAATAAATAATATAGAGTAAGTTAAAACAATACATGTTCATATGATTTTTTAAAATACTTATTTTGAAGGAAAAAACAATTTGGACTTATTATTTTTTGTGAGGAAATTTACATAGTACTGGCCACAAATACTTTTGAATTGAATTCGCATGTAGATAAATGAATGCAAGAAAAAGTGATTTTTGACGTTACCGAACTTTATTTTCTAGCTAGATTTGTGAAAAATACTTAATTAAACTATTTATGCCCTTGAACTATATTTCGTAAATCTTCCAAAGGGAACCAACCAAGCCGAATTGCTATTCGAGATACAATTTTATCAACCTAAAAAAAAAACTGGCCTTTAATCGGATAAGAGATAGGTAAAAGAAATTTCATAGTAAATTATCCAAGTAACTATATTTCATACCGGGAAAACACGATGTTCCAGTGTTAGTATTCGTACACACTCGACACTCTTTTTTCATATTCTAAATATTTTTAATAGGTATACAATAAGAAAATTCGATCATTTTCGTAAATAATAATAAGATTGAATAAGTAGAAAATAGGAAAAATCAATATAAACATACTTCATTAGATCTTGTGGTGCATGTCGAAGCCATTCAAAATCTACAGTTCTATTTTCCTTATTAAATAAATACTTTATAAACCAAAGTTAAGTTAGACAAATAAATTATCAATAAAATCTTTTAGAGAAATAACTTTTCATACCAATATTCTGATTGCAAGATTTAATTATTGCCCCCGTTTTTTAGTGATCGATACAAAGACTCCTAAGCTACACGACCTCGCCGCATTCCAGTCAAGACAATCCTTATACATTTTGGGACCTGGTTCTTTTGAAGTGTACTTCTTGCGAAGAAGTTTCCAATACATTTGGTCCTTGTATTTTGTGTATTTAGATTTCTTAAACTTGAAGAATTCAAGATGTTTTGAACATTTTTTTGTATCCACGAGAAATTTTACAACTAGTCTTATAAAAACATCGATGTAGATAATTATCGAACCATTCTTGGGTTCACCCCCTAGGGGTGAACTATCTCTTTCACCCCCTCTTTATCCACCAATCAAAACAAAGATGTGGAACCTACTAAAGTTAATTAATCTAATTAAAATAATTAATATAATTAACTAAAAAGTACATTAATTCGTTTGCTAAAACTGAAAACTAAATCAATGTGGGGGCCACCAAAAAAATTAACAACGCATCAATGAAAATTAAATCTCCATAAAATACTAAAAATCACAAGTCCAAAAGGAAAAAAAAAATGACTCAACATTGGTTTTCTTCTTCGACGAGCAAGAAGACGTAACAAAACAAATAACAGAGGTTCACACTTCCATGTTTTCCACCTTTATATCCAAAATAATAAATCTTTATAGATCACTATAACTCTTGTCAGATTCCTATACAATATAAGACTTCAAACCATTAAAAAGCTGACAAATAATTCAAATGTAATTGCTAAGAATGAAGTATTTACCTGTAGCACTTGTGAGGAAAATGTTCTCGTATGTAAGATCGGATTGATGGTAGCATCAGATAACTAGGTATCAGGAGGAAGATTTGAATCCTGAAGCATTTATCAATTTTATTTTGTAATTAATATACACACATATATTGATTAAGTCACGTTACGATGGAAATTGGACATAAAAGAAAAGAATAACGATTTATCAAATACCTGAAATGCTAATTTTTTCTTTGATGTACCCTATTTTTTCGTTTCAAGAACATTCAAATATCGACCATGGGGTCCGACTGTTTTGTTCTTTGGTCGTCCAACAGGAGCTTTTCTTTTAATTCCACGTGCATTTGGAACTTCTCCGTCTTCTTCCTCTCCTTCCATAGGTTCAACATTTGAAGTTGGGAGCGTCCATGCATTAGCTTTGACAAGTTCCTTTTTCTTTTCTTCTAATTTTTGAAGCAGTTGACTTGCAGCTTCATTTGCACACATCGTCAATTCTAAAAGATGCAATCTCACGGAAATTACGACACAAATGACTATAACGCTTTCCGATAGATTGCGTTATCGTACCATTAGGTGTCTCTAAACGATAAGAAGATATGTTTCGTGACTTTGCCTCTTTACTCCATCGGGTCAAGATGTAGCTAGCTGGAATTCTTCTAACTTCTTTCTTATCCAACACTTTCAAAGCATGACGACATAAGATCCCAGCAAAAGAATACTTCATGCAACTACTCTGTATCGCCTGGTTGGTGGCATCATACTTAACCAAATGTTCTCGCGGTCCACCATGATAAGATACTTTGTATTCATACACCATCTCAAACTTACTAAACTTTTTGGCAACATAATCACCGATAACTGTGTATTGATCCTGGAACAACTTAAAAACTTTAGGTGTATACACTTCCTCTGCATGTTGCAACATCTCTACAGTAGCAGAAAATACTAACGAGGTATGCATCATTTTGAAATCAGCAATTAATTCGTTATATCGCCGATTATCCAACACTCTCTAATAGTGTTCAAAGAAAGTTAACAAGTCATAACTGCTCTTCAAATATCCTTTCAAAATATTGTTCATACTTTCACTACGGTGTGCTCACCATATCTGCCCTAAAAGTATGACGTCCATATACCATCGCCCATTTTTCTCTCACCTCAAACACACTTTTCAACCATTTATTCTCTGTCAAATTATGCGTCTTGAGCATATTACTCCATGCCAACAACCAATCTTCTTCTTCCTCATGGTCATATACACACTTTCCAAAATCTATAGCAAAATTTCCTAGCCCATGAAATACACGACTTAACTTCTTTGCAGCATTTTGGTAAATATGCCAAACACATAACCTATGCTTTGTTTCAGGAAACACATTCATTATCGCATTCGCCATTGCTGCAGATTGATCAGTAAGAATTGTTTTTGGTTGTTTTCCAGACATTGCTCCAAGAAAAGTCTCAAAAAGCCACTTATACGACTCAGTGGTTTCATCATATAAGAGAGCAGCACCAAACACAACAGTTTGCTTATGATGATTGACTCCGATAAATGGAGGAAATGGTCTATCATATTCATTGGTCTTATAAGTGGTGTCAAAGCAAATGACATCTCCAAAAAGATTGTAATCACTTATAGACCGTTCATCTGTCCAGAAGATATTTGTGATCATATCGTCTTCATCAAGTTGCATTGAATAAAAAAAAGATGAATTATCCTCTTTTTTCTTTGAAAGTATTCCAAAACTGCTCCAGCATCTCCCTTTACCATTTTTTCCATTCGCTTTCGGTAAATATAATTTTGATAGTCTTTCTCCAAAAAACCCAGATTTTCTCGCCCCCCAACTTCTCTACTCATCATTTCAACGGTTGCTTTTGCTGAAATTCCTGACATCTCAGCATCATCAGCATGTTGTGTTTGAGCAACAGAGAATGTCCGGTTTACCTTTAGCAAATGCTTCATAGGCGTCTTCACTAAAGCATGGTTATGATTCTGGTCGAAAGACACAATCTTATATCTTCCCGTCTTCTGAAGATAGCAAGTCCTATGAGCTTTACAACCACACCGTGTAATTGGTTGTAAATAACTTATCTTGATCTTAGGTTCCTTTCTAATCCCCTCTTTTGAGCAAACATAAAGAAGTCTTACTACCTTATCATTTTTTTTCTTCCTCCGTTGTTTCCTTACATTGAAATCATTTTCGCCTCCAAACTTGTTATAAGCTTTATATGCGGTTTCATCAGAACTAAACTCCATTCCAATAAATAGTTCATCTTGCTTCTCATTTTTTGTGCTTGCTTCTAAAGTAGAAACCTCTTCAGTTTTAAAATAACCCTCTTTGCTAGCTATGTCATCTTCGTGTTCTTTGAATTCACTGACTGAAACTTCGTCTTCACTTACTAAATCATATTTTTCCTCGGCTTCAAACGGCTTTTGATTATGAAAATCGGATTCACCTGAGACTTGCAAACTAAATCCATATTGATCACCAAGATTAATTTTATGACTACCCTCCATTGCAATCTGCATAAATCAGTATAATATTGATCCGGACATCTTGGCTAATAAGAAGAAATAAATAATAAGCCGAAACGATCTAACAACAAGAACTGAAAATAATGACGAGGAAGAATCACATTTTTTTTTGTTGTCTGGTGCTAAATAGAAAACAAATAGATACTAATAATTCACACCAAACAAAAAACATAAATTCACATCATAACAAACTTAAACAACTTCCCACTTCTATGTTTTTAATATAATATACAGAACTACATGAACCTAGTTTATACAAAATCTTCGATTGATTACTTTTCAAGCTAAGAAATTATGATGTAAAAAAATGACTTACGTTCAAATTTGCTAGAAACTTGAATCTCGTCAATCTCCTTCCTCTTGTAAAACTATTCTCTTTTGGTGATATGTGAAAGAAGTAGAATTATTCGTTCAAAAAATTATGAATAAAATTAGGGTTACATTGAACTATGAGTTTTTTGTTGCGTCGTTAATTTTTTTGGTGGCCCCCACATTGATTTAGTTTTCAGTTTTAGCAAACGAATTAACGTACTTTCTAGTTAATTATATTAATTATTTTAATTAGATTAATTAACTTTAGTAGGTTTCACATTTTTGTTTTCATTGGTGGATAAAGAGGGGGTGAAGGAGATGGTTCACCCCTAGGGGGTGAACCCAAGAATTGTTCTACATTGAACTATGAGTTTTTTGTTGCGTCGTTAATTTTTTTGGTGGCCCCCACATTGATTTAGTTTTCAGTTTTAGCAAACGAATTAATGTATTTTTTGGTTAATTATATTAATTAGATTAATTAACTTTAGTAGGTCCCAGGATGCCAGGATGCCAGGTGATAGGAACTACATTCCATGGAAAGGTTCGGTTGTTGATTCCTTGGTTGGAGTCATTTTGACCCAAAATGTTAAAAACCAAGTTTCTGGTAAAATTTGAGTGTAAGAAAATAGAAAACTAACTAAGATAATTATCTACAGCGATGTTTTCATGAGACTAATTGCAAAATTTCCCGTGGATACAACAAAATGTTCAAAACGACCTGAATTCTTGAAGCTTAAGAAATCTAAATACAAAAACACAGGGACAAAATGTATTAGGAACTTCTTCGAAAGAAGTATACTCCAAAAAACACTACGGCCTAAAATTTATGACGACTATGTTGACTGGAATGCGGCGAGGTCATGTAGCCTAGGAAATTTTGCATCTATCATTGAAAAACGGGGGCAACAATTAAACCTTGCACCCAGAATATTGGTATGAAAAGTTATTTCTCTAAAATATTTTATTGATAACTTAATTGTCTAATATAACTTTGGTTTCTCAAGTATTTATTTAACACGGAAAATGAAACTATAGATTTTGAACGGCTTCGACATGCACCACAATATCTAGTGAAGTATGTTTATGTTGATTTTCCTATTTTCTACTTATTCACTCTCATTATTATTTATAAAAATGATCGAAATTTTATATTGTATCCTATTATTGATTAGGATATACCTATTAAAAATATTTGGAATATGAGAAAAGGGTGCCGAGTGTGTACGACTACTAATACTGGAATATCGTGCTTTCACGGTATGAAAAATAGTTATTTGAATAATTTACAATGAAGCTTTTTTTACCTATTTCTTATCCATTAAAGATCAATTTTTTTTTAAGGTTGACAAAAATATATCTCGAATAGCAATTCGGCTTGGTTGGTTCCCTTTGGAAGATTTACCAAATGGAGTTCAAAGGCATAAAAAGTTTAAGTTAAGTATTTTTCACAAATCTAGCTAGAAAATAAAGTTTAATAACACCAAAAGTCAAAAATCATTTTTTCTTGCATTCAATTATCTACATGCGAATTTGATTCAAAAGTATTTGTGGCCACTACTATGTAAACTTCCTCACAAAAAATTGCAAGTCCAAATTGTTTTTTTCCATCAAAATGAGTATTTTATAAAATCATATAAACATGTATTGTTTTATTTTACTCTATATTATTTATTTATTCTAGGTATGAATTACATTATCATATGATAACGTTTGGAAAAATTCGTACCATCTTACTTATTATCTAATCTAATGAACTAAATTTGAATTCACGATATGGAGTGACATTTTCTGCAACTTTTTAAACACAAATAAAACAGTCCATCATTTATGTATTTCATAGATGCAAGAAGAACAATAAATAATCCACAGCTTAACTAGTTACACATTAAACGGTTACAACATATAAATCACGAGTTCAAACAGAGGTTGGAACACATTTTCCATTTTTTTGATAATTTAATTTCAAAAGAATTAGTAATTTTTCCTAAAAAATAGAAATAAAAAAAAAACAGAAAACGAGATCGATTAATTTTAGGAATTAAATTTCAAAACTTTAAATCTTTTCAAATATTTGTTTTAGGCAACTAAATATTTAAGAAAATTATAGTTAATTTCGCAAAACCATATTCTACGAATGAGTAGATAGAAGATATACTGGTAGAATTTTTGTTAAAAACAGGCCTAAAAACAATTATTGTGGCTACGATAGAATTTATTGAAAATGGTAGACCTTGAAGTCTGCATGTTGCAGAAACTTCATATTTAGTAGAATGACAATTCTATGACTTCTACGAAAATGTAGAACGTGGACCATGCAGTAGAACATTTGTTCTACACTTCGCAGATTTATGTTAAATTGGCAGAATCTAAATTCTACTGCATTCTGCAACCAATAGAAGAAAAAACTAAAATCATTATACTACATGGGTTTTACCTTAAAAAAAGATTTTTTTCACAAAAAACTTTATTTATAATTATTATATTTAAAAAAAAAATTAAAACCTATTATTTGAATTTTTTTTTGCACCAATTAAGAGTCTTATGGGAAAAGAAGGAAAAAGGTATATTGGGTCATTTGCTACTAAATGTGGCATATTTTTTTATTTGGAGAATTTAAAGTAAAGAACTCCATGAGATTTTAACTTTTTCTAATATGACATGAATATGTTCAGTCAATCAGCACTTTAATTACATGAAAATAAACCGACTTCCACAACATGACAATAGAGACGAGAGATATTTTCAAGATGCCACTCAAATTTCAGGGAAGTTGATCAAATCAAGTTCAGTTATTAACAATCACGTTCCCACAAGTTACAAAGTTTATAGAGAAATATATGAGGTGATTTTTCGTAAGGATGCAAGAACTACATGAGAAGTAAACAGTGTACCTTAAAGCCACCGTAGGTTCCAGCATTGACTATAATGTCAGGTTTTAATGCTTGGATAGAAGCAAAGGTTATAAGAGAAGCTGGAACAGTTCCAACATTATCGATCCCTGAAGACAAACATGAGTTAATATACTTGAAGCATAAATAAAGTGTTGAAGACTAAACAATGCACCAACTTAAAAAATATAAGCTACCCGATCCGAGATTCATAGGCTCCAAGCGCTCCAGCAAGGTACAACTTCAATAGGGACTAAGGGCCGAAGTTTCTTGCAATCTAGCACGAGATCGAAGATTTTGAAATCATGAATAGGTAAGCAATTACCGATAAAATTTATTATCTCTACCAAAACTTTTCAAACGAAAATTATAAAGAGAAAAAGAAGTATACCCTGGATCCAAACAAGTATAGTCCAATCATGTTTGAGATGATATATCCAAGCATGTATTGGAACGAAAGTTGTAAGCTTTGAGATCTGACCATCAAGTTACTCGTCATGAATTGTTTGTCGAAAACCCGCCACATCAAAAACACAGCAGTGATAGCTATAATTAGTCCAAGAACAACGTCGTTAGCTGATAATCCTTGAAGCCAATGCTTCCTGTCAAAGAATCGAATTTCGATCACATGCAACAACGCTAAATCAAAACCCTAATTTTGAGAACATGAAATCCCAATTCCCTCTATATATTCACTACGATCTACACACAAAATCAGAGAAATTTTACCATGGGACAATCCTTCAAAGTATGTGATTTGGTGAACCTAAAACTCACCGATCTTTTACACGGTATTCAAATTGGAGATAAATCTCTTCTAGTGATTTGCTAAACAAATCCTAAGAAGAGTGAGATCGAATCTAGAATATGATGCAAGTTAAGAAGATCACCTCGAAGAAGACGATTTCAATGGAGGATGAAGGTGACGGTGGATTAGAGAGAAAGAGAGAAGGTAAATATATTATTCTTGTTAGGTTTTCAAGAAGACGACTAAACGCCTTATATAAGTCTCGTACGAAGATCATGAAATACAAAACCTACTAAACCGACATATGGGTTTTAATAGCTAAATTGCAATAAACCGAAATACATAAAACCAAAGATAGCTTTAGAAATAGAATTGAATCGCCCTATAACAAGATCATGAGAACAGAGGAACCCACTTAACAAACACTGAAACCCATTGAACATGGTCTTAGGCTACTACTTACGTCATTAGTACTTGTGCTTATGCTCTTTGTAAAATAGGATAACATAAAAACACTGTTTTGCTCCATAATTTAATCTACCAATTCAAATCCACAATGGCTCTAATCAATGAAAATTTCAGAATAATCTTGTGATTCAAGGTGTTGTGGATGTGAAACGTTGCAAGTATTGTGATGAAATAGAAAACGAGATCATATGGATGTGTCCTTCCGCAACAAAAGTATGAGACTTAGCCCATGTTTTGATCAAACCAGTACAGAGACCAACCATCACAATGAATCAGTTTCTTGAGTCGAGTCGTCGTCAAATAAATCTCCCTCCATTAGGTCTCACGAACTCTCCCCTATTCCCATGGTTGATTTGGAACTTGTGGTTGGCTAGGAATCAATTGATGTTCATCTCACCGGAGTTTTTGGTGACAAGATCGATAAGAGAAGCTCGCTCATGGATAGATGCTCAATGGACTTGTAATAAACCGCAATCAACTACGATCAACTCCACAACTCAGCTCCACTTGCAACATGACATCCTCTGTTTCACGGACGCGTCCTGGATTGCGTCATCTCGGGACTGTGGGATTGGATGGTGCTTCAAGGACATCCATTGGACTCCGCTCGTACCTACAAATTTTCAAGCTTTCTTATGGTTTAGCTTAGTGCATCCCACAAACTGAGAAGAAAAGATTCAAGAGACAAACCGATTCAAAGGACTTAAAGGACAGGAACCTGAAGACACTCATGGAAGCGTCAACATCAAGACAGTGTAAATTCGGCCCTAATTGTCGAATCTTTGGCTATGAAAGATGCCCTTATTGCAGCTCAAGGTGCGGGTTACCGGAGCATTGTTTGTTATTCGGATTCGCTCTCGCTAGTCTTACTAATCAACACGGATAGTGTGACAAACAAGTTGAATCCAATCCTTTACGACATTCAATGTCTTAGGGAAGGCTTTACGTCTATCTCTTTTGTTTTTATTCCCCGTTCGGAAAATGTTTTTGCCGATGCGTTGGCTAAATTTGGTATTGTATCATTAAACTCTACCTTCTAGTTTGGAGATTGATATGATAATATCTAAGTCGGTTTGCTAAAAAACGTATTCTATAATTTTGAGAATAATTATAAATCTATCCCTTAAGGTTTACCAAACTAAATTTCACGTAACAGCCCAATAAATAAATTCACAATCTCACCTTTTCCAATTTATTGAGCCAGATGTGATTTTCACGGACTGAAAACGATAAATTATCCCTATAAAAAGACTTTACATTGTGACCAAAAAAAAAAAAGGTCTTTACATTTGAATAAACCTTACCTTATCTCTGGAATACACAGGCTTTGGACCAGAGATAATGTGGAAGAGAAGAGACAGATGATCAAAGAAATACCAGAAAAACAGATTCCAAAGCTAACACAGGTTTGATTTTCTCTTTTTGCTTCTTAATTTTCTCATTAATGATTAATCCCTTTTCAAACTGTAATTAACGAGTTTTAATTTTAATTGATGTATGTAACCAACATTGATAATTTGAGGAGAAGAACATGATCAAGTGTTTCCACAGGAGATGAGTAAATGGCTTGAGAAGCATTTAGGAGAACAATAGAAGACTTGTTGCTACTAACATAATTAGTAGGGAGATTGATGAGAAAAGTTGCTGCAAGAGCAAATGCATATCAATGTAATAATAGAAAGATTAAGAAAAAGGCGAAAGATTAACAAAAGAGAAGAACTAGGCTCAAACAAGTCAAAACAACTAGTCTATATAATATTTTGAGGTGGAATATGGTAAGGGGCCACGTATGTCATATCGTGAGTTCTGATGCGGGAAGAGCTTCCATCATGGCCGAGAAAGACAATGGCGACAAAGTTAGTGGATAGACCAGGAAGGAGCTAGCATGGATACAAAAAGGTTCAGATTTTGAGAGGTAAATGAAGAGATCTCCAATGTATCGAGTGTGAAGAGCGTTTCCTTCTCCATCAAGCTTGAACACCGTTAGAGCTCTTGTTTTCATTTTCAGCAGACCATTTTTTGGAGCAGCCTTCCTGTACCACTTAAGTAAGAAAGTCTCACGGGTGGGACGGGACTCGACCAAGTGTTCGGTCGTGGAGCAAGAATGCAAAAGCTCGCGTTTGGTCTTGGTCAGGCCTGGAAGTTTTTGAAACCGTAACCTCTGGATATTTGGTTTGTCACGAATTTTGGGTTTCTCATTGAGTTGGCTGAGTTCCCATGATCCAATGAGGTGGCCTCCTGATCCGAGCAAGCAAAAGGCGTCCTCTTTCTCGGAAAACATGACACGGGATGAGTAGAAGCAGTGGTGAACTCTAATGTTGGTCCACTCGGGATTACTCTGTCCCGGTCAGCAAAAGCTTAGCTGAGGACCCAAGAACTTGACAGCGACAACACAATCTTGATCCTCTGGTGAAGACGATGACATTGAAACATTGGTCACGATTTGGGTTTGGCAACCAGGCAGAGTTACAAGAGTAATGGGAGAATTAGATGCGACCAGGTTTAGATAGTCTTGGAGGTGTAGAATTCCGTGCTCCTTCATAGTACCAACTATGGGATGCTCCGATCGTTACGATTTGTATTTTTATCCAACAACTCCCGAGCCACTTTCTTCTCCAAAACGGTGCACTTAATTTCATTAGGCTCCTGAATAACCAATTGACTGAGACCATTTCCACAATACGAACCGAACAGGATGCAGCAAGGAGGGAATTGCGAGGAAGATCCCGATGAGAAGCCATTAGAGAATACAAGACCAAGAGAAGATCTAGTAGGCCTAAAGAGCCGCCTGAGAAGCATTGAGAAAATCCTAACAAAACCCTAATTGGAGAAATACGTATTCTATTTGCTTACTAAATATAATAACTTAATAAGCAGAGAGATCATTACGTTTTTTCATCCTTAATGGATAATCTATAGATTTACTTGCTGGTTAGGTAACCGAACGTGTATCTCGTTAAATGATTATAATCATACTTTTGAAGATACTTTGAATGTTTGTAATCGGATAAAAGAAAAAACTTTTCACAATTTTTCATTTTTAATTATCTTTTTTAACTTATTTTTTAATTTTACTTTCTATTAAAATGTGAGTCTTATCTATTAACATTTGTCTTCTGCTTTTTCATGTGAGTGAGAAATGAAAAAAAAAAAAAAACAAAATAAAAAGGTTTGGTTTGGATAAGAACTCTCCTAATTCTATTGGTGCTATTTCGTCTTCAAATCCTCACCTCCAATTTCTCATCCTCTTTCACATACATTAGTACATACACACCAATGAGTTTTTTTGTCCTCATGCAGAAAAAAAAATTCTCATTATATGAAATAGTTTCTGCTACCTTAGTCCCAACTCTCTTCCTCCTCAACTTGGTGAGATTTCTGTAAACAGATTCTTGTCCTTACACATTTTTGTGTATATATTGGTGTTATTAGTTACTCTGTTCTCTCTGATCCCAGGAGATAAGCAAAAAGATGGAGATTACTAACGTTAACGAGTATGAAGCTATTGCTAAGGAAAAAATACCAAAGATGGTCTATGATTACTATGCTTCTGGTGCAGAAGATCAGTGGACTCTTCAAGAGAATCGAAACGCTTTCTCTAGAATATTGTGAGCTTTTGATGAACGTTTAATCCTTATTATCAATTGTTCTGTTTCATCAAGTGATCAATCCAAACTAAACCATGTCTATTTCTATTGTTATTAAGGTTTCGGCCTCGAATTCTGATTGATGTTAGCAAGATTGATATGAGTACAACTATCTTGGGATTCAAGATATCTATGCCTATCATGGTTGCTCCAACTGCTATGCAGAAAATGGCGCATCCCGAAGGTAAGAAATTGAAACAAAACAGACTAAAATTTTCTAGTATCCGGCCTGAGGGAAAATACGGACCTAGGCCAAAAACTTCTTAGTATTAGAAAAATCAAAAAAAAAAAAAAACTAAAGAAACAGAAGATAATGGTTTATGATGTTTGCTTTTATTGTAATGTTCAGGTGAGTATGCTACAGCTAGAGCTGCATCAGCCGCTGGAACTATCATGGTTTGACTCTGAACACTTTCTTCTTCCTTGTTTCTTAAGATTGAGACATCATTAAGCTCTTGTTTTCAGACACTATCTTCATGGGCTACTTCTAGCGTTGAAGAGGTTGCTTCAACAGGACCCGGAATACGCTTTTTCCAGCTCTATGTAAGCTCCATGTCGCGCTCACTTACTTTCTCAGGAATTAAGAAAGCTTCAAGATTTACTTGTTTTATTATAGGTTTACAAGGATAGGAACGTTGTGGCTCAGCTTGTGAGAAGAGCAGAGAGAGCTGGATTCAAAGCAATCGCTCTCACTGTCGATACACCGAGGCTAGGTCGGAGAGAATCTGATATCAAGAACAGGTTTACTTTGCCACCTTACTTGACTTTGAAGAATTTTGAAGGTCTTGACCTCGGCAAAATGGATATGGTAACAACATATTTGATCATTTATGTATTTTCTATAGTACAGTATTTGAAATTCTCCTAACACATTCTTGGTGGATTTCGTAGGCAAATGACTCAGGACTCGCATCGTACGTGGCTGGACAAATTGATCGTACCTTGAGCTGGAAGGTAAAGCAAATACAAAATCAATTAATTGGAAACTATTATAAATTACAAAACAAAACAAAACTTGTTCTGATTGATCTTCTTTGGGTTTACATGATACAGGATGTTAAATGGCTTCAGACAATCACAAAGCTTCCTATTCTAGTGAAAGGTGTCCTCACAGCTGAGGATGGTGAGAAAACCCTAAACTCTTTTCATCTTTCTAAATATTTTAATGTGTTATTACTTTACATTTTTGTGAAAACCCCAAAGAAAATGTATGTTAATTTATTTGTATGCAGCTCGGATGGCGGTACAAGCAGGAGCAGCCGGTATTATCGTGTCTAACCACGGTGCTCGTCAGCTAGATTATGTCCCAGCCACAATCATAGCCGTTGAAGAGGTTAATTAGTACTAAAAATCAACTTTAGAAAGGTTGTTATTACAATCTGACTCTTGATGATTGTGCTATTATGGTTCTTAGGTTGTTAAAGCAGCTCAGGGAAAAGTTCCGGTGTTCTTAGACGGCGGAGTTCGCCGTGGTACCGATGTCTTCAAAGCACTTGCGCTAGGAGCCTCAGGCATATTCGTAAGTGACAGTAATTTTCTTGGAAGACAAGAAACCATTTGCTGTTTCGTGGAATACAAGAAATTCATTATTCACGATCTTGTCGGTTTCTAAATCTTTTGCAAAACAGATCGGACGGCCGGTGGTGTTCTCGTTGGCTGCAGAAGGAGAGGCCGGAGTGAGGAAAGTGTTACAGATGATGAGGGAAGAGTTCGAACTCACAATGGCATTAAGTGGATGCACTTCTTTAAAGGATATTACGCGTAACCACATTACCACAGATTGGGATGCGCCTCAAGCACGTTTGGCTCCAAAGCTGTAGATACGTAAACCAAAAATAAAATATTTTATGTATTGTCTTTTTCATCATTTTCCTTGTGATTTGGTGTATTGTAAATTTCAATGTCTATCGGTACTTCTGGCTTTTCTTTTCTCTCTTTTGTTAATTTTCTTAATAATCGAATAATATATGTTCTACTTTTCTTCTAAAAATTAATTTAAACACACACCATTGTAACCCTTAATTTAATGGGTTTTTTTTTGTGTGGGTAACAATAAATCATACCTGCCCTTTCAAGACTCATACGGCCAAACTAAACGTCTCCTACATTATTTTCTCTTTTTTGTCCTCCTATATTTTTTTTTAATCCAATACATATATAAATTTGTGTCTAAAAGTTTATATGTTTACTGACAAAGATATTAATGTCAAAACTATTCCTGCAAGGCTGCAATTACTAATAATGTAGCTAAAAGTATGTGCATTGAAGATTTTATGCATAAGTGTCTAAAATTTTTTTAGAATTAAATATATTAAATTTAGAACACTTAAATGTCTAACATCAGAAAAAAATCCAGTATTAGATTTTTTTGGTTTTAGACACTCAAATGTCATAAATTTAATATTGTATTCTAAAAAGTTTTTAGACACTTATTCATAAAAACTCTAATGCACATGTCCTAAGAATAGTATGAATAAAAAAATAACAAACCAATTCAGCTAAATGGGGTTTTCTTTGTCTTTTTCCACGGAAAATATGATCAAATCAGATAATATGATCATTTCGTTATAGACATATATACACATAGATATGAAACAATTTATATATTATCTTTTCTCAAAAAAAAAAAAAAAGACGTATATAAATTGTTTCATCAGAGAGCCAAAGAAGCAGGGAAAGATGAAGAAAAGATGGTGATTTAAATACAAAATTCTTTCAGGAATCAGTCAAAGCATCTAGGGCCAGAAAAAGGATTGAGATGTTAAAGGATATTAATGGTAATCCTCAGAGAGCTGAAGCTTCTAAAGGTGATGTTGCTGCTTCTTATTTCACTCACCTTTTCAAATCATCTCATCCGGGGGCTTTTGAGGAGTTATTCAGGGGTTTTCAGAGCAGAGTTTCGTCTAAGATAAATGATCTTTTGGTGAGTCCAGTTACTGCACAAGAGATCAAAGAGGCTGTTTTCTCCATAAAGCCTGCAAGTGCCCCTGGTCCTGACGGCTTTATTTTTTCAGAAGTATTGGAGTATAGTGGGAGATCAAGTGGTAAAGGAAGTTATGGATTTCTTTGAGAGTGGAGAAATGCCTTTAGAATGGAATTATACTCATTTGTTCTTACTGCCCAAAACTGTTCAACCGAAGGTGATGTCTGATCTTAGGCCCATAAGCCTTTGTTCTGTTCTTTACAAAATCATTTCAAAGACTTTGGTTTTTAGGCTGCAGCCTTTGCTGCCTGAGATCGTTTCCAAAAATCAAACAGCCTTTGTGGCAGAGAGGCTTATCTCAGACAATATTCTGGTGGCGCATGAGCTAGTTCATGCTTTGAGGACTCATGAGGTGATTTCTGAGGAGTTTATGGCCATCAAATCCGATATGTCCAAGGCATATGATAGAGTCGAATGGAGTTATCTGAGAAGTCTTTTAGTAGCCATGGGTTTTCACATTAAATGGATTAAGTGGGTGATGAGTTGTGTTTCTTCTGTGTCTTATTCAGTTTTAATAAATGATCAACCTCATGGGATGATCATTCCTGAGAGAGGATTGAGACAAGGAGATCCACTGTCTCCTTTTCTGTTTGTTATGTGTACTGAAGGGCTGTCTCATCTCTTGAACCAAGCTGAGTTGGCTGGAAAGATTTCTGGAATTCAGTTTGAAGATCAAGGGCCTTCTGTTCATCATTTGCTCTTCGGTGATGATAGTTTATTCTTGTGTAGAGCATCGGTGGATCAAGCAGAGCATCTGCAAAAGACCTTAAATGTTTATGGGGATGCAACTGGCCAAAGAGTAAATTTGGAAAAATCCTCAATTACTTTTGGTGCCAAAGTTAATATGGAGGTGCAGAGTAGGATCAAGAGCATCACTGGGATTCTGAATGAAGGTGGAGCTGGAACCTACTTAGGCTTACCGGAATGCTTTAGTGGATCAAAAGTGCAAATGTTGGATTTCATTCATGAGAAGCTAAAGGCTAGGCTCAGTGGTTGGTTTGATCGGACTTTATCTCTTGGTGGAAAAGAGACTTTAATGAAGTCAGTGGCCCTGGCTCTTCCAGTTTATGCAATGTCTTGCTTCAGGCTTCCCAAGACCTCTTGTAAAAAGCTTACTTCTGCAATGGCGTCTTTCTGGTGGAATTCAGTGGAGAGCAAGAGGAAGATTCACTGGATGAATTGGGATAAGATGTGTCTTTCAAAGGAGCTTGGTGGTTTAGGTTTTTGTGATTTGCAAGGATTTAATCAGGCTCTTTTAGCAAAGCAAGCTTGGAGGATGCTCTCTCAGCCTGATAGTCTCTTTGCTTCTGTTTTAAAAAGTAGGTATTTTCCGCAGTCTTCCTTTCTTGAAGCCTCTATTGGGAAAGGATCTTCTTTTGGTTGGAAAAGTATCACTTTTGGCAGAGAGTTACTCAAAAAGGGTCTGAGAACAATGATTGGGAATGGAAGTAACACTTTTGTATGATCAGACCCTTGGCTTTTTGATGAAAGAAGAAGAATTCCCTTGATGAAAAATTCTATGGTGAATATAGACCTAAAGGTGCAGGCCCTTATTGATTTTCATAAAAGAGACTGGAACATGGAGGTGTTGAATGATTTATTTTTTCCTGTGGACATTGCTATCATTACATCCTTCAAACCCGTGGTGTCCAAGGAAGATTATCAATGTTGGTTGCATTCTAGAAATGGTGAGTATACTGTGAGCTCTGGTTATTGGCTAGCTAATCAACTGAATCATTCTGAGCTGATCAGAGAGGCTAAGTGCTTACCGTCGCTTAATGGAATCAAACTCAAGTCTGGAGCATCAAGACTTCCCACAAAATTAAATTATTCATGTGGCGAGTCTTGTCTGGGTCTATTGCGGTGGCTGAGAACTTAGCTCATAGAGGAATGGATCTTGATACAAGATGTCAAGCTTGTGGAGCTGAGTGGGAGAATATCAATCACGTTTTATTCTCCTGTCCTGTGGCAAGATTAACTTGGGCCATGTCTGACTTTCCAAACCCTCTTGGTGGTTTTGATTAGGTTTCCCTTTTCTCGAACTTTCACTATCTGTTCAATGTTGTTAAGAGGAATCATGGTTTAATGGATGTTTGGAAAACCTTTCCTTGGATTTTGTGGTACTTGTGGAAAAATAGAAACTCCTTTTGCTTTGAAGGAAAAGAGTTTGTGGTGCCTGATTCAATTTCTAAGATCAGAGAGGAGACTGATTTGTGGTATATGGCTCAGTTGATTGAAGATGGATCGACTTTAGTGCAACCAGTTCAAAGGAAAGAGATCAGATGGAAGAGACCCACCGCGTCTTGGCTTAAGTGCAACATAGGTATGTCATGGCTTAAGCAAAGAAAGATTGGTGGTTTTTCATGGGTCTTAAGAAATAACAAAGGTGAGGTGGTTATGCATAGTCGAAGATCCTTCTCTGGTTTGAGAACAATAGAAGAGGCTCAGCTGAAAGGTATGTTATGGGCGATGGATTGTATGTATGCTCATGGACTGAACAAGATTATTTTTGCTTCTGATGCATTGGATCTTGTTAAGGCAACTGCTTGTCCAGTGAGTTGGCCTAATTTTTGGTACCAAGTCTCCGAAATGACTCGTGTTTTGACCAAGTTTGAAGATTGGAGTTTGGTTTTTGAAAGAAGGAGTGCTAACAAAGGAGCCTTCTTGATTGCTCGTAGTGTTAGACACGAGAATCGATGGCAATCGTACATTGCTCTTGGTCAACCATGTTGGTTAAAGGAGCTCTTTGATTGTGAGAAAGACTAGTTTGTTTTTTGGATTCCTCGTGGTCACATTTTTGGTGGCTATGGTAGGTGATGTTTCTCTGTGTAGTGTGATGTTTTCATTATCTCTGCATATGTTGTATCAGACTATTTGGCCTCTTTTATAATTATTCAGATGAAAAAAAAAAAATTGTTTCATCGATAAGAAAATAGCGATGTAAGAATCAACCTGGATTTGCTTGCGTTGCGTTCAATATCTCACGACACGTATATATAATAATAACGCGTAAGGATCAACAGACATGTATAAACATAGTTGACAAAAAAAAAAGCGCACACACGTAGAGAATAAGTAGAGAAGATAGAAACAAATACTATTATTTCATTAAAAATTTGTTAGAACATGTATCTAGAAGGCTCTATAGTCTCTACATTTTAAAACATATGATATCTAGAAGACTAGAAACATCGAATGAACTCACACACTGCACACCGTGGCATTTTAGCTTCTATCTACAAACTCGTTACTTTGTTTTCTAGTATATTTTAAAGAGATTAAAATATTTGACAAAAAAAAAGAGACAAAAATATAGAAAACTCATTTTAGGGCGTCAAATTCCGAGACAACTACAGCGAATTTTCGGTACATAATATAGTATTTTGTTCAGCTAATTTTAATTTCTGAACAGATCATGAAAGATTCAAATTTTCATTCTTTAATTTATTTCAGTATACAAAAACATATTTAGTATCATTTTTTGAATTTATTTTCATCCCAAGTAAACTCGAACTATAGGGTTTTGCTTTTCTAAAAGAACCACTAAATTTTTACCACCATTTCGATTTGATGAATAAAGTATAGCACAGTTTGAACCTAAAGCATAACATTTGAAAAATAAATAAATAAAGATGCCCCAGAAAAAGAGGGGCCATGATGTGTATTACTACTAGTACTACATGTTAAAGGAGCAGAATCAATCGATTGGCTAATGTGAAATGGAAGTGATATGCCTACGTATACGTGCTTCAGAAATCAGAACCAATAGGATAGGATAAAAGATCATAAGAAAATATACTAAAGTATATCTTTGTTTGCTTGTAACTGACAAACTATTCTCAGTTTATATATTATCCAGATGTTCCAAAAAAAAAAATATCTCTTTGATACAAGTCAAAATTGTGAGATGTATCCAGTATGCTATAATTACTTAATTAGAAAGCGCAACAACCTAGACGTAGTGACCTAAGCCAATAAAATAAATCCATAAATCTTAATCGCATTTTCCTATAACTAAGAAAATTGACAATAAAAATGTTCTGGCTTCTCAAACACATTTATAGATGGAAAATTTGCATGCATAACGAATAAAAATTCTATAATTATATAACTAACCATTGACTCTAAATCCAATAGCTATGGTTTAGTCACATTGGATAAAATTTGTTAGTTTCCATATTATTAATTGTTTTTAGTTATGTTGCAAATTAACCCTTTATAGATTTATAAACTTATTCATACACCATATATATGAAACATTATGTAACACACAATTTATCGATAACACAATTCAATCCATATTATGTGGTATAGTTATGCTGTTTAGCCATTTCGAGCTGTGAAAACCAATTTAAAAGATGTAGGAGCATTTTCACATTTAGAGTTAAATACATGCCTAAAGTGCTTCAACATTTTATAAATTACCTTCTATCCACAAATTAAAAATATAAAAGAGGATTATATATATGTCACCATTGAAAATATTTTTCTCAAATATTCCACAATTAGTATTGCAAACATGCCGCCTATTACCAAAAAAAAAAAAAATCAGTAAAACAATTTTTATCTCTTTCTTCCACGAAATCTGTTTTTTTTTTCTTCTCTCTCTTTCTCTCAACGAATGGAGGTGATAAAGTGAAGAATCTCTCTCTCTCTCTCTCTCTCTCTCTCTCTCTCTCTCTCTCTCTCTCTCTCTCTCTCTCTCTCATGTATTGTACCTTGAAATTTGGTTACTTTTGGCTACAGTTATTTATCTCGTCCAAGTTTCATGGTCATATAGGCCTGGGAATTCGAATAATCGGTTCGGATTCAGATAATATCCAATGGATTCGGTTAGTTCGGGTAGGGGAGGTTTTGATCCATATAGGATCCGAAGTAATTTCAGTTCGGAATCGGTTCGGAATGTTCGGTTTCGGATCGGTTTCGGATATCCAAAATTTTATCCGAAAATATTTGGATATCATTTTGATCCGATATAAATTATCCAAAAATGTGTAACTTTATCCGAAACAACTAAATTTTATCCGAAAACATAAACCAAAATCCAAACATAGTACTAATAACAACATAGACTTATGTTCTCAGACTCAAACACCAATGAGTCAACAACAAGTTTCACACAAAGTTTGATGAAAATGATAGGAAAAGAGAGAATTCACACAAAGTTTGAAGAAAATGATAGGAAAAGAGAGAATAAATGTGTTGATAGAAGAGACCAACTCCAAGCATTGTCATTGATCTCCAATTGTCTCAACACATTGAATCCACTCTAGTTACATGTTGCGAACACTTTTGCTCTATCCCACACTACGGACACATTGGCTCCATCCCATACTAATAAGAGATTACTAGTTAGATACTGAAATTAAAGAATTTAACTATATAATTTAACCTATCAAAGAGACTAATGAGTAATGATTAGTGAATACCTTATTCTTGCAATTAAGCAATTTCAGTGTGATATTCAAACTCTGATACAATTGAGAGAAAGGAAGTTAGTATATAATGTATCAAATGAAAAGTATAAAATAGATATGAAAGACACAATTACATACCTCTCTGAAGTTCATCTTGCATTTCAGTATCAATAAGCATTTGTTGAATAGTTACAACTCCTCTTTCATTTATATGAATCTCAGACTTCAACCACTGCTCAAAGCACATCATTCCTTCAATTTTGTAGTGTGTCAGACAGCTCCTTTGAGTATCTAAGATGCGACCACTTGTGCTAAAAGCAGATTTTGATGCAACTGATGAAACTTGCATTGCAAGAATATCCCTGGCTATTGCAGACAGACCTGGATACTTGGGAGTATTAACCTTCCACCAAGATAACACATCAAACTCAGAACCATGAATGAGATTAGAATTCACTACTGGTTCTTTCAAGTACAGTTCTAGTTCAGTACTTCCAGCTTCAATTCCTACGTGACCAACATGATCCTTGTACATATTTCCAATCGAATCAAAACCAACATCAATATCCAAATTGTCAAACACGTCTACTAAAGCTTACTCTTGAGACTAAGGCTGAGATGATGCTTGGGATTGAGAAGAAGAAGAACCAGTACCAGTTACAGGTTTCACAAACTTGTTATACTCCTCAAATAACTTCTTCAAGATATCATCTATATTATCCTTAAGGTGAATAGACTCTACACTGTCTTTACCATAAAGTATATCAAAACAAAGCTTTGCAAACTTCATTTTGTTCTTAGGATCAAATACAGTTGTACTATCAGAAGTTTATTCATTTCCCCAAATGGATTTCAGTACTTATCAAACTTAGAAATCATAGCAGCAACTTTACTTTGCAATTCTAAATCACTACTCTCGGTCAATGGTTTCAGGCTCCTTTGTATGTTCACAATTTCATTGTAACATCTATATGACCTAACACTAGTAGATGCAGACAATTTCATTGTGTAATTATAAAATATTTGAAGAAACTTATCTAACCTTTCAATTTCATCCCAATCTTCTTTGCTAGGTGGTCCAATATTCTTTTTTCCTCTAATTACTTCTCCAATGTAATCATTATACAATTTTTCCTCTGCCTTCATCTTCTCAAATGCAATCCTGAATTTCAATGCTCTATTCAACATTAGATACGTTGAATTCCACCTGGTTTTACAATTCAAAGGTAAACTACCCCTAGAGATCTTTCTTGTGTCAACTCGAAGTTCAAAAGACTTCTGCCTATTCCCAGAAGACCTGACATAGTGCACAACATTCCTAATTGCACAAACACTCCTATCCACATCATGTAATCCATCCTTGACTACCAGATTGAGAATATGAGTTGCACACCTTAAGTGAAGATGATCCCCATTCATAGTTAGTGAATCCTCTCCCAACAAGCTAAATTTATCCTTAAATAACTTCATCGTAGACGTGTTGGCTGTTGCATTATCCACTGTGATTGTGAAGATGTTTTTAATGCCCTATTCCTCTAAACATTTAGTAAGAACATCACAAATAGTCTCACCTTTGTGATCACACACGTTCTTGAATCCAATAATCAACTTCTGCAACTTCCAAGAACTGTCTACAAAGTGGGCAATTACTACCATGTAACTAGCTGAAGTACAAGGAGCAACCCAAATGTCTGTGGTCAAAGACAACCTCTGCTTATTCTGTTCAAGAACCGTCTTCATAGCTATCTTCTTCTCTTTAAACATACCCATTATGTCTGTTGTGGCTGTTTTCCGACAATGAGGTGTGTACAGCTTGACTTTGTAGCAGAAATACCTCCAAGCCAAACTCTCTAAGAATGCAAATGGTAACTCAGCTAGCACTATCAACTCATTTGTAGCCTCCCTGAAAACAACCACATAAACCTTACTAAGCTTAAGAGAACCCTCACTGTCTTGGTTTAAAACATGTTGACCTTCTGCTTGTCTCTCATTCCATGCTTGGTATGCCTTGCACTTCTTAATGTGATTATTCAGATTACTAGTACCACCAGTTGATGCACACGACATTCTCTTCCCACAGTAGTTACAGTTGCACACGTTGTAATTTTACTTTTATCTTGTGTAACGATGCCTACAATCAGATCTTGTTTTCCTCTTCTTAGCAGGACCATCATCAGTGTCTTCAAAATCTTTTCTTTTTCCCTTGCGTTTTTAGTAACATGATCCGGTAATGATACATCATTGTCTAATTCAACTAGATTATCATCAGCATCAATATCGACCTCCTCGTCTTCTACATTTGTTTGATTGTTAGAAGAAGCCATCTACATAAAAACACACAAAATTTAGTAAGAACTAAGAACAAAATGAAAGACAAGAACAAAGAACATTGTAAACTAACATCAGACATCAACTTTGACATTGTAAACTACAGTCAAAAGAGATGAGACAGTAAGAATTAAGAGTTGAGACAGTAAGAATTAAGATACTATGATATCAAACTTCGATCAGACTTAAACAAAAACGTGAATTATTGAAAGTTTGAAACTAAAATCGATATTTCAAATTAAAATTGAATTCGACAGAGATAAGACAATAATAATCGATTCAAAATAGATGAGACAGTAAGTTAGAATTGATTCGTAATAGGTGAGACACAGAGACAGTAAAAATCGATTCGATTCGAAAGAGATGAGATAGTAAGAGTTGACAATCGATTCATACCTCCGATCGATTTCTCGATGTTGCAGATGTTGCAGATGAGAACCTCTACGATTTTGAGTTTCCAGTTTTTCTGATTTGTTTTACACTTTAGATTTAAACGGAAAGGAAGAGGAAGAGCCAACTCGATAAACCCAAAACAATCAATGAACAAAAACCATAAATAAAATATGTATCATATGTTATGTTTATATGACAATATTTGGGATACAACCGGATCATACATATGTATATGTTATGTTTATATGTTATATTTTTCGGATTATCGGATTTATCCAATGGATTTCGGATAATATCCGATCCGATCCGAAATCCATGGATACTTGAAAGACAGGTTTTGAAACAACCAAACTTTTTTTTTTTAGGCAAACAATCCTACTGCGGAAAACGATAACTTATTCAACCATTTAAACCAACAAACAATCAATCCAATACCCCCTAATAACACCATAACCCAACAACGATCAATTCCAGAAACTCTAGAGGAGCAATTAGCATTTCTAGCAACCTATCAGCTTCTACTACAATGCAATAACATAACATCCTATCATCCTCTTCATACGCCATGATTCCGCGGTCTTACTTTTCCTTTACCTACAACTCAAAGGGAAAAAGAAGAGTTGCGTGAGTATTATCATAAATACTCAGTGGAGCGGTCATCCCACCAAATAGGAAAAATACATAAAATACAGATATCAATTTACTACGCGATTTAAAATTCAATTAAATCAATTTCCAGCTTATTAATACCATATTCCGAATAATTAAGCAATTCCAGATTAATTAAACATTTTCGGATTAATTAAACAATTCCAGGATAATTAATTAAATCACACAAAAATTCAACAAAACAATATCGGGTGTCGATCGACTCGACACCCTGGTGTCGATCGATACTCGACTATGTCGATATCATCTTCTCCGCGAGGTGTCGATCGACACTGCCCGCAGGCATCGATCGACACTCCGTTCCAGAATCCGAGTCCGAGCCTATCCTCACAAGGCTCGTCTCGATTCATCGCGAATTGATACAGCGACCACACAACACGATTTCACACAGCACATAACCACAAAACAAGAATCCTATACGAATATCAATGATCAATAATCAAACATTCTCTAATATCCGATTCTAGCATTTTCCTAACGATCACGCACTCACCTCGATTTAACGAATTGAACACACGGATACACGAAATCAGAGCCTCTTGCTTGACCCAAAGCTACTGATTTCACCTTTTCTAACACCTAGAGCTTAACAATAGGGTTTTCCCCTAAAACGCATTAGGATTTCCTGAAAACAGAACCGACACGATTTACTAAAATCAACGCTGAAGACGGAGTTTACCTCGGATTTTCGATCGGAAACCTGATCCGAAAACTAGACACACAGAGATTTCTAACTCTCTATAGATCGTTGTCTAATTCTCTCCGAGTCTCCGGCAACACACCCTGCAATCTTGCTAAATGAAACTGGAAAAACAGAGATTTCAGAACCGACTCCCTGAAATCAAACGAACACAGAGAACGGAGCTTACCTCTGAATCCGGATCCGAAACCTGATCTAGAAACTAGACAGAACTATCTTTCCAACGGTATAAGGATCAACTCCTGATTCTCTCTGGTTCGATGGAAATCCTCCCTCGAAGCAGACTGATCGCAGATTCGAGTCTGCAGAAACCTCTCTCACGAAAACAACGATAACTCAGCGAATACTCAACCAAATCACAAGAGGCTTTCGGCCACATCAAGAGGAAAGAACGGAGAACTTACCCTCCAAATTTCGCTCTAATCCGACTTGATCTCCCCTGTCGTTTGCCTCCTCCAAAACCGAGCAGAAACTGCCCTCAACACCTCAACTCTCCCCAGGATCAACAAGGCTTCGAGAACACGAACAATTCTTACAAACACTCGATTCTCTCTCAACACTCTCAATTTCTCTGATCTTCTGCGGCCAAAAGTACCTCGACTTATAAATACGGTACCCTAGGTTTATTCCACTAAACCGAGCCAAACCGCGATTAGAATTTTAACCCAATCGGTCAAAAACGAATGGTGTCGATCGACACTCCCATGGGTGTCGATCGACACCCTTACCGAATTTCCAATTTTCAGTTTGGGGTGTTACAATTCTCCCCCACTAATAATGGATTCGTCCTCGAATCCTCACAAAACCGTCTATCAAAGACTCATATCCGACCCCAAATCGGTCCATTGGTGCCGCCGAAACTCAAAACTGGCCCATTAATGCCATCAAAACTCAAAACCTGACCCAACCTGGTCAAAACTATCCGAGATCAAACACCCGATCTCCGAGGCTCTCGTTTAGTCTCATGTTTATACGCCCGTTTCCAGACATCTATTACCCTTAACTCATTCCACACCCCTCACACTCGCAGGACGCATCCCTTGAGCTATCGGTGTCACACCACTCTCACTCTCGAGACGCATCCCTCGAGCTATCGGTGTCCCGCACCCCTCTCACTCGCAGGACGCATCCCTTGAGCTATCGGTGCCCGTACCCCTCTCACTCGCAGGACGCATCCTTTGAGCTATTGGTGCCTCGTGCCCCTTCCACTCTCAGGACGCATCCTTTGAGCTCCGGGTACACAGGGAAAGCTAAACAATCCCTCGAGAGAACGCATCCACTCAAAATAAAATGAATGAGTTGCTCGGGACCGCAGCCCCTAGAGTAATAAATTTTAAAACATCTATAAACATCTATCGACTAACTGCCTCTCGTGGTCAAACTCGATACTCCCTAACCCGGAATATCACCACAAACACATATAAGAAATAACCATCTTATAAAAACAGATAAATAAGAACGACTCCATCTTATAAATCTCAAAAAGGTATAATCGTTACAACGAAACGAATATACTGAATAAGCAGACATGCTAAACAACAAGACTAGAACCACAAAGAGAAATAAAGCTCAAACAGCGACCTGCTTGTCGAACCATTTCCTGAACTTTAACTTTATCTTTGCCTCGGGCTCCCAAGTTCCCTCCTCGCAACCAGCGCAATCCCACAAAATTCACAACAAAGGAATCTTTTTCTGACGCAACACCTTGACTCTCCTCAAAACTGGAAGAGACGCAAAGCTCCTAACCCGGATTATAAGGAATGCAACGTTTCATAATCCCGACTGGGTCTGCCCCAATCGATCGCGCAACAATCAAACAAGAACATGCACACCCCCAGACGCTACACCCATTAATCTGATTGTCGGAACCGAACGAAAAGAAAAAGGGCTTTTAGGCCCGCATCCCACCTCATACCCATGCCACGACCAGGCATTGATTACTCATACTCATACCGTCATCATCACACTCTCAGGACGTCTCCTTCGAGGTAACGATACCGATGCCACTCCACTCTCAGGACGTCTCCCTCAAGCTCTGGCTCTAATTAGGAAAACGTTTCCTTTAGAATAATCAACACATGCATGCACAAGCACCTGAAACTAGGAATACCTTCCATGGTATTGACCCGACATTAAAACTTTGACATCATAACTCTGCTCCTACCGAACACTTGGTTAGCACAACCGGCTTCCTGAAGATCCACACTTCAACTTCGAAGCACATCGCCAATCCCAACTTCTCACCCGCCCCAGATATTTATTACTCTTAACTCAGTCTACCCCTGACACCCATAGGACGCATCCTGTGGCCCGTCAAGAAAATATACTGTTCGCACTCTCGGGACGCATCCTTCAAGTCAACGGTATCTGGGAAACTCCCATCCCGATCAATGTACCAGAGAGCTCACATCTCCGTAAAACACCTGAGTTATTCGGGACCGCAGTCCCTAGAGCAATAAATGCCGAGCATTGAATATCGAAAATTGGGCTGCCCAACAAGGGTCTACATCCACTCCTGACGCCTCAGCGTAACCATCCATCGGCCGATACACTTGCCTATACACTTGAACGTCCCATTCGAAGAGACTGGAAACTGGACCGACTGCCACCACTTACCTTTACTCAAACGACCAAACACTTTGGTTTTCAGAAATCCATCCAGAACTACCCTCGGATGCATTGCCAGATTCTCGCAAACTCTGCTTCTTTTGCTAACCGAGACAACCTCCTGATAGTTGAAATGCTCCTTGCTCGTTGAACCCTATCCTCCGAAAATTGATCTCCATGACTGGATATGATGATACGCGAGAGACAAAGAACTACTCAAACAAACTGGTTTGCCATCCATTGCGATGAACCTTAAACCTTCAAATACTCCACTCTGCCTTCCTGCAACCAAAACTGGCGCTTCTCCTAACCGCACTTGCTCGACTCCGCATACAACTTCTGCTCTCGCGCCTCTAAAACCAAACGCAATGCACTTCATGCTCCTCATGATTCTTTGGATAGCCCAATATATAAATGCTGAGAACGCAACAAATACTTCTCAAAATTCCTTGATCACGATGAAATAATCTCACACATACAGCCTGCGCATTTGATAAGCCGCAAAGCATAACCACCACTCGAAATGTCCATTACTTGACTAGATTCGCCCTGAACTTTCTATGCAACATTTTTCGTCCAACTGGGCCTGGCGGTTGATCGTACCACAATCAAACAAGAACAGGTGCAACCCCCCCGTCAGTCCCGATTTGGATTTAATACATCTATTACCAGAATTCCATCCACGGCCTAACCTGACCAGAGATACTTCAGCTCACCACTCGAGCCTCCCGAACTGTCTATCACAGACCAAACACTTGACCTATCCAGCCAACACTATTCAAGATCCTCACCCAATCCTCAAACCCGTCTAACATGGACCAAAAACCTGCCCTGACCTAGCCAATACCACACGAAATCCTCCCATGATTTCAGAGGCTCCGTCTAATCCACAAAAGAAACATACCGCTTGCACTCTCGGGACGCATCCCTCGAGCCAACGATATCTGGGGAACTCCCCTCCTCGTAAAAGATCTCACATCCCTCGCTACTTATTCTGGGAACTCACTTCCCAATAAGTATACAGGAGAACACACCTCTCCTCTGATTAGAGCCGCCTCACGTGGTATAGTCTCGATATTCCCAGCCTGGAATATCTTCAAGAACGACCCACACTGGTCCACACATAAAAAAAACACATATAGTGCCACTCGCCTCAAGCTCATGCGAAAATAAATAAGGAACACCATCTTATAATTTTCAAAAATATATATCGTTTTCAACACTAACGAAAATACAATAATCCAGAAACCAAACCAAAAGAAACATAACCAGCTCAATCCTCGAACTGCTCCTCTAGGCCCTCGACCGTTACGAGCGCCTCCACCAGCTCTGCCCTCAAGGCATACCTAGAAACCATGCCAGGCTTCTTCAGCCCGATCCGACATCCTGCCATGAACTTGCCCATCTGGGCTTGCTCCTCATCCATACCGCTACTCGCATAGACCACTAGCCTGCTGAACTTAGCATCATACCCACGCACTGATCGGTTGCCCTGAACCAGACTCTGGAACTGCAACTCTAACTGCTCCACAACTTCTTGAGGAAAATATCTGGCATTAAACTCGCCCATAAGCAGCAACTCATTGGACATCACCAAATACTGCTCTCTCGGGGTCACTGTTGGAGCCTGCACTGGTACCGCACTCGGTAACCGCTCTAAAATCGATGCAAGCATCTTCGCTAAACGATCCTCGGGATCCTGGGCTCCACCTGCAGTAATACCCGCACCTGGGCCTCTTGCCGCACCAGAAGCTCCGGCACTAACTCCAGCACCAGCTGAACTATCCGACACACTGACAGCACCCACTGAAACCTCCCGGTACGACGGCGAAACAACCACCTGCTCTGACGACTCACTCTGAGACTCCCACTACAAGAAAACAGGTCGTTAGTCACTCCGGGAAGAGTCACAAATGAGCCATTTGCGACTAATTTCCGACTCGAAAACCGGAGTCACAATAGTCGAGTCGCAAATTTTTCGAGTCGCAAATGAGTCGCAAATTAGCGACTCTTCTGTGACTCTTTATTTTAGTCGCAAATTAGCGACTAATATGCATCGAAATTTATGAGTCGTTAATTTACGACTCCTTTACGACTAATCTGTGGAGTGACTAATTAAAGACGCATTAGCGACTCTTTTGTTACGATCTAAAAATAGAAAGTGGTCACAAATTAGTCAATATTGTGTCACTTATTTGAGACTAAATTGTGATGTTGTTTGTTTGTGTTTCTACAATTACCTAATGTTGTTAATGAAAAAAGAACTTGAAATGAAAATTTATACTACAAAACAAGCATATAGCTTGTCAAAACAAACAAAAGTTACATTACATATAAGATCCATCAAATATTCTACTCTTTGAAACAAACCATAACATTTACAAGATGCATAATTGAAATTAGGAATATCACAAAGTCATAAACTTTACAAGTCTAATGAAATCTATATGCTTCCAATCCTTGCCGAATAATAATCTCATGACCACACTTAGTGCATGTAGGAATATTATTGTCTTGAGGATGAAATGCCAGGAACGTTGACGCGGGAGGAGGTGGCATGAAAGTGGTCATAACCTGGAAACAAAGTGAAAATGCCAGTCAATTGCAGAAGATTTTGTATATTGCAAGTTATAGTGTTGTGCATCAAGTGGCAGAGACAATATTGTCTGAGCACAGGAAAAAAATAAAATTGATAGGTAACTTACCTTGAATGTCATCATATTAAACAATGAAACCTTTCCACCACAAGAAGACATGACGTACGAGTCATTCTTAGAAAGAGCTATGCACGGAACAGCTCCCTCAGGATTATCCGGAGCATCATTTGTCATTAAGAGACCACTTTTAGGTTGCCAATGCTGCGGAATAACACTGGCGGTAGCCTTAAAGAAAAAAATGACATTTTCAGCAAGTTGGACCAGAGAATTTAGAAGTGATCCGAGCACACAACTTTTTATCCATACATGTAGTTACCACAAAACAACATATATCACACTGTGACGAGGTTAAAGTTTGAATTACCTTTCCAGTTGGATTTTGCTCGCTGCGGCTCCACTTCCATAGTCGCTGAAGACCATTTGTACCAAAAGTCTTATCTTCTCCTTTTTTCACCTACAACTCAGAATAATAGATAAAACTGTCAAGGAACACATTTAATCAAGAATAACATGTTGTTAAGAATCCAACAAATGTCTAACCTTAAGAGCTACAACAAATGTCTCTGCTGCATTGATATATCATGGTTTTTACCCTGTTTAAGCCATGATATAAGTCCATTATCTAGAGTCTTTGTTATGTTTTGTGTTGGTTTTAGAGTCTTTTCAGGTACAAGGACGATTGGAGCTTAAAAGATGTTTACTGGGAGTTTTGGAGTATCACGGAATGAAGCGGCAA
Source organism: Draba incana (assembly GCA_963576765.1). Classification (NCBI taxonomy): domain Eukaryota; kingdom Viridiplantae; phylum Streptophyta; class Magnoliopsida; order Brassicales; family Brassicaceae; genus Draba; species Draba incana. The sequence goes on along the minus strand of OY755209.1, from coordinate 2,250,159 downwards.
AGATGCAATCATGTAATGAAGTTTTGGAGTCGGTGTCGAGCGACACCATCACTGAGCATCGCTCGACACGACCATTTGTGAAGCAAAGAATCCGATTTTGAAGATTGGTGTCGATCGACACCACCTATCAGTGTCGATCGACACCTTGTTCGCAGAAGCCTAGTTCTTAATCGCAGAAGTCCGTTCGAAGCCCGGAGTTTCCAGATGTTTACTTTTATGTTCTGGCCGACTTTGTAACCTTATAAATACGTTTTTAGAGTCATTGTTTAGACTCATGCTTTATTTTATGGAATTATTTAGATTAATCATTAATAAAATCATGTTTTCTTCTATGATTATGTCTGAGTAATTTCCCTGTTAGGTTTAGGGTTTTTGAAAGTGTTTGATGAGTTTGCATGATTTGATCTGATTATTAGGATAAATTCTTTAGTAGTTCTTCATCTTAACTTGTTCTTATTGCTGATTTTAGCCTCGCGAACTGAAATCTGATCTAGGGTTTATTAATAGAAACGACAGTTTGATTGATAATTCTGAACTAGTTTTTGATGAGCAAAACTCCTAATCGCAAAAGAATTTGGCTTAGGGTTTTGTGAACAATTGTGCCTGAATTTATTGCTTGTTTAGATTCATAGGATTCGCAAAGGAATTTGGTTTGCTTGAATTTACTCATAGAAATTATTCGCAGCGAGAGCTGGTATGTTTACTTTCGTTTGCATGTTCATGAACTGTTCTTCATAATCCTAATAACTGATTTATCTGCAACTCTGATACACTGGAAAATTCCCTGTACCTAGCGTTTTTCTCTTATCGTTTTACAACCGTTTTCATTACTGCTTGCTTTACTTGCTTTTACATTCATCTTGTCTAGCTTAATCTGAAATTTATAATCTATTGTGTTTTCTTAGACTTCATGTGGATCGATAACCCTAAATACTGCAATTGACCTCTTAATTTGAGAGAGTCTAGCTCTAGGGATAATTTGAGCATGTCAAATTTTGGCGCCGTTGCCGGGGAGTCTGGACCATTAGATTTATTTTATTAGGATTTTGTCTAGGTTTTTGTTTTTATTTTTGTTTTGCTAGTTTCTTTTTGTTTTGCGTTTCAGGTACATGCGAAACCGCAATACCAGGAGAATCGACACGAGGAACTAGTTGGTTACAATCTCGAGGAACTTGCGCGTTTGGAACATGAGAACAGAAGAACAGCTAGAATGGCTGCTCAAGAACGTATTATACTGATTCCTGGAGAGGATGGAGTTCTGCGTGATCCGGCAGGTCTAAGATACAACGCCGAAGGGCAGAGGATTAACGACGATGGGAACGTGATCGTCGAGGAGATTATCGAGCCAGTTGACGAGGGAGCAGTGTTCGAAAATCCAGCTGGCGTCGCTTGACACCACAACGGTGTCGCTCGACACCCTCATGAGCTACGTATCGAGCGACACGGAGGTCAGATCGCTCGACGCGATGGAGAAGCTGGTGTTGATCGACGCCAACCCGGCATCGCTCGACACCTTGTCCGAAACCAGCAAAGGACTTTAGCAGACTTCAACCGACCGGACTAGTTCTATGCGAATCGAGCTGCGATTCGTCCACCTGCATTCCAGAGGAATGATTTTGAGCTGAAACCTGCTTACTTCAGTCGCACAGAATCCTTACCATGGTCTTCCCCATGAGCATCCGATGGACCACATCGAGAACTTCGAGGACTTAGCTTCTAGCATAAAGGTCGATGGAGTGTCCAGCGATTATCTCTTCTGCAAGTTATTCCCATACTCTCTTAGTGGGGATGTTTCTTACTGGCTAAAGCAGCTAGAACTGGGATCATTGACTACTTTGGGGGACACCAAGAACGCTTTCCTCAACTACTTCTATGATGATGCGAGATCAGAGGACCTCAGAACGAAGATCACTATATTTCGTCAAGGGCCAACAGAAGTATTCAGGGCTGCGTGGACGCGTCTTAAGTCATATCAGAGAGATTGTCCTCACCACGGCTTCACAGATGTTCAGTTGCTAGGCATCTTTTACAGAGAAGTAGACTGGCGATATCAGATGGCACTAGATGCAGCGAGTAGTGGTAACTTTAATACCAATTACCCAGAGGACGCGGTTACTCTCATCGAGAATTTAGCTTCTAGCAACAGCACAAAGAACGCTGATTTTGAGAGAAAGCAGATGAGTGACAACAAGGATGGTGGGAAGCACTTGGTTGAGATGAACGCGAAGCTGGAATATATGAAGAGCATCCTCGTGGGAAAGAAGTCAGTACAGTTTGCTCAGGAAATTGAGGCTGCAGAGGAAGATGTGAACTACATCAACGATTCAGGATTTCAGAAGTTTAAAAATCAGCAGGGATATGGGTCGTCTTATCAGAAGCCCTTCCAGAGCAACAATTACCAAAGGAATTACGGATCCTCTTCTTACCAGAAACCTCCTGAGCAGGACAATGAGATGAAGAGTATGCTGGAGCAACTCCTAGAAGGCCAGCAGAAGATGACTGTGAGCTTTAACGGAAAGATGGATGCAATGTATTCTGATCTGGATGGAAAGATTTCAGCGCTAAGCACTCACGTGAAAAAGCTGGACGTTCAAGTGGCTCAAACCGCCAGTTCTGTGCAGCGACAAGAGGGTTTTCTTCCTGCGAAGACTGATGCAAACCCAAGGGGCGCCTGCAATGCCGTTCAGACTGAAGAAGAAGATGATTTTGGGACTGCCGAGCAAGTGTCGAGCGACACTAAAGATGACCATCGCTCGACACCTAACGAATCATCATCTCGGATTGAGGAGACAAAGATAGTGTCGATCGACACTGACGAGAGTGTCGATCGACACCTCGTCCAGATTTGTGCTAAAATTGCAGATTCTTCGGTTCAAGTAGAGGAGAACGTCCACAAGGCAAAGGTTCCTTTCCCCAGAGTTAAAAGGTCCAAGCAGGAGATTGAAGAAGCGTTCTGCAAGCAGATGATTGACAAGATCATGATTGAGATGCCTTTGGTTGATGCAGTCAAGCTTTCACCTGTGATAAGGAGATATGTCAAGAGAATGGTGACAAATGGTATTAGTCCTGAGGAAGGAGCATTGCTGACCCGAGATATCAGAGCTATTCTTCTGAACACAGTCCCAGTGCCTAAGAAAAAGAAGAAGGACATAGTGCTTTCAGAAGAAGTTAGTGCAATGATCCAGAGCAGGATTCCTGCCAAGCTGCCTGATCCATGAAATTTTGTGCTCGACTGTTCTATCTCTGGTGAAAGTTTTTCTCACTCTCTCTGCGATACGGGTTCTGGAATCAATCTTATGCCTCTCTCCGTTGCTGAAAGACTAGGAATGACGGACTTCAAGATGACAAGATTGTCTCTAATCCTAGCTGATCGTTCAAAACGTTTCCCGAAAGGTATTCTAGAGGATGTGCCAATCAGAGTTCAGGAGTGCGTAATTCCAACAGACTTTGTCGTTTTGGAATACGATAAAGAGCCTCAAGATCCTTTGCTTCTGGGAAGATCTTTTTTAGCAACAGCTGGAGCAAATATCGATTGCAGAAGAGGAAAGATCAAGCTTGACCTTGGTGATGTTGTCATGGAATTTGACATGGACAGTACTAGGAGAAAACCCACCATAGATGGCCAAGCTTTCTCTGTGGATACATGATGTCAGAGGTTTTAACCCAAATAAAACTGCAAGTGCACAGACAATCGCAGTAGTATAAAAGGTATCGAATCCACAGAGACCAAGGTTACACTATGAAACTGTAGATTTTGATTTAAAGCTAAGATAAAATATGGGTTTTGATTTTCGTAACAAGCAACAGCAAATAATCAAACGATGTAAATTCAATAAAGAAAAGGCACTAGATCAAGGTCATTCGCCGGTGATTTCAAATTGAGGACTGAGCATCTATTCAGGATTCAATTTAAGTGCGGTCTAGAACTCAAACAAGAATGTAATATTGCCTCACTGTCGTGATGCATCAATATCTTTATCTAACATCCTAAATGCCTAAACTGTCGTTCGGATCCAGTGATGAAGACAAGCAGTAATGAATTGGTTCGAATTGTTCACAATTAATGGTAACAATCAACTGTCGTTGGTTACACACCAATTGCTCACCAATGGGTTATCTAGCAACCTAGAACACTTTCGTGAATAAGTTCAACTTGAAATCAGAGATTAGGTGTACAGGCTAACCTGAGCGTTATGAATCCCAATTGATGAAGATGAATGATAATCTATCCTATTTGGCTCAGTCACTAATCAATCCTAAATCACCATTGAAATCCCTCAATCTAGCTAGAGGACTACTCGAACATAGAGAATGAAATCGCAGCAATCAACGAGATAGAATTCATAATGATAAATGGAAAAGATAAGGAATTAGAATTCTTCTCAATGGGTGTTGTGAATTTATCCTCCAATTGTTACAAGCAAATCCAAAAGGAATCAATGAAGAATAGTTTCAAGGGTTGAGGAACCCAGCAAATCTCCAAGAAAACGTAAAAAGAACTGTTTTAGGAAAAATGTTTCAGCACCCAGGTTTCAGAGGTGGCTACCTCTTATTTATAGAGAAAAATAGGTTAAACTCGGATCAGGCATGGGACCGGTCGGTCTGAATCCAGACCGGTCGGTCTGTCTTCAGGTGGTTACGATCTTTGAGCGTGGATCGGTCAGTCTCCTCACGTGGACCGATCGGTCTGCTTTCCAGAGAGTTACGGCTTCTTTGATTCTTCGGATGAGTAGGTGCTCGATCCAAACCGAGCAGGTGCTCGATTATGAAAATCACCATCTTTTCTCCAGATTCGTCCATTTAGCTACAATGACCGCCACTGACTCCAATCCATTCTTGAAGGCCTCCTAGAACCTGAAAAGACACAAAAGGAACTAGAAAGAACCAAAAAGACTAAAGAAACAATACGTAAAAGAGACCAAAATACTAACATATCAATTCCCCCGGACTTGCCTTTTGCTTGTCCGCAAGCAAACAAGAAAGTATAAATCCGGAAAAGAGGTTTGAAGGCGGGAACTCAAATCCAAAAGAAGCACTAAAGGGTTCAACAACATGTCCTAAAAAGAACTAACTCGATGCACAACAAACTCTACTCAAGAAGCTTTCGCCATACTCATCACTTATGAAATATTACTCCAAATCCCGAGACTCAAAAGAAATCTTGCAATTAACAAATATTCAACTCTTTAACATTCATTAATGTGTTTGATGCGGTCTCACAATTGGAAATTGAATCAATACCATTTGGCTAGGTAGAAGAAGGCTTGAAAATGATGTAAAGAGAAGGTTCAAATTCTTTTTGGTGGTTAACTCTCAAATGCAAGTGTCACATTTAGCAAAAGCAAGAAAGAAAAGAGACAATTGATGCATACAAGGCAATGAATCCAAAGTTCTACCCAATACCCTCTTGTTGCATTCTCTCATCTCTCTTTTCTCACTATCTCACGTTTAACCACTAGCCCTTTTTGGCTAAATATTTCTTTAATACTCTCAAACTTCCTCTTTTCTTCTCTTTTTGATCAAAATCCTAGGGGGTACTCTTTTCATTGCACTAGCTCTTCCTATCTTAGCATTCTCTAACATATTTTCTTCTCTTTTGATTTTATTCCAGGAGAATGCCGTTTTCTTTTCAACCACTTAGAGCTATATACTGGTCCTTTTAATTCCCTTCCCTAGAACTTATTCTTTCTTCTCCTTTTCTTTATTTTCTTTCTTTTCACACTCAACCACAAACCCAAAGATATTCAAATAAGCATTTAACCATTTCGGTTTCATTCCCCACCTAAGACTAGTCTTAGACACAAGAAACTAGTCTATTGGAAACTTTGCCTTGTCGTCTCTAATGCTTGCAAGATTTTGCCAAAGCAACACAAAGAAAAAGGCCTCACTCAAAGAACATATGCAAGGGCTTGAACAAAATGGTCGGGTTTAAAAGGTGTGGTACTATCCTCATCTAAAAGATGAACTTAGATCGAGATAGCCAATCAAATCAAGTTAAGAGTGGTAAAAATAAGGCAAACATGATTTGAATGTCAAGTGTTTATCCATGGTTATGATTCAAAGTCCAAAAGTGAGAGAGATTAGTCAGGATTAAGTTCAAATTGATAGAGTCGAATCTAGATCATGCAAGTTTCTAATGAGATGGGACTTTCAAAGAAATAAGATCCAAGTATAGATGAGCCTCTACTTCATGATTGTTAATGCATCGAAAAAGTTCTAACGAGGGCATATCATTAAATCCTAAAATGAGACTTTACAAGGAAAATTCATCATTGTCCCCTATGCAAAAATGCAGATGCAATCCTAGAAACTGGTTTTTTTTTTTTTTTTTTAACAATTAAAAATCCGACTCAATGAAAATTCAAATAACTAACCGCTCCCCCGGACTTAAATCACACCGTCTCCGGTGTGTAAAAGTTCAAGAGATTGGAGACTCACAGAAACAAATATGGAATAATACAATGATGAAAGAAGGGTGAAAGAAAATATCACCGAGTAGAAATTCGTCATCAGAACTCTGGAGACTCCTCAGAATCCATTGGATCCTCGGAGTCAGCTGCGTCATCATCTGATCTCGGTTCGGTGGAAGGTCCAGCAGGCGGAGGCATGTGACTTCCAGCAAAGTCTGATCCTCGGACCGCATCTGTGCTCCGTGAACAAGAAATGGCACTCCAAATGTTAGACATTATGTTATGGAGTTTCTGAAAACTCCTGTACTGCCAATCAGTGCGCTCTGGTGCGGTCCAAGTCTCTCGAGGCGGAGAGATGGCGAACTGGTTCTCGTACGGTGGAAACTGGAACCTCGTCTCTGGGTTGGCGGGAATACTACTAGGACCTGCATAGTCTGAATCTCGTCCGATGTGGCGGCGCTTCCTGTGCCGCATTGGAACAACTGGATCGGTATCCTGAGGTGCGATTGGTGGCAAGAATCGCACATTATCTATGGTGGTGAGAGGCACATGCTCGCTAGGTAGCGCAATGGACTGCGGGTTTCCAGCCAAGTCAGTGTATTGCCATCTATCCGCAACTAGCCATCGGCTCTGAATGAGGTGTTGCACATCCAAGAGTGCAGGTGCTGGGATTACCTCGGTGCCTACAAAATCAATCCCGTGGTGGATAAAAATTGGAGTTAAAAGACTTCCACAAACCTCTTGCTTCTTCTTTCCCGGTCCTCTGAGAGCCCTAAATTTCCTCTCCGTCAGGAAATGTGCAAATACCGCTCCAAAGTTAGTGCGCTGATCGCTAGGATACTCGTTGTAAATCTCTGATACTAAATCTGGCATCCCGAAATGCAGTAAGACTAACTCATCAAGACGCAAAGCTCCCGGTTCCTCCTTGCAGAACATAGTAGTGCTTAGAGCCTTGGCGACGATACAGATGATCGGGTTCCTGATCAGAGTGAGCTTCATGCTGCGCGATGTTGCAGGACCCGAACCGATCAAGTGCCACAATCGATCGATCTCGCGGAAACTATGACGATCAGGGAATTCCAGACGTTGAGAATATTCATCAAAACCATATAATCTACACAATCTTGTGAGCGAAATCTTGTATGAAGTCCCATTGATCTTATACCATAGGCGACCATGCTCGGCTCTTCTGTGATCATCCGATGGGTAATAAACCTCACAGGAGGCAAGGAACTGTCGTACTAATTCAGGATAGAGAGGATATTGGTGTGTAGCCATGGTTCCAAAACCCATACGATGGAGAAAGTCTATCACTTCATCCAACATACCATATTTCTGCAGCATCTCACGACATATAACTCTAGTTGGCAATATCTCAACATTGAGAAGACCATTGTAACAGATGCTGTTGTACTTAACCCAACCGTCTCCTTTTTGCTTGTTCACATACGATGGTTCTTTAACTAAACCCTTCCGTTCTAATCTAGGGTGGATATCTATTCCGGGGAAGGGAGTACCGTTTCTTCTAGGCCATTGAGCATTTGAATTGCGCGAACTGTACGATCGACGCGGAGGGTCCGGTTGGGAAGAGGTCGCTTTCTCTTTAGCTTTTTCCGCTCTCGTCAAGCGTCTTTGTTTATCGTGAACGAGCTTCGTTCGTTGCTCGTCTTCTTCATTCGGGTCAATTTCGGGTGGTGGAGGTGTAGCACGCGAATCCATTACGCGAACCATGGCTGCAAAACGAACCACTTTAGAGTGAAAACAAATCGAATTGAACTTCAAAATCCAAAGAGAACATAACCCAAACCCGGAATTTTCTCAAAATAACAACTTCATACCTTGGTAATCGAACGAATTGATGCAATAATCAGAATAAGCGTGTAAAATCGAGTGGATTAGAGCCAAAAATCGTCAAAAACGAATGAGAAATCAAAAACTTAAGGTTTGAAGAAGTTGTGAAGAAAATTTCCAAGAGCACAAAGAAGAAGGGGAGAGTTCGGCGGTTTTGATCGGTGAAAGAGGTTGGGGTCATGGTTTTTTCAGTTTATAGTGTTAAAAACCGGTTCAACACAAGTGAACCAAACCGGTTTTTACCGAAAATCGAAAGAATTTTCACTTACCTGGGTGCGGGACCGACCGGTCCTGATACTAGATCGGTCGGTCTTGTCTACACGGATCGATTTGTTCAATGCGGATCGACCGATCGGTACATAGGACCGACCGGTTCTATTTCCAGAGACATTTGGCTCTTCGGGTGAGACGACGGGATCGACCGGTCGGAATATGGGACCGACCGGTCCTATTTCCAGAGACATTTGGCTCTTCGGGTGAGACGACGGGATCGACCGGTCGGCATATGGGACCGACCGGTCCTATTTCCAGAGACATTTGGCTCTTCGGGTGAGACGAACACGATCGACCGGTCCTGAGATAGACCGACCGGTCTGATCGTCTGAGTCCCAATCCAATGAGTTGTGGCGACAATTCTGAGGAAAAATAAAGAGAAAACAAAAAAAAGTAAAATTGAAAAACCAAAAATGAAAGAAAGTATGTACACTTACCGGTGGGTTGCCTCCCACCAAGCGCTTGTTTAACGTCGTTTAGCTTGACGTGTGTTTCCGTTTTAGGCTTGAGACGAATCCATATGAGGATTAGAGACCTTCTTGTCCGGATCAGGGCTCGGTTGAGGTGGGTTGAGGCATGGTCCATTTGCTCCTTGACCACTCACATTCAGTTGTATAACCTTGCTCATCATACTAGCCATAGCTGCTTGACCTTTCTCTTTAAACTCCGGAGTGATGATGGCCTTAACCTTAGAGAAAGGCTTAGACATACTCTTGCTCTGCACTTTATACTCGATCGTGTTCCCAACACATCTCTGTGGTGTCAAGGTCACAGGCGAACTTGTACCATTCTTCTCTTGGTTTACTACGTCCCGCTTGTTAATCTTTTTGGGCTTCCATGTTACATTGTCTATGGCAACACAAGAGCCATACTTACCGCTATCTCTGTCCGATATGGCATTGTAGGAGACTTTCTTGTCGACGTTAGCGAAGACTATTTTTTTGTTCGGTAAGTCTACAACCGCTCCTACTGTTGCAAGGAAAGGCCTTCCTAAGATCAAGGGCACGTGCGAACCATTTTTCATCTCCACAACTTGGAAATCAGTCGGGATCAAGCAATCCCCAATCTGGATATCCAAATTCTCAATGAACCCTTGTGAAGTTGTCACCGAGGCATTCGCCAACTTTATAGACATTGGAGAAGGCTTTATACCAACAATGCCCAACGATTTTGCAATAGCCCTTGACATGAGGTTAACACTAGACCCGGAGTCACACAGAGAATCTTCAAAGTTGATTCCGAAGATGAGACATGGGACAACAAACTTTCCTGGATCTTCAACCTTTGGCAATCTCTTCAATGGTGGTCGTGCTGCATTACTCCTCGCCATTTTCTCAGGAATATCTAGTTTCTCCGAATTGATTGAATCTCTCTGATCTCTAGGTGAAACTGGGTAGGGGATTGGGGGTTCATAGATACGCGACTGAATCTTGTTAACAAGTTCGTTCGGTTGAAGCACCGTAGAAGAAGGTCCAGCAACCTCTTCATCCTTTTTCGGTGGGAATATCTTTTCCTTACCAAGCGTGATGGCATCCACAGGCTCCCTAGTGTTTACAACCGGTTTGCTTGGGAGGATTCCTTGTATATTCTTAACTGCATCGGCGGTGTGAGCGACTATAATATCAAGCTCCTTTGCATGAGCGTATATAGCTTCAAACTTACTGTTGAGATCATTGTACATGCTATCTACCTTGACATTGATCTCACTAGCGTATTTCTGCTGACCGAGTAAAAGCAAATGCATAAGAGATTTCAGCTCGTCCTGAGAATTAGATGCACAGGATTGAGAGCTCTGATTCTGCACATAATCTTCGCCTACGTAGTTCACCTCAGCATGCTGTTCATCTCCTTTGTCCTCACAAAGCTCAACGCTTTTCTGATTTCTCTTCAGGAGCATGTTCACCTTTTCTGTAAGCTCGTCTATCCTTAGTGACTCAACTCTTCTTACAGGTGTAAGGTCGTCATGATTGTGGCAACGATTCCTGGAACTTGCAGCCAAGTTCTCTATCAATTCATATGCTCCTTCCCTGGTTTTGGTCATAAAATCACCATTACTTGCAGCGTTCATAGTGTTCCTACAATCCCGCTCAACACCATCGTAGAAGATACCCAGCAAATTTTCATCGGTAAACCCATGGTGTGGGCATTCCCTCTTATACTCCTTGAACCGTTCCCATGCCTCACAAAAGGACTCTCCTGAATGTTGCTGAAACGTGGAGATCTTGTTACTTAGACTCGCAGTCATGGTTTTGGTGTAGAAGTGGTCCAAGAACGCTGCTCTACATTGCGGCCAGGTCGTGATGGATCCAGCCGGTAGCGACTTGAGCCAACGGGAAGCTTTGTCCGCGAGTGAGAAAGGGAAAAGCTTGCACTTCAGGAAATCCGGGTTCATCCCATTAGAGCTCGTCGTGGAGCAAATCTCCTCGAAGTTCTCTATATGGTCCAACGGAATTTCAGCAGGAAGTCCATGGAACAAGTGCAGCTTAACAAGCGATATCAACTGCGGTTTGATCTCATAATCATTCCGGTCAACAGGAGGGGGAACTATAGCAGTTCGGTTCCGGTAGAAAGCATGGGGATTGTCCATATCCCCAATGGTACGCTGCTGCTCACGCGCACACTGTTGCATTTGAGCCATTTGTTGTTCAAGCCTCCGGATAGCAGCGGCTACATGACCGTTTGCAGCTCGGTTGTCTGTTTCGTCGCCCATATTGGCTGAGTTAGACACCTGAAACACACGCAAAAGAAAACAAAAATTAAAATTAGCAAAATTCTTAGACTATAAATAAAATCAAATCTCAAAGGTAACGCAATTGTTCCCCGGCAACGGCGCCAAAAACTTGATGTCAGAGGTTTTAACCCAAATAAAACTGCAAGTGCACAGACAATCGCAGTAGTATAAAAGGTATCGAATCCACAGAGACCAAGGTTACACTATGAAACTGTAGATTTTGATTTAAAGCTAAGATAAAATATGGGTTTTGATTTTCGTAACAAGCAACAGCAAATAATCAAACGATGTAAATTCAATAAAGAAAAGGCACTAGATCAAGGTCATTCGCCGGTGATTTCAAATTGAGGACTGAGCATCTATTCAGGATTCAATTTAAGTGCGGTCTAGAACTCAAACAAGAATGTAATATTGCCTCACTGTCGTGATGCATCAATATCTTTATCTAACATCCTAAATGCCTAAACTGTCGTTCGGATCCAGTGATGAAGACAAGCAGTAATGAATTGGTTCGAATTGTTCACAATTGATGGTAACAATCAACTGTCGTTGGTTACACACCAATTGCTCACCAATGGGTTATCTAGCAACCTAGAACACTTTCGTGAATAAGTTCAACTTGAAATCAGAGATTAGGTGTACAGGCTAACCTGAGCGTTATGAATCCCAATTGATGAAGATGAATGATAATCTATCCTATTTGGCTCAGTCACTAATCAATCCTAAATCACCATTGAAATCCCTCAATCTAGCTAGAGGACTACTTGAACATAGAGAATGAAATCGCAGCAATCAACGAGATAGAATTCATAATGATAAATGGAAAAGATAAGGAATTAGAATTCTTCTCAATGGGTGTTGTGAATTTATCCTCCAATTGTTACAAGCAAATCCAAAAGGAATCAATGAAGAATAGTTTCAAGGGTTGAGGAACCCAGCAAATCTCCAAGAAAACGTAAAAAGAACTGTTTTAGGAAAAATGTTTCAGCACCCAGGTTTCAGAGGTGGCTACCTCTTATTTATAGAGAAAAATAGGTTAAACTCGGATCAGGCATGGGACCGGTCGGTCTGAATCCAGACCGGTCGGTCTGTCTTCAGGTGGTTACGATCTTTGAGCGTGGATCGGTCGGTCTCCTCACGTGGACCGATTGGTCCGCTTTCCAGAGAGTTACGGCTTCTTTGATTCTTCGGATGAGCAGGTGCTCGATCCAAACCGAGCAGGTGCTCGATTATGAAAATCACCATCTTTTCTCCAGATTCGTCCATTTAGCTACAATGACCGCCACTGACTCCAATCCATGCTTGAAGGCCTCCTAGAACCTGAAAAGACACAAAAGGAACTAGAAAGAACCAAAAAGACTAAAGAAACAATACGTAAAAGAGACCAAAATACTAACATATCAATACATCGCTGGAAGACAAGCCAATCAAGGAGCCTTCGAAAGACATACCTGCTACGATCATTGAGGAAGTAGTCACCACAGAACCATCTCTTGAACCCCTTGTACTTAATTCGATCTCTTCCGATTTCATTAGTGTTAAAAAAGCAGTTACGCGCTCATGCAAGCTTCGAGTTCCTCGAAAGCTTGGTTTTTCTAATGAACTTGCCGGAAAAAGAGAAGGTGAGGTGAAACCTAAGAGGAGTTCAAAGCCTTTCGCAAAGATGCGAATCATCATTTCTCCTGAGCTTAAAGATCAAGGAGAAGCAGTTCTTCAGGAAATGATGGAGAGAACGATGAAACTTTTTCCTGAGACTGTTTCTGATAAGTCTGGGGAAGCTGTCCAGAAGGTCCGTTTGAAACAAGTTGCCGGTTCCGTTCAGGATAGAGGAAGTCCGATACTTCCTCAAGATCCACCATAGTCCTAAGTCCTATCACAGTCAAGCTAACAGACTTAAAACAAGCGCTTAGTGGGAGGCAACCCATTTGTGAGTCTTATTATTTACGTTTTAGTTTATGTTCTTTTACAGTTTTACGTTTGGTTTTTGTTTTTGGTTTTGATTTTCAGGAAATCGAACGTTTAAACGCAAGTGAGAATGAACTTCATATGACGGTGTCGAACGACACCAACAGGAGCATCGCTCGACACCAAGCTGAATTATGTTCGGATCGACAAGAACTTCAGTCGATCTACGCGACAGATTTACGAGTGTCGATCGACACTAAGGTAGTGTCGCTCGACACTGCCTCCTGGTACGAATTCTCACTTGATTTTTTCTTACGTTTCGTTTTCTATCTATTTATTTCCACCGATCTCAGGCTTAATAACACTGGAGACAGTGTAGTTTAAGTCTGGGGGAGGCAGTTGCTAACTATGAGTTTTGTTTTGTTATTTTTGAGTCAATTTTAAAAAAATTTAGAGTCAAAACCTCTCCTTTAGACTTGCTTTGAACAGCACTCAAGGACCATTTCCGATGCAAGTTAGATGGTTTTACTGAGGTGGGTAACTGGAGGTGGATCGGTTTAACGGAGCGAGTTCAGATTTCTGGAGAACGCCAGAAAGGATGTCAAAGACCCCGACCCTAATGAACTCTAATCTCTTGTCAAGGGCGTTGGCTAATCGCAAGACTTGATTCAGCTTCTAAACACTTGAAAGCGAGGAAGGACCGCTCTTGAAACTTCTTCCCGTATGATGAGTACAACTGTCCTAGATCTGGTGGTAAAGGATCCTCTACTGAGGTACCCGCCATCATAAAAGCCTCATAGAACAACAGTAATGAGCGCTGATCTAGTGAAATCATAGAGATGCCAAGGAAATAAAAAAAATCTGCAGAAAAGTGCAAGCCCGAATTCATATAGGCATTTGGTGGTAAAGGACCCTCTGCTGAGGTACCCGCCATCACAAGAAAAAAGTTCAACAAAAAGGCATTGCATCTCTATGATATCCTTAATTGGATAAACAGTTTCAGAGGGAAGAGAGAGGGTGAAACGCGGGAAAGTGTTAAAGGAAGCGAAAGAATCTAGAAGGTCAAGCGATCGATATTCCCTCGATGAGACCGCACCTAATTGAACTTACGGGGCCTGCGACTGAAAGTCTGAGTTTCTCTAAAGGGTTTGGATTCAATCTGGAGGACGGCTAAGCTTCTAGGGAAACATGGAAGTATCACCGGATTAGCTTTGCAAAGGTATGTGGTTCCTAAAGGAGTGATTACACTGTTTTGCTTAGGGACAAGCAAAAAGCTAAGTCTGGGGGAGTTGATATATCATGGTTTTTACCCTGTTTAAGCCATGATATAAGTCCATTATCTAGAGTCTTTGTTATGTTTTGTGTTGGTTTTAGAGTCTTTTCAGGTACAAGGACGATTGGAGCTTAAAAGATGTTTACTGGGAGTTTTGGAGTATCACGGAATGAAGCGGCAAAGATGCAATCATGTAATGAAGTTTTGGAGTCGGTGTCGAGCGACACCATCACTGAGCATCGCTCGACACGACCATTTGTGAAGCAAAGAATCCGATTTTGAAGATTGGTGTCGATCGACACCACCTATCAGTGTCGATCGACACCTTGTTCGCAGAAGCCTAGTTCTTAATCGCAGAAGTCCGTTCGAAGCCCGGAGTTTCCAGATGTTTACTTTTATGTTCTGGCCGACTTTGTAACCTTATAAATACGTTTTTAGAATCATTGTTTAGACTCATGCTTTATTTTATGGAATTATTTAGATTAATCATTAATAAAATCATGTTTTCTTCTATGATTATGTCTGAGTAATTTCCCTGTTAGGTTTAGGGTTTTTGAAAGTGTTTGATGAGTTTGCATGATTTGATCTGATTATTAGGATAAATTCTTTAGTCGTTCTTCATCTTAACTTGTTCTTATTGCTGATTTTAGCCTCGCGAACTGAAATCTGATCTAGGGTTTATTAATAGAAACGACAGTTTGATTGATAATCCTGAACTAGTTTTTGATGAGCAAAACTCCTAATCGCAAAGGAATTTGGCTTAGGGTTTTGTGAACAATTGTGCCTGAATTTATTGCTTGTTTAGATTCATAGGATTCGCAAAGGAATTTGGTTTGCTTGAATTTACTCATAGAAATTATTCGCAGCGAGAGCTGGTATGTTTACTTTCGTTTGCATGTTCATGAACTGTTCTTCATAATCCTAATAACTGATTTATCTGCAA